>VDFB02058242.1:473790005-473854690 GCA_007258455.2 Sequoia sempervirens
TCTTGATGAGGGCACAAACCCGAGACACAGAAAATAACCCACAAACTAGAGAATAATTTTATTATTCAGAAAATGGAGCTTCTTACATGCAGAGGATCTCAAATCCCCAAGTTCTACAACACATGCAAGCTACAGAAAGCTACAGAATAACCCTTTCGCAATATGCGAGCTTGTCCCCAAAAAGTTACCCAAAAATTAGAAAACCTACCCATAAATAGAGCTCCTCATTTGTTTGGAGCCAAAACAACATTCAATTTGAGTTTAGGAGGTTTGGCGCCAAAAATTTACAACATGAAGTTCAAATTTCAAAAGAGCATTTGCAATGGTATCTTCTAGAAAGTGTGCCAACTTCGCGGGGTCATAACTTTTGATCCAGGACTCCGATTCACAAACCGTTCGAACCGTTAGAAAGGTCTCGAAGTCAAGAACACGCTCGAAATTGCTACGTCGATTTCGGCAAGTTTCAGGGCCATTTCGGAAGCTCTAAGTGCCTCAAATCCCACTCGGAAGATTTTCAGGTGCAAATCTGGGAAACTAAAACTGCAATATCTTTCAACCCAGGAACCAAAATTAAAAACCGTAAATTGAGAATTTCATTATGATGAAAAGGGTATCCAAAAATATAAAAACATCTAAAAACTGAGAAACTTGAAATTTAACTATTTTTGGGTGATGCAAGATTGCCCTTACACCACTGGATGCTCCTGCATCAATATCCCAACTTCTATGTACATTCTTTGCCCAAAATCATAAGGTATTCAACCTAGGGCATCAAAAAATTTGCACAACTCTTCATCCCCTTTCTCCTACAACATTTGTAGGCCATACTAGGTTGTACAAGCTATTGTATCAGCAAATTATACTTTAAAAAATACAAAAAAACATTGTTTTATTGATGTTCACTCTTCAAAATGATCTTTAGAACCTTGTCTTCGACTTCAAAAGGCTTATTTAAGCTTTTAAAAACCCAAATCAACTGAATACAATTGACTTTCAACTTCCTCAAAAAAGCAAAATTGCAATGTTGCTTTGACAATTTTTGTAACTTTTTGCAAAATTTGACAACTTATCCCACTTGACACACCAAACCACCTAATAACCTAAGTTGACTCCAAAAAAATCACAAATGGTCTTAAAATAACTTATTACACAAAAAATCATGACTTAAACACAAAAAAACAAAAATGCTTAACATTTTGCAACTTTTCCACATTAAGACCTATGGTGCCCGACACCATACTCCCCAAGCAAAAGGAACTCAAGCCCCTTTGAGGATAGTGTTGTAACAGTAGATTCAAGTTTCTTCCTATCATCCTCTAACCTCTAAGTGACATCTCCATCTAGTAGACCTTTCCAATGAACCAAAAACTAGAAATATGCATCATCCCTTGTCTTTTTGAATTCTTTGGCACCTTGGCTATGTTCCAACTTTAGAGACTTACTTGATGGATGATCTTTAACCTGTGTTTCATCTGAGAATGTTATGAAACCTACATCATTACCTGCAATCATACCTCCTCCATCCTTGTAATGAACCTCCTTCTTCTTTAATTTTGGTGTATGCTTGAACTTACCCATATTTCTTTTCAATTCATCCTTGACCTTCTCACCATTGCTTCCCATATCTTCCACTTGTTGTTTTTCCCTTGAAACTACAACTTGATTAGGTATACTAACCTTTGGAATGACAAAAATTGAATGACCAAAATTCCTTTGTGCAAGCAATGAATGGAACGCCTCTTCTATCCTCATAGCTACATACTCCTTAAGCCAACCTTGTATTTCCAAAATCAAATCATTCTTCATGTCTAATGTCATGATGTCTTCAGATTTAGGAGTGGATGCAATGTTCATGTGCTTCTCTTCTACTTTGATGATTTCCTTCCTACCTACCATCAACACATTAGGTTTCATGGTTTGTCCTTTGTCCTCCTCTTTCAATAGTGTCAAAGTATAGGAAACTCCATCATTTTCTATCTCATTGGTATTCCTTCTCCCATCATACATAGCATTCCTACCAAATTTCCAAGGCCTCCCTAGGAGCAAATGACACATATCCATAGGAAATATGTCACATAAAATTTTGTCCTTATACCCTCCTATATTGAACTCCACCCAAATTTTTTCATTCACCCAAACGTATTGACTCTCATTCAACCAAGAAAATTTATAAGGAGTATCATGTGGTATCCTAGGCAACTTGAGTTTTTCAACCATCTGAACTAAAACCATATTATCTATGCTTCCTAAATCAATTACAACTTTACATACCTTACCCAAACACTTACAAGTTGTGTTGAAGAGAGTATTCCTTTGTGATGGCTCATTTCTCTAATGATGTTTTGATGAGAGTTATCCTTACCATTATTGATTCTCCAACTTTTGGAGCAGCATGTTGTGATGGAGAGTTTACACTCTCATTGTCATCTTTTTGCACCAATTCAGTCCTTCTTTCTCCTACATGTGAACTAGAGGCTTGACCTTCATTACATTTCCATGCTTGATGCCCAAACTTGTTACATTGATAGCACCTTCCTGTGAATCCACTAGAGCCTCTTCCTTGACCTCTAAATGTGCCTCTAAAACCTAATCTACCTCCTCTAAATCCACCTCTTTGGTCAAAAAATTGGTCTTGGATTTTTCTTGCATCTTCTTGGTTCTCATATGGCTGCCTTGAGTTAGAAAATGAACCTCTTCCTCTAGAATTTATGTATCTACCCATACCTTTCTTCTCTTTCCTTATCTTCAATTTGTCTTCAGCCTTGATGGCCAATTGGTAACATTTTTCCACCATTCTCAGAGTGGTGAGACTCAATTCATCTTGGAGGTTGTATCTCAACCCATTCATGTATCTTGCTACTGTCTCTTCATCATCCTTTGTATGACCTCTTATTCTCAACCTATAGAAATCCTTTGTATATGTTTGTAAATCCATCTTCTTTTGCTTGAGATTTTGAAGCCTCTTAAACAATTGAATAGTGTAATCAATAGTTAGGAACTTCGTTTTGAGTTTAGACACCATCCTATCCCAAGAGGATATTTTGGAATTTCCTTTCTTTCTCCTTTCAATTTGTACATAATCCCACCAAATCAAAGTGTGGCCCTTCAATTTTGTCTTGGCCAACTTCACCCTCTTGTCCTCTAGCACATCTTCATAATCAAAATAATTATCTAATGCTACTATCCAATCTAGGAACTCTTCACTATTAATCTTTCCTCCATACATAGGTAAATCCATTTTCATCTTATGCTCATCTCCCTTGACTTCTTTCAAAAGTATTGCCATCCTCAAGTCATCAAGATCCATCTCTTCCTTGGACCCTTGGGAACTTTCCTCCTCCTCTTCTTCTTCATGGCCAGTCACATCACTTGTGACCACACCTCTCTTCTGACTTGTTTCCAAGGTAGCAAGCCTCTCCTTCAACTCTCCCATCTCTCTCATCTCTTTAGCATTTTTTTTGTTCAACTCATTCAATTCTCTAGCAATGGCATTCCCTTTTGGAGGCATCTTTCTGATTCTTTCAACTCAACCTTTTTCTTCTTCATATCAGACCTATGCTCTGATACCAATTTGATGTAGATTAGGGTGGAAGAACACAAATCAACTCAAAATTAACACAACCAAGCAAACTTTTCAATATTAGAATCCTAATTTGATAGATTTTCTTTCCAAATGGACTCTAGGCTATGTAGTGCAACAAATGAGGTATTTTTGGCATAACTTGAAGAGAAGAACTCAATCCCACAATATAAAAACTTTTTTGGATACCCATTATGGAGTTCTAAAACATATCAAAAATTTAAGGGTGGTTTTTTTGGAACACAATGATAAAAAATATGCTACTACACTTTGTAAGAGGCCTAATTAGGCTTGCTTGAATTAGTCAAGACAATATTTTTAAAACCCAGACCAAAAGTCTTCATTCCAATGGATCAAACATGTTAAACAAGGTCTGCCCTAATATTTTCAATCATCACCAACAATTTCTCAAGGACTTTTTACCATATCCCAACTTCGATGCACATTCCTTGCCCAAAATCATAAGGTCTTCAACCTAGGGCATCAAAAAATTTGCACAACTCTTCATCCCCTACTCTTGCAACATTGCTAGGATGTACTAGGTTGTACAAGTTGATGCAGCTGAAAATTATGCTTTAAAAATGCAGAAAAATAGTGTTTTATTGATGTTCAATCTTCAAAATGATCTCTAGAACCTTGTCTTCAACTTCACAAGGCTTATTTAAGATTTTACAAACCTGAACCAGCCAAATACAACTAAATTTCAACTTCCCAACCTTTCAACTTCCTCAAAAATGCAAAATTGCAAAGTTGCTTTGACAATTTTTGCAACTTTTTGTAAAATTTGACAACTTATCCCACTTGACACACCAAACCACATAATAACCTAAATTGACTCCAAAAACATCACAAATGGTCTTAAAAGACCTTATTACACACAAAATCATGACTTAAACACAAAAACACCAAAATTCTTAACATTTTGCAACTTTTCCACATGAAGACCCATGGTACCTTGCACCACTTTCAAAATTTGAGAGAGAACACTTAAGGTCTCCCAACTTCAATTGAACTTGTCCAAAAAATCTTGTGGCCTCTGGATTTCCTTGATTGATGCCATGTAGTAGCAGCCATTGGTGTCATAATCACATTTACTATGATAAGATCATGCTAGATTATAATATGAATGAGATTTCATGAGAGGGTGGTCAGTTGAAACAAGAGTTATCTCAGTCAATTGTTCCATAAGAAAATAGTACCCTATGAAGAAAAAATAGTTTACTAAATGATTAAATGCTATTGCACAGTATAGGTATAATTCAACGTCTCTATGCATCTTTTCCATTTCTTCATGAACACTACCTTTTTCACTAATTGTGAGAATCCTACAATTAAAAAATGCTTAAAACTGACCACAAAGATTTTCCCCATTTTAGACAGTAAAATTGCCAAAAAAATATGTTTAAAACCTACAAAAAAATGCAAATAAAATTACACTAAATTTTGTGCCAAAAAAAACATGCTACCATAGCTTGTTGCTTACTATTATTCTTTGATAGATTTTTTCTAAGCATCCATAGCTTGTTTGAAATTACCTATTTTAGGCTTTTAGCCATAGTAGCAAGGTAGTGATCTGTTTGATAAAATGCTTTGGTAGACATGTATGAAAAATGTAGTAGCATAGACAAGGCAATGAACTTTGGAAAAAATGCCTAAAAGAAATGTGGTCTCATGGTGATGGAATGCAGACAAGAGAATTGTTATGGATTGTGTTCCAACCATGGACCAATTTATCGAGTATTTTTTCAACCAGTTCATTGCCTTGTCAATCTATTGCTTACTATTATGCTTTGATAGATTTTTTCCAAGCATCCATAGCCTGTTTGAAAGCACTTGTTTTAGGATTTTAGCCATAGCAACAAGGCAGTGAACTGTTTGAAAAAATGCCTAAAGAAATGTGGACCCATGGAACACCATGAAAGATCATTGCAATTGGAAGTTGCTCTAGTTATTAGTTATGGAATGTGAAGTAATTGCATTCTGCTTAGGTTGACTTTGTAAAACCTATATTGTAATTGAAATTTTGTCATCTATCAACATCTAGTTATTAGTTATGCAATGTGAAGTAATGCTTTGAGTTTGAAAGATGTGCAATGCAATGCAATCAACAATGTAGATGATTATGAACAAATAACTGATACCAATTCATAATATACCCCTATATTCCAACCTAAAATAGATAAAAAAATCTAATCATACACAGTATTATCAACAAATAATTGAGACTGGAATTGAAGAAACAGATTAAATCTTCTTGTCCATTGATTGCTTTAAATAGATACTACAATATAACATAAGTCTCCTCACATATGTTTCAATAAATCCTATGATGATGATATCAAAACTCGGTCTCCGTTTCTCTTTTATAAGAGTAGCAACAAGCTTCAAACCATTACAAAATATGGCATCTTTTCAAAATTCATGCCTCTTCATATAAACTAAACTAAACATTAGTTTTTCTTAAAACATAAAAAAAATAAAGTAGCTAACTAATGAAGTCTACAACACTTGTGACACCATAGTCCGTTAATCTCCATAAGGTACCCGTGATCACTGAAGATCTGTTCAAGGTCCTTTCTCCATATTAGTGTATATGAATGTGTGGTTTGTCCATTGTGACAACCCCAAGGCCTACTATTCAAAGGGAGGGCCCATATACCTCTGTTCCCACTTATACACTATATAATCATGTGGCCATTTGTATTCTTGAATTTTCAATATATTTGCAAGGTGAATCTTCCATCGGATGTCTAGTAATGCCCTGCCATCCATGATAAACTTAGAATATCCAACATCCAACGCTATTACTCCATCCATGATTAAGTCAAACCTGTCAAGACTCGACTCACCATCCTTTTGTATTTGAGTGATGCACTATGGAACAATCTACCCAAATTCACTCTTCCATTCATTGACATCCTTCTAGTGATCATCATCTTTCAATAGTTTTGGCACAAACCACTGATTCAGAGTATGAAATGAATCTATTCTTGTTTTGATCTTTTGGTCCTCTCCTTGCATATATTGGAATTCATCTAAAACTATTTTGGCCATCTACTCTGTAGGTTTTAATGCTACAGGAGCCTCAATACTCCTTTGTAATATTTTGTACAAGGTTACCAATGTGTGGTGTATGGGTTGCCAGTTCTTGAAAAGGGGATCCAATATGGATAGATTTTTTTTCATTTGATCAATTTCCTATGGTAGTGAACTATAACAATCATACACACTTTCCAACTTATCCATAATTAGCTTTATCCTATGCCCAAGGACCTTCTCTAAAACATTGTTCTATATTTATGTATTCACTTCTTCGTTACCCTCATTGTTGGCTTTCTTTAACTCTTCAATCTCCTATCTAAGAATTTTCACTTGTTCAATAGAAGCACGTTCTATATGAATTGGTGGAGTAGGAGGAAGTTGGTATAACATTATTTCCTTGTTCTGTGAGGGGCCTGCTCCTTTCAATTGTTCCTTCAACTTCACATTTTCCATGAACAATTTACTGACTTCATCATTGAAATTTTTTTGTTCCTTTTTGTACTCTCCCAATCTATCTTCCATCTCCTTAACTACAACTCGGGTTAACATAGCTAAATGCATTTTCATGGTTGCAACTTCTAGAGGAGATGTACGCTTTAATGTTTTCACCATAGTTGTCCCTTTCATTTCTTGCACACATCTAGTAATCTTAGTTTTTGTGTACTCTTTTGTTTGGCCCACAATGCCAAGGTTTCAAACTTAGGGTTATACCTTGTGCCACTTACCCCTTCATATGAGTCAAACTCAATAATCAACATTGGGTTCTCCTGTGTTCTCACTTAATCAAATGAAAACATTTTCTTTAATTCCATACTAGGGACAATAAGTATATTGATTTTCAAAATTATCTCTCTAGCCTCTTGTGAGCTAACATCAATATCATAAAATGCTTAATTCATTAAAATTTTGAGCTACTATCTAGTCATGTTGGGATTCCTCAACTCCCATCTTATTTATCTCAACCCTCGATTCAAACTCTCTCATTTTCATCTTAACCCAAAAGTCTTTAAATTCAGGAATTTTGATAAATTAATCATCTTCCAAGAACTTACGAGATGAAACTGCCCTGTCATCCTCATGCATTTCTCTTTCTCATTGTACCTCAATATCGGCTCTAGCTTCAGGCATGTGGGCTTCAGTTTCAAGCATAGGTTGGTCCAGTTCAACATCATCCTTGAAATGTCTTAACATATTAACTACTTCTTTTGTATCTCCAACCTCCTCACTTATTTCATAGGAAACAAGTGGCTCTATCTCTTGTGTCTTTTGTTTTTTAGAAGGTGGTTGTTCAGGAGGTGATCCTGGAGAAGCATGACATACTAAAACAATATTCCTAGTTGGTTAAGCAATTACAATACCACTCAGCCTTTTGGAAGACAATTTGGCAAGTTCCCTCGTAGCTACTGCAGTCTTAATTAATTCATGAAACTTATTAATTATCATATCAATCCTCTTGATAGGATATGCTTCCTCTACAAAATAACCCAAGAAATAAATTTGTGCTTCATCTTTCTTTCTTCCTCAAACTTTTTCATAATTTACCATTTTATCATCTTTTCATATGCCTATTGAGGAGTGAAACAATTTTTTATTACATCTCCTTCATAGTCAATCTAGTGAGTAACCACAGACTTGGTAAGGAGGGTGTGTCTTAAAAAATTCATGTGACCCTCAGGGTCAAAATCTCTTTCCTTTCGAGACTATAAAGAGTACCTTCATTTTAGATAATTATACAACTCTTCAAGTGTATTAGATCCCACTAATAGTTCCCAACATGTCAAATTGGGTAGAAATGTACCCTTCCTTTGTTTACTCATGACATCCTTTTCCATCCATAGAATCTTCCACATGAACTCTAAAAAGGATAATCGAAGGGAGATAAACTTTAGCAGTATATGTGGAGCTTGTGGGCATCCATATATCTTGATTATTTTTGTATTTGGTAGAAAAAACCAATCACCAAAGTTATGAGTATGGCCTTGCTTAGGTTTCAAAGCCAAAGGTCTTAACAATTGTAGCACAAGTGTGTCTAGTCTTGGTGGTTGGTGGCCAAAAACCCTCATAATTCTATACACAAAGTCATCATTGATTATCACATAATTTAAATTCTTACATCTAATATCCCATATATAACACCATAGTTGCATTGGCAGCAAATTCCCTTGCTTGTCAATCTAACCCAAACACATCCTTCTGGTCCATCTATCTTTATTCTAGTATAATATTAGGTGGAACAACAAAGAATATTACTTGAATGTTATGGGGGCTCTATTTTCCCTGACTTGCAAAAATGATTCATGCAATGATTTCTCAAGATATGAGGAAAAATCATATTCAATGTTCATCTTAGGGTTTTGGATCCTCATAGCAATCATCATTAAATTAACTAGAATTCACTATTCAACATCTATCCCAAGTACTTGAAAGAGATAAAAGTAGGTTTTCTTGAAATAGAATTACAAATTTGAGACTTCAAGTGGTTCAGTAGTAGAAGGGGATATAGGAATCACCTTATTGTTCACATCCCTTTTCATGTAAATAAGGACTTCATCACTTCTATGGGTTTTCCTCAATCTAGTATATTCTTCTTTACTTATTTGCAAATAAATTTTAGTCAGGGCTTGTTTTTTTAGGTCAAAACATTCAATGATGGCCGCTTTATTCAAAACAACTAATGGTGAACCATCTGTAAATCTCACAAACCTAGTATCAGGATGATAACTCTGATGAACTCTATAACTATAAAAACATTTGGGACAATTAACTTGGCTAAATCTAATGCCCATGGATTTGACACCGAAATCTTTCCCTCCCTTTTTTCATAAAAGTACCAAAATTGTTCCCACCTGGAGATAGGGATATGGGAATCTCTACAACCGTGAGCCACATCATTAGAAAAATTCTTAAATCCTCTGTCAATTGATTAAGGGAGTCTATTCATGATAGACTGGTGTAAGGACCTCTTTTTAACATTAGATTCTTCCTTTTCTAGTTTTAGGTTCTTTCTTCTTGGGTGGCATGATGTCCTTTTTAGTTTCAGGTTCTTTCTTCTTGGGTGACATGATGTTTAACTATCTTACTTCTCCTAGTGTATTTGGAATGAAGAATTCCAAACAATATTGTACTTGTAAAAATTAATTCATAGTTTAACTATGTTACTTCTCCTATACTTCTAAAATGTAGAATTCCAAACAATCTTGTACTCGTAAAACTTAATTCAGAAGAGTTCTATGCACTTACCCAGGTTACGATGGTTGTAGATCTTAACCTCCTCAAACTCCCAACTCCCCGCACAATAATTTTTGAAAATGAGTGCAAAGAGAATGTAAAATTCCTGGTTTAATGGCTTCTAAGCTTAGTCATGTCAACACTAATATCAACCTTATGCCAAATATTTTTCTTGTAGTTCAATTTTGAACATGCGCCATTGATTTTACAAGATTGGATGGTTGATGTGATTCATGCATTTAATACCGCTTTATCGCCACCACTTTCTATAACTGTCATGGGATTGAGGGGTATAAACTGCTATACCACATGCTTCTTTGCATTCACCATGGGATAGAGGGAACCTTACCTACATACCACAAGCTTGACTTGTTTAACCCATAGTACTATGCTTTACATTAACGGTTACTACCATACAACATGCTTTGTCACATCCTTCTGTGGTATAGCAGTTCATACTTCCCTACCATATTCCTTTATGATCTTCCTCATGAGATTGCAGGTTATTCCCGCTATACTACACCCTTTATTTTTCCTTCTTGTGGTATGGCGGTTTATGATGTATTTAAATTCTCTCATACCCCCCAATCGTGTCCTCATCATAATACTTCTATGGTATGGTGGTAAACATCTTCATGTTGTCTATTACACACCGCAAGCCCACCAAGGGTTCAGATTACTTCCATGGTATGGTGGTAAACATCTTCATGTTGTCTATTACACACTGCCAGCCAACCAAGGGTTCAGATTACTATTGCGGGATCATAGTAAGAGATTGTTAAGGAATTTGGAATGGTTTTAGCTAGACATGTTTTTTCTTAAGTATATATATGATGAATTTTTGGCTTTGTATAGGTCTTTTAGTGTTAGTCAAACCTAAAAAATTTATATGTTTAGTAAAAAATAAAAAGGAATATAAGGGTCAAGGCTCGAGTCATGGAGCTCAAGGTTAATTGTGATGATGGAACTAGGAAATTTTTTAATGTTCTAACAAACCTCATGTGATGAACTAGACTATATTTTTCCTTCATCCTACTTGTGTTATGTTTTTTATGAGTTCTTCTCTTGTGAATATATCCCTAACAAAAAAAATTTTGATACCTATAATTGTAAACATCTTCTTGGTTTTTAACTACAAATTCTTTTTAGTCTATAAATTGAATTCTATTTTAAGTTTCCATTTGCAATATCAATGGATTGGAAAGTCAACAATTATCAACTTATGAACTCAATAATTTTTTATTGATTCAAGTTGTTGATTTATACATTATTGTATATTTGTACTTTAGAAAATGAAGAAAAGGGCTGTAAGGTGCAAATTAGATGATAGTGATCATAATGTTCAAATTCTAGAGATAGAATATGAGCGCACGCGTACTGAAAAAGTGGCCAAGAATAATGAATTTTTTTTAGTCTTAGTTTGAAAAGGAAAGTTGTAAATCCATGAAGTAGTATATTATTTTTTTAATAGAGTGTTTAATCAAATTTTATAGGCAATAGCTTTATGTATATAAGACATAATATGATTTTTTTTTTTTGTGTCACAAAAAATGTATACTTGGACATTTTTACGATCATTTGAGTCTTTCTTATGGATGGTGGCCTAGTTTTGCATTGATTTAATATTGTAATGTGGTCAACACATTCACATTAGGTCTTGGACCCTTACAAATTGAATAAAATGCATGTCTTGTAAAGGTGATGTAAAGAATTGTAAATGACTTTCACACTTTTCTTGACTTTTATTAAGAATTTAAGTCTAATATTATTTTAATTCAAAAGTTAGCTATTCCCTCTTCTTCTATAATTAAATAATTATTTCAATTATTTAATTATTCATTAGCCTTTTCTCTCTATAATTAAATAAATTTTATATATATTTAATTAAATAATTATTTTAGTTATTTAATTATCCCTTCCCTCCCCATTAAATGATTGTTTTTAATACTCCACCTTTCCTCTATAATTAAATAATTACTTTTAATTATTTAATTATCTCATTCGTTGTTCTCACCTTTCTTTTTAAATAAAAAAATTCAATATTTTATTTATTTTCTCCTATGTTGGCCACCTAAATTAAATAATTTTTATTATTTAATTTTCTCCAACAACCTCTTTTTATGTGCCAATCTTATCTTCCACCTCAAGTCTTTATCTATCCATGTCTTTCTTGTCTCAATTAACCTCCAGCCTTGATTAAATTATTTTCTAATTTAATCTTGGCCCTTGATTATGATCCTTATTCTAGCCATTCACTTAACTCCTCTATAAAAGGAGACCTTTAACCCCAATTCATAATTAATTATCATTCATCCATATTAAGTCAAGCAAGCTAGGTTTTTTTTTGTATTAATGATAGTTTAATTATTTACATTTTAGGTGAGCATTTAGCTCTCAGTATAATACCACATACATTAATAGTTCAACTTGTTACAAAAGTAACTGAGACACAAGCTCTTGGCCATAATTGTAGCATTATCAATAACATTTTTGCCCAGTATTATTAAGATTGATAGTAGTAATCTTAGAGACCTCAAAGCATAATATATCTTCAGTGATCCATGATTTTCATCCCATCTATATGTTGTTTACTTCTGTGTCAATTCCTTCAGCCTCGTGTGCAACAGACTGCAAAACAAAAACAACCTCTGGGACCTGCGCCATATGATAGGTCTCCCTTGAATTAGGTTCAACTCCATCACTTCTAGCAGCCACCTCATTGAACACTCTTTGGAATTCTCTTAGCACTCTGAGGAAGGTCTTTGAGTCATTCTGGTTATGATTCCATATGTGCCCATGCTTGACCTCTTCCTTGTTCACTAATACCCCCCCATCTATTACCAACCTCATAAATTTATCCAACAAGATTTCCATTGATACCATGACCTGCAAAAAAATAGATAAGAATGTGAGTCTCTTATTAGACTTAGTAAGCCTCTTGGAACTCCCCTGAAACTTCTCTTCATTCATAGCTTTCCATAGAAACCATAGGATTTCAGTAGTGAGGCAATCCCAAAAAGCCTGGTAATCATTTATTAATTTTCTTGAGTTAAATAAAATCTCATACCAGTTCAAATTTTCATTTTTAGTCAAGATTGACATGTTATTACAAAAAATGTTCCAAAACTCTTTAGCATATAGACAGTCAAAGAAAATGTGTAAAAGTGTCTCAGAAGTCCTACATATACTGCACATATCCACATCAGCTTGGTTGAATTTTAAGGGAATTTTCTATAACAATAACTGCCATCTAAAATAGGCCTTTTTAGGCTCTTTCACATTCTACCAAATAGAGGAGATAACTTCCATTTTGAATCATCAATATTCAGCCCCCAATAGGAATTTACATGATCTCTAATTCACAAACCTTTTACTAATTCTTTGTACAAGCTTTTAGCTTTAATTTTAGTCAAGGGGGCACCATCATTCCAAATCAGATCAACATCAATGACACAAATTTTATTAGAGATTTGGGGGAAGGAGATATTTTTACAAGCTTTAGTGAAAATGCTATAAGTCCTAGGATTGGACATATCCAAATTAAAGTCTTTAACCAACTTGTCCAGGGGTTTTAGATGACCATTTTCAGAGATATCATGGAAGGTATGGATACCTACCAGATTCCATCTTTTAGAAGAGCATCCCTATAGGAGAGCAAGAGGATTATTGTTGTAAAAAAGGTTCCACCAAGGAGAGCAATAAGATTGGCACTTGGGGAACTTATTAAGATAATATTGCAGTACTTGAAGTTCACTTTGTTTTTAACCAATCACAGGCCTTCCACTAACTTTTGAAGACCACTGATCCAACGAGGGACATGGGATGATTGTTCAGGAGAATATCACACAAGGGTAACCTTTTCCAAGAATTTTCCTACTTAGACATGGAATGAAGGATGTTATTTCTAATCAGGACCTTCCATGGTTCCTCACCTACCATGGCTTTAGCAATCCATTTTACAACAAGCATTGTACCTTGAGTTTTTTAGGTCTTTGAGGCCAAGCCCCCCATCAACCTTATCCATACAACACCATTCTCACTTAACCAAGTGTTTCTTTTTCTTTCCCTTTCCATCTGACCACAATAGACTTCTTATTCTTTTTTGGATTTCATTGATCTGATAGCTTATGAAGAATCACACTGATGCAAAGGAGATTGTATATGAGGAGAGGATATTTTGGTAGATTTGAATTCTCCCTACAAGAGAGAGGTACCGTCTATTCCAATTTTCCAATTTTTTCAGGATCTTTTCACTTATCCATGATCACATTTCTTTTAGGTTAGGATTGATGGAAAATGGCATTCCAAGATACCTAACCAGTTTGTTGGGTCCACCCCATTGAAACTCAAATTTTTGAAGCCAATTAGGGGGTATCTATCCGTCCAAGAAAATTAGACTTAGCAACAGAGATTTTTGCACTAGATGCTTGACAAAAAAATCAAGCTTTCCAATGAGGATATCCAAGTTATTTCCCTCCAAATCTACAAAAATGGTAGTATCATCTAAAAATAGATGTTGATGAGTTCACTGTGGTCCAAGAGTGTGATCCCCTTGACTTTGGGGGAATAAGAGTGATCTCTTAAGAAATAATGCTTGGAATTTGATGCTATCACAAAGAGAACAGGCGTGAGGGGGAATCCTTGTCTAATGGACCGACCAAGGGTGATGTCCTCAGAGAGTATTGCATTGACATCAACTTGATTTATTGCATCCTTGAGCAAAGTTTCAACAACATTGTAGAATTTATTAGGGAAGTTGAATGCTTCTAGTATTGATCTTAGAAAGGACCATTTGATTCTATCATAGGATTTTTCAAAGTCTAAGAGCAACATGGAAGGCTTTTAGTTTGATTTCTTGGACCATTTCATGGCCTCCTAACTTGTAATCAAGTTCATCGGGATATATCTCCCTTTGATGAAACCTGTCTGGGTACTATTTATGAACCCTTGTAGGATATCCACCAGTCTTAATGCAAGGACCTTAGCCAGAATTTTGTATGAAACACTAAGGAGGGTTATAGGCCTCTCATTTTTTCTTATTGTCTTATAACCCCCTTTCGGTAGGAGATTTATGATGCATTTTTTTATATCTTCCCCAATGAGCCTTTCTCCAAGGCCTCCTGGTAAACCTGTAATAAATCTTCGCTTATCGAATCTTTAAATGTTTTGTAGAATTCAACTCACATCCAATCCCATCCTGGAGATTTATCATTTTGAATGGAGTTTATGGCCCTTAGAATTTCTTCTTTGGAAATATCAGTAGCCAATTTGGAGGAGTTGTCTTGGTTTATTTTCCTAGGGATAAGCCCTTTTACATAGTCTTTGGCAATTCGATTGCTCTCTTTATTACCTTATAATATGGAGATATTTTGATAGAAGGCTTGTAACTGGTTTACAATATCTTCTTGAGTGCTCAGTATCTTCCAGGTTCCTCCCATATTTGGCCAATCTTCTCTTTACTACCTCTTTCTTTTATGTAGTTAAAAAAGAATTTGGAGCACTTATCCCCATGCTTCAACCAGTTGAGCTTTGCCTTGACCTTGAGCCCTTTTATTTTTTCCACCTACAGAAACCTAAGGTTGTTTTTTATTCTCACAAGGTCATCAGTGAGTCCTATGTTGGTGGGATTGGTATGGATTTTTGCTTCGGCCTCGACCAACTTCCCATTAAGCTCATTTTTAATTTCCTTGAATATTTTTCCTTTTTATTCCCAATGGTTTGAAGTAGCCTTCTCCACGTCTCAGCATTTTGACCCCATCTTGAGATAGCACTCTCATCCTTTAAAATTCACTTGTTAATTTATTTGATGGATTTTATTCCATCCTTATAGTCATCATCCTAAAGTAGTTGCACATTAAGGATAAACTTTGGGATTTTGGTGGCGCACCATGAGCACCTTGGTTGGTAGATATTTTGGCTTTAATGGGGTGATGATCTAAGAGTGTATAGGGGGGATACACACTTTCCTTCTGCCCATCTTTGTCTGGGATGAAACTTAGTGCATTCTTGTTGGCATAAAATTTGTCCAACCGATAGTATATCCTATTTTTCCTTGTTGTGCATTACACCAAGTAAACCACACTCTTTTACTCTCTTTTTTCTTCTTCTCCAGGGGATCATCAATCCTTAGTTTGTTTCTTAGTCTCTACCAGAAGTGTCTTTTGGTCCCTTTCCACGCCATGTCCACACCTCCCCACTTTTCCTCTAGATATCCCACCATGTTGAAGTCACCCCCAAGCACCTAAGGAATCTTAGGTAGATGGGAGATCATCCATTGCCACATCTGGGTCCTTTCCCTATGGTCATTGGGAGCATAGATTGAGCTGATCCTCAACCTTTCCCCATCTTTTCCCATTATAATCCAAACAACCCTGTTGCACAAGGAGGAACCATGACTGGTTATAAATGGTTTCCACTTATTAGAGATGAGGATGGCTTCTCCACCTCTTCCCCTCTCACGTTTTGTCAAAAAATGGCATGAATCCTTCCATATCAATTTTAGACTGACCTCCAAGGTGAAACCTGTTGCCTTGGTTTCTTGCAGAAAGACAATATCCTTATTGGTTTCAAGATTTAAGAACCTTTTGATAATGTACTTTCTATCTGGGGACTCCAACCCCTGGATATTCCAAGAAATCAGGTTAAGATTCATATGCACTTTTCATGGGGGTGTCTTCTTGGCTACTCTTGAATTTTTCAAAGCATTTGGGTCATCTATCTTTTACCTCTGATCTTTTGTGAGTAGGAGTTTGAATTATTAGACTGGTATTTTTCCTTTTGTGTTTTACCACTTGCATGCTCTGGCTATAGAGATTGGGTTTCCATACTTCCTCAACCTTCTAGGCCCTTTTCTTAGCTTGTGATTCTTGTATGTTTTACCCTTGGTTATACTCTCCTCAACATCTCCCCTAGTATCATTTGTTGAATCAAAGGTATCATGGGGAGTTGTGAATGGGGAAGGCTTGGAATTCAGGATTGTAGCTGAGGAATCATTAGTTTCTTTCCTATTATGGGAAAATTAGTTAGACTCTAGTTGGATAAGGTCCTCCACGGCTTTTTGGGTGTCTCTTGAATTAACCTCCTGACTAAGTATAGATTTTGGTTGGCACTCAAAATTGCTAGTTCCCAATTGATTGGGAATCAAAGGGGGCTGGGGTGTCATTTGCTCATTGATTAAAGGTATAACAGCTTGAGGAACCCCATCAATTGGGATGGAATAAATCGGTTGCATTTTCTCCACATTTGAAGGGGGGCATGAAGGCCCCAGGTCCCTAGAATGCCCAATCAATTCATCATCGCTATTCTGAGTGTCAATCATGCTGACTTTTTCAATTTTCGTTATACCATCCATTTTTTTATCTAAATCATGATGGTTTGATTATGGTTTTTCTAAGTGGAGGGAGATAATTCTTCTCCTTAAGGATCACATAACTAATTGTTGAGCATTTAATTTAACCATTTGGGAACTTTTCAGGTGTAGTGAGATCACATGAGCATCTGGGTTGCTGCCTAATTCACTGTGGTCATCCTTCTCCTCAACCAACATACCAAAGGTGTTACTAGTAGGAATTTCTTCAGGGGAGTAGCTAGGGTTTAGAGAAGCTAAGGGAGCAACGTCACAACACTAATTGGGGGATTGCGGCACGGTATCACAATTAGGAGGGGCCAAGGAAAAAAGGCCATTATTGGGATCCATTTCCTCCTTGCTAGTCTAGGCTAGATCATTGTCCCATTTGTGACCAACCACCCGACCCATATTGGTGTTGCTAGGGATTTTTCTTGCATTCTTTTTAATCAAAGGGAAATTTTTCCAGATGCGCCCTTCACTACAACATAGATAGCACACATTTCGGCTGCCCAAGATTTCTATGGGAAAATAAATAAGCCTTTCCTCATCTTCAACAAGGATTCCAGGCAAGAATTATATCCCTAGAGTCATGGAAACTAGGGCCCTAGCATCCAGATGCGGGAGGGAGGCCTTGGTTTCATCCATATGAAGAACAATTCTGAAAGGAGCAAGAAGGGCTTGGACTAACTTCAAAAAGTCTGGGGGCATGTTTTTGACAACTACCCATCTTGGGTAGGATAGGGAAAGGACTTCATCAATGATGGTTGAGAAAGACCACGCTAGGGCCTAGCAAGCTAGGTTTTATCATTCTAATTCATCAAGATAGCTTTCTAAGGCATTCAAGAGTAAGATTCTTCATCCATTATTGTAGCAACTCAAGCCATATCATCATGGCAAGTCTCTAATTGCATTGTTTCATGTTTCATGCTTTATTATCTTATTCCATCATTTTGGTTTAATTACCTAAATGAGGTTTGACCAAGGCAAACCCCCAATCCCTAACAATCAAAATTTTCTCTCTCTTCCTTTGTGTGATTACAGATTTAGGTGCTTGGATGGTTTGGACATGATTGAAGAATGATTTTCAAACTTTTTGAAGTCATCTCCCTATTAGCAAGGTAAAAATCTACACAAAAATGTCACTTACAGCCTCAAAAATTAGAGTTTTAGAACCAAACACCTAGAGGAATAGAAAGTGTAGACCAATAGCTTCTGTTTCCACTTTTAGATTTTCAGAAAAGCCAAAGTGGACTAAGTCGCCAAGAGTGGTGACTTAGTCCTAGACTGTACATGTTTGTCATAAGTTTTTGATCTAGATACCCATTTGGCTAAAACTGGCTCCTGAGGAGTTTACCAGATCTCGGATTAAGTCACCTAGCTTGTCGTAAGTGTCCCAGTTGGCTAAAAAAAAAAAAATCCTAAATTTTAGAGACATTTACAGTCTTCATTCTATCCTTCATTAGTTTCTAGATGCACTATTTTTGTTTAGCATCTTTATCTTATTCCTTATTGCATTTAATCTATCATTCTACATATAATAAGGTGTTTTCAAACATCTTGCATTCTTTAGTTTTGCATTAATAATCAATATCTCTTATCAGTTTATTGCATTAGGACATTACATTTAGGCATATTTCAATCATATTAGCATTAGTCTTGAGTGAACCCCCAATTTTTTGTGGGATACCTTTCTCCTTTTAGGTGCAAAAACTTAGAAGTGTAAGAGAGCACCCTCCTACAAAAAATTGCAGTTCATTTTGGTGAACCTTCTTTTTGAATACCTTCTTATTTGATTTGGAGTCCATCATCATCCTAGAATTAGCTTACATTTCATTTTTCATTAGTTAATTTGCATTCTAAGATTTCAAATTTTGCATTAATGAAAGTGCATATTGGTTGCATTTTTGCATCTTAAATCATTGAAAATTTCTAAAATTCTGCATTGGCATCTTAGGTTTGCTTCATAGAACACAATACATCAAAATCAATAAAAAAATTCTATTTTTTTTGAAAAAATTACCACTAGGACTCATTCGCCACCTTGGGCGACTTAGTCCCTTTTCACCCCTGAAACTACCTTTTATAGAACTAAAAACCCTATTTCTACACTTTAGTTTGCTGCCATTACCTATATGTATGAGTTAGCCGAGTTTTTGTAACATGCATTTCATCAAATCTAGCTTAATTTGGCTCATTTCATGCATTAATTAATTTCAAATTTGCATTCCCACATTGTTGCATAGCTTAATCAGTAAATTATCATCTAAAAATTGCATTTCCTATTATCCCTTTACATTGCATTTTGAATTTTCATAGATTTTTAAATTCAAACATGTTAGTATCTATCCTTTCCAAGTTTCCAAAGAGAAAGTTAGTTAATAAGTATGTTAGTCATTCATTCAATGCATTCCCTAGTTATGATAGTCTCTTAGCACAAGAGAATGACAATGATAACACTTTCCTTAAACATACACCCCATACAAACATAGATACTCATGATGATCATAATTGTTCTTCTCTCAATACCTCTCCTTTTAGTGATGAAGGTATGTTGGTGAAAGAAGATAGAATTGTTGATAATCATGAAGATCTTGCTTGTCCTTCTCCTCATCCCCTTTAGGAAGATATTACAACACACGACAATGAGATTGCAAATAGTGAGGATGATAGATTGGTCTTAGCTAATCAAATCTTTAAGTTCTATAACAATCCTCTTTATGATCCTTCCCCTACCTATCCTATTTTGGAAGACATTAGGGAACAATGGAGTGAGTTCATAAATGATCATGATAATCATACTTGTACGTCTCCTAGTATCTCTCATATTTATGAAGATGATATTTTGATGTTGGAAAATACAATTGATGAAAGTCATGAGAATCTTAGTTATCCCTCTTCAACTAGGACAACCCTTATTGATCAAGACACTTCAACCACTGATCATTCCCCTTCTTATGATGAAGTCAATATAAAAGAACTAGACATTGAATGTCAAGAACATCTAGTTTTTAGTTCTCCTAAAAACTCTCCTAATAGGGAAGGTATTGTGGTACAAGAAAACACCAACAATATCATATGCAAACCAAAAATAAACCTCACTTTGAAGCATCTTGAATTTCTTGATATGGATCTAGCCTTGACACCAATATTATGAGTTCATGATAAGTCACCCTCTATTCCTCAAAAAAACAAGCTTACATGTGCTATGATTAGTATCAAGAAAATTGATATAGAAAGACAAAAGCAAATTGAAGAAGCCACAAAGTTCTTGGAAGATGCTTTGAAAACCTTTGATTTCATACCTCTATCCAAGGGAGAATATAAGATCATGACAAAAGAATCTAAAAAGAGAAAAGAGACACCGGTAATAGTAATACACAATTCAATAGCATCCTTTTCAACCACCTTACAAGCAAAGACAACATCCAAGATAAACTTTGAGGAAATTGAACAACCACCAAATCCAACAAAAGAAACAAAACAACTTGGGAAAGGATGTGATGCTATATAACAATGTATCCATGTCCCTATAACACCTAAGACATGGGAAATAACTCATGATCTTGGTCATTTTCCCTTTCAACAAAAATCTTCAATCAATGTCAACACCATCACAAAAAAAAATTCCAAGAAAAACTTAACCTTGGTACATCCTAAACTGATAGATATCTCATTAAATATGTATCAAGCAGAAACTTTGTTTACTTATCAACATAAATAACATTAGTTGCTACTCCTTTCCATGTAATAGTTGTAGGATTATACCATACTCACTATTGCAAGGAGTAGCATATCATCATCCATTCTAGGCTCACCTTTGTCCTGCATTAAGTGGGGGCAAGCGGTTAGGAAGTCTTATCTCTGTATGTCACTTTCCATTGTCTCTTTTTGCTAGTCATTAACCTTTCATGAATATATAATAGCAAGCTTGGGATGTGGACGACATACCTTAACTTGGCTCACATGTGACATACTCATTCATGATGTAGCTCAATTTGGAAACATATGACTTGGCATAGGGCTTTCCAAGTTGGCTCTCATGTCTTCTTTCATATTAGCATGTATCATTAGCTACTTTAAGGAAATTGCTCACAATGATGGTGTAGCAATCACTTTAAAGTGGGGGCATAAATAGATGACATCTTTTGGAAAATAAATCATGGTGTGATTTTTCTTTTTTATTTTGATGTGTCCTCTTCTTTGTGGTGTCATTGGGTTTGATGCCATCTAAGAGTGTATGATCAACTGGAGTGGCATGATGTGAATGAGGCATCCCATGGGCAACAATCTAACACCCTGACTTGTCCTCTCTTGGAGACATTAGGCACAATACTCCCTAAGGAGAAGAACTTTACTTGAACAAAGCAAAATCCCCTTTAAAAAAGCATTTACAGAAATAATTTTCATTATGGTGCCTTATCAAAGTTATCAGGAGGATAAATTTTGTATGGTTAGTATAATGGGAAGCCGACACACTGGCATGACTTTATCACTAAATCACTTCTTTGGGACAACTCACCCCATAGGATGACTTAATGTTCTGTGGCCCTAGAGTGAGCGCATCTTTGATGGATCCACCTCATTTTTCTTTCCTTTAGTTCTTTTCATTGCATGATTATGTATCTTTTTTTGCTACAAATCATTCACCTTGTGTGTTTCCTTTTGTGCTTATGTTGGTTTGACTTAGGATCTTGGATCATGGGGGTTTGACTGTTGTCTTGATCCTTGTCATCTTTTGTCATCTGCATTGGTATGATTGGACCTTCGTCTTGAATGTCTACTTTAGTGTGAGTTTGAAGCAGGTTCATCCTCTCACTAAAGTGGGGGCTAAATGAGTCACAAAAAAATGTATACTTAGACATTTTTACACTCATTTGGGTCTTTCTTATGGATGATGGCCTAGTTTTGGCTTGATTTAATGTTGTAATGTGGTCAACACATTCAAATTAGGTCTTGGACCCTTGCAAATTGAATAAAATACATGTCTTGTAAAGGTGTTGTAAAGAATTGTAAATGATTTTCACACTTTTCTTGACTTTTATTAAGCATTCAAGTCTAATATTATTTTAATTCAAAAGTTAGTTTTTCCCTCTTCTTCTATAATTAAATAATTATTTAATTATTTAATTATTCATTAGTTTTTTCTCTCTATAATTAAATAAATGTTATATTTATTTAATTAAATAATTATTTTAATTATTTAATTATCCCTTCCCTCTCCATTAAATAATTTCTTTTAATATTCCATCTTTCCTCTATAATTAAATAATTATTCTTAACTATTTAATTATCTCATTGTTTGTTCTCACCTTTCTTTTTGAATAAATAAAATCAATATTTTATTTATTTTCTCCTATGTTGGCCACCTAAATTAAATAATTTTTATTATTGAATTTTCTCCAACAACCTCTTTTTCTATTCCAATCTTATCTTCCACCTCAAGTCTTTATCTATCCATGTCTTTCTTCTCTCAATCAACCTCCACCCTTGATTAAATTATTTTCTAATTTAATCTTGGCCCTTGAACATGATCCTTATGCTAGCCATTCACTTAAATCTCCTCTATAAAAGGAGACCTTTAACCCTAATTCATAATTAATTATCATTCATCCATCATTCATCATCCATCTCAAGTCAAGCAAGTTAGGGTTTTAGCATTCTAAGTCATCAAGATAGCTTTCTAAGGCATTCTAGAGCAAGATTCTTCATCAATTGTTGCAAAAATTTAAGATATATCATCATGGAAAGTGTCTAATTGCATTTTTTCATGTTTCATTCTTTATTATCTTATTCCATAATTTTGGTTTAATTACCTAAATGGGGTTTGACCAAGGCAAACCCCCAATCCCTAACAATCAACATTTTCTCTATTCCTTTGTGTGATTGTAGATTTAGGTGCTTGGATGGCCTTGACATGATTGAAGAATAAGTTTCAAACTTGTTGAAGTCATCTCTCTATTAGCAAGGTCAAAATATACACAAAAACTCACTTACAACCTTGGAAATCAGAGTTTCAAAACTGGATACCTAGAGGAACAAAAAGTGCATATCGAGAACTTTCATTTCCACTTTCAAATTTTTAGAAAAGCCAAAATGGACTAAGTCACCAACAGTGGCGACTTAGTCCCACTATACATGTTTTTCATAAGTTTATGTAGATCTGGATACCCATTTGGCTGAAACGAGCTCCTAAGCAATTTACAAGACCTGGGACTAAGTCGCCCAGCTTGGCGTAAGTGTCCCAGTCGGCTAGAAAATCAAATTTTCCAAAATTTGAAAGAAATTTACAATCTTCATTATGTTCTTCACAAATTTTCAGGTGCACTATTTTTTTTAGCATCTTTATCTTGTTCTTTATTGCATTTAATCTTTCTACATATCACAATGTGTTTTCAAACATCTTGCATTTCTTTAGTTTTGCATTAATAATCAATATCTCTTATTAGTTTATTGCATTAGGACATTACATTTAGGCACATTTCAATCATATTAACACTATTCTTGAGTGAACCCCCAAGTTTTTGTGGGATATCTTTTTCCTTTTAGGTGCAAAACCCTAGAAGTGTAAGAGAGCACCCTCCTACAAAAATTTGTGGTTCAGTTTCATAGGCAACAAAAAGAGTGCAACAAAAATGTGGAGAAGAAACAAAAGGAAAAAATGATATAGTGGCTCCATCTTGTAGAATCCAAAGTGATGCAGAGGATGAGCTTCTAATGTTCCAACAATCTCAAAACAATCACTTACAAGTGCCTTTGTTCATCACACTATGGGTTCTCCTTCACAAACCCTCATTCTTGCTTGTAGCATTTCAAAAATGGATTTTTGGACACAACTTGTGGGGCAGGCATGGAATTCAAAATGTAAGAACATTTCCAAATAAGCTTTTGGCCATTCTTAAACATATCTCAAAATCAAATAGGGTTCCTTTGTACGGAATGGGTCAAAATTTGGCTGCCCTCTTTCCTTGTTTAGACCTAATTAGCAACTAGGCATGCTCCAAATGGCTTCAGGGCTTCCAATTGTCTCAAAAATTGTCCCAACACCTTCAAAATATCATACATGGCCTGAATCATCAATTTCTACATCAAGGATCATCTCTCCAATGGCTTACAATGATTTTTTCCAAATCACTAGGGCTTCTTGGTCTGATACATGATGATATTAGACCTTTAAGCATTCCTACATACATGTGCCAAACTCCATCTCCTACCTCTACAAATTTTTGGAAACCAAAACACAGACCAACACAAGCACATCCACCGAGTTCTAAGAGTTTTTATCGGTGAAATGGAAAGGAATACATTTTACTTTCTCCCTCGTTACCCTACCTAGGGTTTAGACTAGTTTGCAGAAAAATCAACACAACTTACTCGAATCACAATGAAATTACATGCAACCAACACAAAATAAAAGTAGATTCAATTCCTTATCATCTACAATTTATTTTAGATCATCACAGGATCGTACAGATCCATACAACTCAAGAGAGAAACAAAGTAACGTTCTGAATTGCAGAAAAAACATAGCTCGTTATTGCTTTTCACTTCAAAATTTTCATCAGACAAACTTCTCCTCAATGGTACAAGTATTTTTAAAGTGTTTCCAACCATACCCAATAGTTACCAACCATATTTTGGTTATTGACTTAACAAATACTCAATTTAACGCCTCTTACAAAAAGTTGCAAAAATTGCTTTAACAACATTTGGACAACTATGACAACTTTTACATTATTTTCCCAATTGACCCACAACCTTCCAAAATGGAATGAAATGACCCTAAATGACTTATTACATCCTTATTAGAACCAAAATCTCTTAATCAACCCTAAATGACATAAATGACAACATGCCTTCTTTGATGCAACATTAACAAGTATTACAATATTTGACTACCTAACACCTAAAGACTCCACAAGGACTCCAATGACATGAAATGGCCTCAAAAGGCCTTATTACATAAAATCAACCTAAACACAAAAAAAAAAAAAACTCACACCATAACCCAAGGGTGCTCCTAGAATCAGGTGCCCCTACACCATACTCCCAAGGGAAGAAAAGATTCAAGTTCCACTTGAATGGAGGGTAGCAACATGAGAACCATTCTTGAAATCTCTTGCCTAGTTTCTTTAAATCCCTACACATTGTCTTCTTTGAAACAATCCCATACTTGTTTCATCTTGAATTTAGGTCTCTTGAACACTTGGAAAAGGTATTGGAACTTGTCAAAATAAGCGTGTGCCCCATCTGCACCTCTAAATCGTTCTGTCAATGTTCAGTGCCTTAGCAACTAAAACAATAGCTCTATATTGTGTATGTGAAGCATCAAACTAAATTTTATTTTTTTCTTTGACTTGAAGGGACTAAAATCCACTTGCAACTGTTGATAACCCTTGAAAAAACATATAATAGTTATATAAACTATGTTGCAATTCACCTTCTAGAGATAGCTCATGCAATGACAATTGAAATTGATCAATCTTCCTAGTAGATTGTTCATACTCTTCCTCCTACACTTGGATAATAACAATGTTAGAATTTTCCTATGTAACTACTTGCTTAACACCATCCATGACTATGTCTTCTTTGCTCTACTTCTCACACTCTCTTAGTGACCCTTTCAACATAGCAACAACTGACTGAAGTATCTTTGTTTACAAGGCCACAATGGCAGTTTGGTCTTCCCCATCTACAACCCTCTCTACTATTCTAGTAGCAGATATAAATATCCTTGCATCCTCAAACTCAAATGGCATATGTCTAACATGGTGAACTAAATGGAAATTTTTGTCCTTTTAGCCTAACAACTAAAAATCTGAACCCTACACCATGTTTTCCAACAACTCACCTTGCTCAACTTACACATTAGACTCAAATTCACTCTCTTCAATAAACTTTAAATGATTGATCCTTTGCATTGGTAGTAAGGTAAGTGAAACCTTCCATGCCAAGTCACAGATATTAACTACTTTCATGACAATCTGAGGTTTGATCATGATTTCAAAATCCACCTTTTCCTCCTTCATGGACTTTGGGAACTCCTTTTGACTCATTAAAATCACCTTTGATCCCACTTTTGGATCTTTTTATTCCTTCTCTATGATTTGTACAAACTCCTTTTCACTCACCAATATAGCACTAGAACCTATTTTTTATTCTTGACTTTCCTCTTTTAATGGTGTAAGGGTATATGAAACTCCATATTTATCTATGACATGTGTGTTTTTCCTTCCATCATGCTTGGCATTCCTATTATATTGCTAAGGCCTCCCCAAAAGAAAATGGAAAACATCCATCTGAATTATGTCACATAAGACCCTATCCTTATAACCCCCTATGTCAAAATCTACCCAATTTTGTTCATTTACAACTACTTGCTGCCCTTTGTTCAACCAAGACACCTTGTGGGGAGTAGCATGAGGAATCCTTTGTAATTTCAACTTTTTAACCATTTCAAGAGAAACCAATTTACTAGAATCAATAACAACCTTACAAGACTTACCTTGGCTTTTACATATAGTCTTGAAGAGTGAATTTATTTTTGTTGCTTCCTTATCCATTGGCCCTTTGATTAGATTTCTCCTCATCGGCAAAAAAATCTCCCATTTCTAGTTCTTAAACATGTGGTGAGGAATGTACACTCTTAGCATCATCTCCACCTTGTGCAATCTGATTTCTTTTTTCACTTCCAAAAGAAGTAGATGGCTGCTCCTTAGTACATTGCCATGCTTGGTGGCCTATAAATTTGTTTCATTTATAACATTTCCTAGTAAAACCACTTGAACCTCCTCTTTGGCCTCCAAATCTGCCCCTAGAATTTGATCTTCTTCCCCTAAAATTTCCTCTTGAATCTGCAACTTGTTCTTGAACTATACTTGTCTCTCCTTGACTCTCATATGAGTGTCCTAAATTAGAAAACATACATCTTCCTATACAACTCCTTCCTCTACCCTTGTTTTACCTTTATTGCCTTCTCCTCAACTTATCTTCAGCCTTGATGGCCAATTGATAACACTCTTCCACCGTTCTTGGATTTGTGGGGCTTAATTCATCCAAAAGGTTGTATCTTGATCTTAGGACCTTCTCCCTTGATTTCCTTCACTAGCTTTTCCATCCTAAAGTCACCAAGATCCATCTCTTCCTCAGACCCTTGGGAACTTTCCTCTTCCCTTTCTTCTTCTTCTCGATCACTCAAGTGTCCTATGTCCATTCCTCTTTTTTGACTTGTTTTCAAGGAAGAAAGCCTATCCTTCATTTTCCTCATCTCTCTTGCATGTCTCTCCTTCAATTCATTCACCTCTCTGGTGATTGGATTACCTTTTGGAGGCATATAAGTTATTTCTTCTTCACTTCAAATCTTCCCCTCTTCAAACCAAACTATGCTCTGATATAAATTTGATATAGAGCAAGGGCTTCTAATGTTTCAACAATCTCAACACAACCACTTACAAGTGCATTTGTTCATCAAATGATAGGTTCTCCTTCACAAACCCTCATTCTTGCTTGTAGCCTTTCAAAAATGGTTTTTTGGACATAACTTGTGGGGAATTCCTAGCATTCAAAATGTAAGAACATTTCTAGATACCCTTTTGTCCATTCTCACACATATCTCAAAATTAGATAGGGTTCCTTTGTACATAATGGGTCAAAATTTGATTGTACTCTTTCCTTAACAAGACCTAATTAGCAACTAGGCATTCTCCAAATGGGTTAAGGGTTTCCAATTGTCTTAAAAATTGTTCCAACACCTTCAACAAATCATACATGGCTTGAATCATCAATTCATACATCAAGGATTATCCCTCCAATGGATTACAATGATTGTCCCCAAGTCACTAGGGCTTCTTGGTCTGATACATGAAGATATCATATATTTAAGCATTCTTGTACATGCCAAACTCCATCTCTTGCCACAAGTTTTGGAAATCAAAACACAGACCAACACAATCCATTCCATTGAGTTCTAGGAGTTTTTATCAGTGGAATGGAAAGAAATGCATTTTACTTTCTCACTGGTTACCCTACCTAGGGTTTAGACAAGTTTACAACAAAATCAACACAACTTACTTGAATCAGAATAAAATTACATGAAAACAATACAAAATTAATGTAGATTCAATTCCCTATCTTCTACAATTGATTTTAGATCATCACTAGATCATATAGATCCATACAACTCAGGAGAGCAACAAAGTAACGTTCAAAATTACAAAAAAACATAGTTCTTTATTACTTTCACTGCAAAATTTTCATCAACCAAACTTCTCCTCAATGGTACAAGTATTTTTAATTTTTTTCCAACCATACCCAACCATTACCAACCATTTTTTGGTTATTGACTTAACAAATCCTCAATTTACGCCCTTTTACAAAAATTTGCAAAAGTCGCTTTGACAACATTTGGACAACTATGACAACTTTTACATTATTTTCCCAATTGACCCACAACCTTCCAAAATGGAATGAAATGACCCTAAATTACTTATTACATCCTTATTAGACCCAAAATCTCTTAATCAACCCAAAATGACACAAATGGCAGCATGCCTCCTTTGATGCAACATTGACAACTATTACAATATTCCACTACCTAACACTTAAAGGCTCCACAAGGACTCCAATGACATGAAATGGCCTCAAAATTCCTTATTACATGAAATCAACCAAAACACAACAAAACCAAAACTCACTCCATAACCCAAGGGTGCACCTAGAACCAGGTGCCCTTGCACCACAACACTTTTGTGATTCAACAAATGCAGTTAGTGAAAACGATAATTGTGATGATGTGAAGCCTGGTATAGCACATGGTGATGTGCAACCTAATATAGCACATGGTGATGTGCAACCTGATATAGTAGATGGTGAGGTGCAACATTGTGATGATCTCTTAGGAATAAGTCTAAGAGAGATTATTGAAAAACATCAAGGAAAAGGAACAACAAGTTTGCAGATGCTTTATTCAACATTTAGGATGTGTTTAATAATGTGGAATCCACAGAGAATGGTACTAATATAACTACTCATTCCAAACCTAATGTGGCCAAGGAGCATGAATTTTAGGTTAATGAAAGTCATGAAGATAGACCACTTGCATTTGTTGTGCCTCATAGTGCACCTGTTGCATCTAGACCTTTTCATGGAACTAGTGGATCAACCAGAAATTCTAATAGTGGTAATTTAATAGAAGATGTGGATTATTTTGTCAAAATACAAAGATTGAGTCAATATTTTTACATATCTATTGAGAGTAATGCAAAAGAAATAAAATTATAAGGCAAGAAGCCATTCTTTCTTGAGGTATTAAGAGATGGTGAGCCCATTGGGCCAAATGTTGTAAAGTGGGCCATCGAGTTGGGTGTAAGATGTAGGGCCCATTTGGATATTTACAAATCAAATTTTGCAGAGCAAGATCCATGAGCTGTGGAAAATGTTATAAAAAAATGAAAAATGCTTTTGAGACTACTGGTGGACAAATCTTTGGAAAATATTACAAGCAAAGGATGAGAGTTTCAGTTAACAGTTGTAGATATAAGCACAAAAAACCAATCATGTTGGGAAAAGAGAGGTTCAACTCCAGTCTATCTCCTAAAGAGTGGGAGGCATTGAGATAAATTATGCATTCTGAATAATATTTGGTAAAGAGTAATAGAGGAAAGAGAGCAAGAGATAATGTGAGGGCTGGATATATATTTGGCCGAGGTGGGTTGCACACCAAAATAGACAAATTTGCAATAAGTGTATGGATTTTTGGTTCAATTTACATTGTGTTATTTATTTTGATTTTTTATTGAACAGACTATAGGTTGAAATTGACATTGTATTTTAGGTTGAAAATAGTAATAGAGAAGTAGGTGCAAAAGATATTGTCAATTATATGGCAACACTAGATGTTAGTAAATCTAAGAGTAGGATGAAGTTGAAATCTATTTCATCAACAAATATTTGATAGCCATATGTTCAATGCCCAGTAGGAGCCTTTGTAGATCATGTCAACTCATATAAATAAGGGTACCAAAAGGTAATGAGTTGCATATTAGGTCTCAGTCACCAAGTTGCGCAGTTGGTTGAAACCGTTAAGCCTATGGTTTTTGCATGGAATGAGCATAAATCCATGGATTCAAATGAGGTAAGAGGCTCTATTGATCTTATTTCTTCTTGTTTGGAAGTTCTATTTACAAATTCCTCTTAATATGTAGATTATTGAAACATGAGCATAAGAGAATCCAACCCAATTTATTTATTGTTGGAGTGATCCAGAAAATATTATTTTGGACAAATTTATAGCTTGCATTCTTTACTTGAATATTGAATGCTTTGTATATTTTTTTGCACGATGGTTAAACCACATGCAGAGTGACTTTTTCAAAGAAAAATGAAAACAAAAATGCCTTCAGGGTTTCAACAAAGCTTTCTCTATTGATAGTGATGAAGTGGACAAGAATGCAGAACACAGTCATCTTAGTTGTCCTGAAGTTGAGGTAATTAATATAATAGTTCTTGGTTATTTGTCCCAATGTTTTTTCATTCTTCGTGCTTAAAATGTTCTTTTGGAAAAAAAAATATAGCTTTTGCATTTTTTAGTTGACTTATATTACTTTTTGTATGATGATTAAACCACATGATGTAGAGCAATTATATGAAAGAAGGACAAAAAGAAAAAGACCATGTCAATAGAACTCTCTACAAAGGTGTACAACTTAATGTTTGTAATGATGTTGATAGTGGTTATGATGATGAACTTGATGAGCATGCACATGATATTCAAAGTGGTATCATGTTGAACTCGAGGTGAGTGCTATGAAACCACATGCAAGTACTATTCAAGTAAGTAATGGTTGTTTTATTATGTAAATAAGGGTAATAATTACCTATTTGATAGAAGTGAGAAATTAGAATAGTAGTGAAGTGTAATTAGCTAGTATACATAGATTATGGAATTAATGGAGAACATATAACTTACATATGGACGCTTAGAGATTAGTTGTAATAGAGTGTTTTATAAAAGCATATACAAAAATTGGTTTGTTCCAAGACATAAGACATTACATACAACTATCAAAAACAATATAATGTGTGTTTTATATCTCAATATAATGTGTATTTTTTTTTTTTAGTAGAAATTTATTGATAAACTCTAAGAATGGGATACAATTGAGGTGTTTGATTCGCATGAGTTGGGTGGATTCACTCACTATATATTGTACATGGAGTTAAATTTAAAGGAACGGGAGATGTAAATGTATGTATTTCACATGTCTCAAGTAACATATCCCTTCCTCACCCAAAAAATATAGATGGAGTTTTCCATCTAAAAGAGAAACTAGGGACCTTTGTACAATGGCCACTAAAATATATGAAAAAAATCAGAGAGGTAACCATAAGTGCAGAAGAGAAAAAGAAGGGTTAGAAAAAGCAGAGTGTGGAGAGTCAAGTTGCAAACATAGAATGTATTAAGCTTGAATAAGTTGAACCCAAATAAAAAATAGAAAATTTAATTAGGGTGCACATTTTGTGAGTAGAACAAAGAATGTTCTATCTTACTGCACCTATAATGTAAAACCCCTTGATTATGTTTTTCTCTTTTTGTTTGGGTTTTTCTCATTCAAATTGGTGCATTATAGAAGAGGGGATATGTTGTTGTGTAAGCAGTAGACACAGAGAACAGGGTGCAAAAAAAGAAGTAAATACAGAGCAAATAAAGAGGTGTAGAGAAGAGGAAAAGTTGTAGAGATTGCAACATACATGTATGTGTAGTTGCAAATAAGTTGCAACATAGAATTGCCATCAAAATTGTAATATCTTGTGTAACAAAAAAAAAGGAATTATAACTCAATTTTCTGAGTCACAACATTGAGAAACACACTTTGTAATAGTATATTTTTCAAAGCAAAGACACATTTTTGTCTTGTATCTGCTATAAGAACACATTTTCTCAATAAAATTTCAGTATTTTTCCTTCTTAATAGTTGTTTCATTATGTGCAAATGAATGATTGATTATGTTTTTCTATGTTTTTATATGTTTAAACCTCAATTAAAGCATTGTCTCATTTCTAGCACTTATAGGTAGAAATCAATGAATAAAAATAATTAAATAAACTACCAATTGACTAAATATACTACCAACTGACAGAAATCAGTGTTAATAAATATGACTTAGAAATATAATGATTATGCAATTAATAAACAATGTATCAATATATACCTATCAATTAACATAAATCAGTGAGAAAAAATAATTAAATAAACTACCAAATTGATCAAAATGATGATTAAAATTAATGACTAAATACACTACCAACGAATGAAAACTAGTGAATAAAAATGACTAAATAAGTGACCAATTAACATCAATCAATGACTAAATTAACGATAAAATATACTAGTGAATAAAAAATGACTGAATAAGTGATCAGTTTAAAACATTCAATGACTAAATTACACACTGCCAAATCAATCAAATTAATGACTCATCAACAACCAAATGGATCAATCAGATGACTAAATTAACAAGCAAGTCAATCACTCAATGACCAAATTGATCTATCAGGTGACTAAATTAACAACCAAAATCAATCAATCTAATGACTATAAATGGTTTAGTCATCAATTCGCTCATGTTATAAATGACTGGCAATAAACTACTATTGGTCACGAGACCATGTTCAATCATTTATAAGCAATTTAGTAGTTTTTTCAATCACATATTGTTGATTCTATACTAGTGTTCACAAGCATGAGTAAAGTTGTCATATACTCAACTTTAGTAGTGCGCAAAGAAACCACAGCCTGTCACTTACTAATCAAACTAATTGCACCAACAAATAAATTAAATGCATAAGCACTAGTAGATCGCCTACTATCAACATCACCTACCTATTTTAAATCCACATAACCATGAATATCAAGGGAAATATCATCTTCAATCATATTACTATGATTAAAAAAAGGAATAATTTATATACCACACAAATATCTGAAGACTGTTTTAACTACATCCCAATGAACTCTACTAAGATTAGACATATATTAGAAAGAACTCCCACTACTTGGGAAATTTATGGTCTTGTACAAACCATAGCATACATCAAAATTCCAACAACACTTTGGTAAGGCACTCAGCTCATGTCTTCCACCTATGATGGGGATGTTGGAAAATCTAAACTAGATAACTTTGTTCCCGCTGAAAAAAGAACACATAGTGGTCTACAATCTTGCATATCAAACCTCTGTAAAATTGAATTGACATACTTACTTTTTCCAAGCCATAGCTTTCTCTTCACTCCATCTCTTCTAATTTCCATCCCAAGAATATGTTTAGCTACACCAATATTTTTCATTTCAAAATTTTCAACAAGTTGAGATTTTAGTTCTAAAATCATACATTTCTCTTTACCAACGAAAAAACTTATCATCAACATATAATGCTACAAATAGGAAAAAATCACCATCAGTTTTATAATAAACACAATGATATGATTTAGAATGCTTAAAACCCAAACTCAACACATATGTATCAAATTTTTGGTACCATATTTTAGGACTCTACTTTAGGTTGTACAAAGATTTCTTCAATTTGCAAACCAATTTACTTTTACCTTTCACCATGTAGTGCTTTCGCTGAGTCATATAAACATGCTCCTCCAAGTAACCATGAGGGAAATTAGTTTTTACATCCATTTTATCAACCTCTAAATCATAAGCAACAAAAATAGAGAAAAAGAACTAGTAGATTGAGGTGGCCAACACCCTGATTAGCTTGAACTAGCCCCTGATCTTCTTCTTTGTTGCTTTCTTTTTCCTACTGGGTGTAGGTTTATTTTCAGTTGTTTTGTTGTTTTGTGGCTATTGGGTGTTGTTGGTAGTTTATTGTCATACTTTTGTCTAGCACCCGTTCTGTTGTGCTTTTTGGCTATTGGGTTGCTACTAGTGGCCTTTTGAAAATCTTTTCTAGTAGCATTTTGTGTCTTTTGTTGTAAAGGGTTTCAGATCCCTTCAAAACCTACTTTTCCCATATAATCAAAACAAAAGTAGAGAAAAAATCTAATAGATGTCATTTTTGAAATAGGATAAAATATCTCATCATAATCAACACCCTCAACTTGAGAGTCACCTTTTGCAACCATCCTTTCTTTGTACTCCTCAATATCTCCATGTAAAAAAATCTTTTTTTAAACACCCATAACCAACAAGTTTTCTTCCTTTAGGAAATGGTATAAGATCCCATGTATCATATTTTCAAAGATGCCATTTTTTCATCCATAATAATCTTCTAGGATTCTGCATCATGCATACATAATTCCTCTTTTATTGATCTGGGTTCATCCATGTTAGTATTCAAAGCAAAATACATCTCCAATCATTAGATGAATACCTTTTAGGCAATTTTTTATGCCTTCTAGACCTATGAACAAGTTTAGTTGGAGGTTCTTCCTCCTCATCTAAAGATTGAGATCTAAATGAGCTCTCCTCAACCTTTTTCTATCCGTAGGCCTCAATTAAACTTTCTCAGGTGTAGAAGGAAATTGAATCACATCTTCTTGTTTACATTGTTCTAGCTGTGCAATGTAATAGAAGAAAGCTTAGTTTCTTTAAAAATAACACTTCTACTATTTATTACCTTCAATAGGATCCCAAAGCTTCTATCCTTTCACACCATAATTGTATTTGATGAAGATATATTTCATAGTCTTGTTCTCCAACTTTGTTTGCTTCTCCTTTGGCACATGTGAAAATTCCTCACAACCAAAAACTCTAAGATGTCTTAATGAAGGCTTGTGACCTGACCATTCCTTTAGAGGTGTCTTATCAACAAGAGATGATGTCGGAGACCTATTAATAAGGTAACAAGCAATAGCAACAACTTCATCCAAAAAAAATTGTTCTAGGCCAACACCACTCAAAATACTCCTAGCCTTCTCAATCAATGTCTTGTTCATTCTTTTTGCAACTCCATTATGCTTTAGAGAATATGGAGTTGTATTTTGTCTATGAATACCACAATATTTAAAAAATCTATCAAAATCATTAGAGAAAAATTCATCACCATTATCAATCCTCAAACATTTTATTTTCTTTCCAATCTATAACTTAACAATTGCTTTAAATTCTTTAAATTGACTAAAAACTTCAGATTTACTCTTTATAAAGTATACCCATGTCCTACTATAATTATCAATAAATGAAACATAATATGTGGATTTACCAATTGAAGGAACACCTATAGGACCAAACACATAAGAATGAATAAGATCCAATATATCACAAGATTTATAAGAACTCGAGTAAAATTGAACATGGTTTTGTTTTCCATAAATGGAATGATCACATAAATCAAATTCAATATTACAATCAAACAACCCTTCAATAAGGTTTTTATTTTTGAAGGTCCTTAGACCATTTTCTCCAATGTGGCCAAGTCTCTGGTAACATAATGTAGTTTTCTCTATAGGTAACTTTGATTCAGAAGAAAGAGCACCCTTGGATACCCAAAATCTATGACCATCTACTAAAGAAGAAACTCTCACCTCTTCCACAAACTTTCTTTTCACAAAAGTACTATTTCATTCAACAATACATGCATCAAGCTTATAAAATGTGCCATATCTAACACCTCTAGCAATCATCATATCACCTCTAACCATCTTGCATTGTACATTAGAAAATACTACCTACACACCTGCATCTATTAGTTTGTTCATAGATAAAAAATTTTGTGCTAATCCATGGATATGCACCACACCATTAATTCTTTGTATTCTACCATGTGGAAACCTAATTTTAAGTTTACCACAACCAAAAATATTTAAATAAGAATCATCACCCAAGTACACCTTACCTCCATAAAATTCTTCATATTTAGAATACCAATCTCTTTTAAAGTTCATATGGAAAGATGCACTTGAGTCAATTAACCATGCATCACTACCTACATGAGTTTCCAAAGCTACAATGAATGCATCACCATCTTCCTTTTCAAACTCAGAATTTAAATTAATTCTCTTATTTTTCTTATTTTCTTCTTTTTAGTCCTTACGAATATGTCCAAGCTCACCACAGTTCCAACAAACAACTTTGGACTTTCCAAGAGATTTGGATATCCCCTTGGGCTTGGATTTATCACACTTCACATTATTCTTTCCCTTTTCCTTAGGTCTTCCATGAACTTTTAGAGCCTCCTTGGCATTGATGGATACCTTCCTCTTCATCTCTTTAGAAAGAAAAGAACCCATCACATCTTCAATCTTCAATATTATAGAAGTACTCTGAATAGACATAACAAGAGAATCCCATGAATCAGGGAAAGAACAAAGCATTGAGATCTAACATTTCTCCTCATCCATTTGAGACCAAGTGATGCCAATCAAGCCACCAACATATTGAATGCTTCTAGGTGGTTTGTAATTCATCCACTCTCTTCCATTCTCAAGGAATATAATTTCTTCCTCAAGAAAATATTGTTCACTAAATATTTGAGGTGGGTGCATGGAGATGGGTAGCCAATTTGTGGCCACTTTTATTTATTTTTTTGAAAATTCATAACACGAGTGTGTTATAATGCACTCACATTATGGCTTGGTGTGCCGAGCCTGAGGCTCGGCCACAACAAGCCCATAATGTGAGCACATTATAACCCACTCATGTTATGACATGTTAAAAGAAAAAAAAAAGTTAAACACAATCATTCTTGCATTTCAACTATGTTTTTTGTTGTGCCCATGGCCAAAACACCCATTTTTTGCACTCACATTCTAGGAGGAGGTATTTTGCAAAAATATTCATCAATGGTTGCTATTTCATTGCAAGGATGGTGCCACGACGAGGAGGAGGTGTGATAGGTAAGGATTGTTTGATTTTTGTTTTGAATTTGTTAGTTTTAGGTTGCATTTGATATTTATTCTTTTTGAATTTGTAGGAGATGCAAATCAACCCGCAAACCCTAAAAATCCTTAACAAGAAGAGAAACTAAATCCTCAACAACAAAATAAACCACAACAACCTCCTCCACCAATCACTCAACACCCTCCAGGAACTCAACAAAATTTAATGAGTGAAATTGAGTATTTAATCAGTAGGTTGAGTGATCCAAATGGTTCAATTGCGAAAACAATGACCTTGGCAAGTTCATTGAAAGATATGTTAAAATATGTGGATTCAATTAGCAAACAAATAACTTGATGGAAAGATAGGAGGCAAGCAACTAGGGCTTATTACATGGATAAACTATCATATAAAGATGTAAAGGATTTAAAATTTACAAAAGGTGATTTGTGCTCATTATTCACTAACCCATGCACAAATCAAAATCTTACCCTTAATGCAAAGAGGTTTCCTATTCATTGGTAACACCGCCAATAGATTAGGAACTATTTTTATGATAGGTGGTACATGGTTTTTGATTACCCACCATGCAACAATTGTGAAGTCCTGCAGTATTTTCTTAGGAAACTATATAGTGAGTTCATATTGAACAAAATCCCAAATTATTTTCATATGAGGGACTTCTAGGGGAGAGGTGGGTGGTCAGCTCAGGATAGACCTAGTGCACAGTGAGATCCTATGTGGCAAGGGAGATGAGCTCTCACTAGGCCACCTCATGAGCACGTTGTTATGCCTTCCATCATGGAGGAGAGTGTTGATGTAGAGACATTGCAAGTGATCAACACTTTGACCTAGAGTGTCATCCAACATACTAGCCCTATTCTACAACGCCATCTAGGGGAGTCTTTGAGTAGTGGCCTTTCAACCCATGTGTGTCAATCTTGTGGGGCAACTTGTTCATTGACCCCACCGACACTTAGGAGGTTGCTACACAGGATCCGTCTGCAGCTATGGAGATGGAGAGGGTAGCTGGCATTTTCCATGAGGCATGTGGCATTGATTCTCAAGTAAAAGTTAGCATGTTCATTGAATTTAATTTATTAAATTTTGATTTTGAAATGCAAGATTAACTAATTTAGTTTTATGATTTTAATAAAATTGCAGGGTCATCATAGTGTTGAGAATGGATACACTGGCCCTACACCTACTTATTTATGCAATACACCTATCGGTGGGGTATGTAACTAGTAAAAAATTATAAATTTATTACATGTTAATAGCATTGTTTTATGAATGGTATTTTAATATGTGATTTTGGATGTTGAACAGGCTAATATTGGAGGTTTCAAGGGAACACCTCCCAATGACAGTGGATTTACTTAAACCTACACATAGGTAATAGAATAAAGAATTTAGCTAATGAATTGTACTTAATAGATTTATGTAGTTTATATTCATATCGTTGATTACGTTACATTGCACATCATTCAAACTCAAAGCATTACTTCACATTGCCTAACTAATAACTAGATGTTAATAGATGACAAAATTTCAAATACAATATAGTTGTTTAGAAAGTCAACATAAGCAGTGATGCAATTATTTCACATAGCATAAGTAATAAGTCTAGGATTAGCTTCCAATTGCATTTTCTTGTCATGGAATTCCATGAGACTACTTTTTACTACTCGGCATCTTTTCAAATAGTTCACTACCTTGTCTATGCTATGGATGCTTGGAAGAAATATATGAAAGAATAATAGTAAGCAATAGCATAGACAAGGCAATGAGTTTTTTGAAAAAATGCCTCAAAGAAATGTGGTCTCATGGTGATGTCCATCATCATGAGACCCAATTTCTTTGAGGCACTTTTTCAAACAGCTCACCGCCTTTTCTATGCTACCACATTTTCCATACATGTCTACCAAAGCATTTTATCAAACAGTTAATTTCCTCACTGCTATGGCTAAAAGCTTCAAAAAGGTTCTTTTCAACAAATTGATGCAATGAAGGGTAGTAAAATAACTTAACTTTATCATTTGAAAGGATTCAATCCACTTTGCAACTCAAAAACTCAATTCTTCCTTTGTTTTCAAACTTCTACATAGTCTTCCTACTAGGTCAACCAACCCACTTCTCCTGTCAAAACTTTCAATTTTCTCAAACAACCTTGTCAAAAAATCCCCAAATCAGGCACCCATCATGGCCTACTTTCACATATCAAAAAATCAGTACGAACTCCTTTGGATCATTGATTCCAAACTTGGCTTTCAACGCTGAATTAGGCCTTAATTAGGCCTCTGTTTCAAAGAGACGCCTCTCCAACACACACAACCAAACCTTGAACCCACTAAAAATTCAAAATACAACCAACAAAACCTCAAATTATTCAACTTTCTGGTCTCCACTTGCTCATTTAGACCCGTTTTCATAAAACCCTCACTTTCTTTGCAATCAACTAGGGCTTATTGAAACTCTTGTTCCATGACCTCTCACAAGCTTAAAACCACCTCAATTAGGCTTTTTTATTTCTGAAAATGCTCATTTTATACTTTTCTTATGCTTCCCTAAAGTCTCTATGACACTTCCTTCATGAACCTCTCACTTTTCACTTGTTTTCACCCTTTCTAACTAGGGTTTCATACTCTCTTTCTCACAACTAACAACTCTTGGCCTCTCAGGTTTACAAATTTTTTATAAACACATCTAATTACATAGATCTCATGAGATTCCATTAGGTTCTCTATCCCTTTCTTCAACTGACTCACTCTAGCCTTACTCAAAGGCACTAAAACTAGTTTTTACAACAAGGAGGCGTTGAGAAACTCACCAAATATCCTTCCCAAACCTAATATCTATCTTCCAAACCTACTCCTACATTATTCAAGTCCATTCCACCAAGAAACAGTTGGTACAAAAAGGTGGAATGACCTATCAAATCATTTAAGCAATCAAACCACTAAACCCCTATTTTTTTACCGCCTAGAGTAATCAGGCCATGAAAAGCTTGAAACTCAATATAAGATGCTCAAATTAGTTTTAAATTGATGCCAACACATAAATATTTTAATTCACACACATGACAGATTCCCTACCACCTATACAGAACCGTACACTGGTAGATACTGGAGGAAAACACAGAAAAATAACAATATAACAGTGATATTTTATTAATTTTCTCCTTCAATCTCTCCAACAACAACTTACATTGATGGATCCTATCATTTTTAAACATTTACCAACCTTTCCAAATTCCTACAATGGTTCAATAACCTCTACAACTACTTTGACCCTTGGCATTCCATGCCTTTACACCTTTTTTTCATTTTTACAACATTTTAAATTGACAACTTTGTCAATATTTTGCAATTTTGCACTTTATGCCTAAATTAACTAAGACTATTAAAACCTCCAAAATAGCTATTTAAGCCTTATTACATCATCAAAAAACCTTAACCAATTCAAACTCCTAAATTTTTCTCATGGAGGCATGTGCTTGCAAAGGTGCACCTACACGACAAACTATGGATGCATGGAAAAATCTATCAAAGCATAATAGTAAGCAATCTAGCATAGACAAGGCAATTAGTAGTTTGAAAAAATTCCTCAAAGAAATGTGGTCTCATGGTGATGGAATTCCATTCCATTACCATGAGACCACATTTCTTTAAGGAATTTCTCCAAACAACTCACCACCTTTTCTATGATACCACATTTTCCATACATGTGTACCAAAGCATTTTATCAAACTACTCACTTCCTTGCTGCTATGGCTAAAAGCCTAAAATAGGTGTTTTCCAACAAACTATGGATATTTGGGAAAATATCTATCAAATCATAATAGTAAGCAATAATACAATAGAGAAAGCAATGAATGTTTGAAAAAAATGTCTGAAAGAAATGTGATCTTATGGTGATGGAATGCCATGATGTGCATTTGTTTGTAATGGAATTCCATCACCACGAGACCCCATTTCTTTAAGGCATTTTTTCAAACAGTTCACTACCTTCTCTATGCCACCAATGTTATCATACATGTCTATGAAATCATTTGATCAAATAGTTCACCAACTTGCTGCTATGGGTGAAACCTAAAAACATGTCCTTTCGAATAAGATATGGATAGGGAAAATAGTAAGCATGATTTATTCATTATCTCATACATTATAATTCATGACATGTATCGCTATTGTAGTTTTTGTGATTGAATAATTTATTATTTTATTTTCAAATGTTGCAAGTGGAAACACCTTCAAATTTGATGAGGGAAATGGAGATCAGTGTTTCATCTACTATAGAATCCTCGATGGCTTTGATAGGGGAGGTATGAGGCAAATTACTAAATTTCAATTTACATTCGTTGTTATAGATTTTAGTTAGTGAAAAAAAAACCATTATTGATTCGTAGTTTAATTTCTATTTGGATGGTTTATATAGGGCTTCAACATGCCTCAACCTAGGCATGCGAATATTTCCCTAGTGGAGAGTGATCATCAAATGGCAGTATGTGATTATTTTGTTAAATATATCATTTTTTCTAATGTAATTTCTATATATTAATGTCTTTACTTCTTATTGTAATAGATAAAACTTCACCAAGAACTAAATTCTAGGAGGAGCAACAGGAGCACTCCTTGCAATAGAAATGAGTGATAGATGTATCGCCATATGATCGAGAAGCAAAGGGAAAGAGTTTATTTTGTGAGCATGGAGAGCAATGAATTTTGATTCCAGAGCCCTTTGTTGTATGCCGACATGGTAGTTTTGTACATATTTTGTGTTGGATATATTTGACATTGTATGCCTATATGGCTATTTTGTACCTATATTTCATACTTATATCAACATATATTGATGTATGCCTGCATGGATATTTGGTTAATACAAAAAAAATTTATCAATGGTGTCCATATTTGTATTCTAAATTCATGGTTCAATAGATATGAGTTACATGTATTCAAGTGTATATTTTACAACTTACATGTATACTTTGTGACTTACGTGTGTTCTAATGTATACTTTGCAACTTACATATTTTCATGCGTATACCTTGTATTCGGGTATGTGCAGGATCATCATGGAAAAAATAGGCCCTTAAGTGACAAAAAATTTATAAAAATCAGAGTTAGGCAACTTGAAGTAAAAATTTGAATAAGTTATCTATATTATTTCAAAAATATGTAAGAATAGAATCTATAGAAAATTGAATGTAGTTTCTAAACTACTAGGTTTATTTAAAAAAGAAAAATCTATTTGGTGAAAATTTGAAATTTCAATGCAAGAGTACTTAAATTTTAGGGAAAAAATAAGTAGGTGTCTGTTTGACCACCCTAACCAAAATAAAATGATAATATTATTTTATAATATTTTAGATATAAGTAGAGCACTCATGTCCCCGATGTGATGCATCTTTTTGGCAATTTTTTAAGTAAATAATTAATTATGAATTTTTCATTACAACTTTTAAAAATATAAAATGTTTGACCAACTTAACTTGGTCAAAACTTCATTAAATTCAATTTTCTTTTTTAATCCTATATTATGTGAAGCATAGAATGTGACACATGTTTTGGATTCAAAAATGTGATATTTGAAAGCTATCGATGTTTTTCAATCAGCCTATCAATTAGGACTTTAGTCATAATTTGAATAGAAAATGAATAATAAATATTAAATTCAAAGTAAAGCATAATTTATATTGGTGGAAAGCCGAGAATCTCCTTTAAAAGCTCTTTTCGTTTCATCAATTTTTGGTAAAAAAGTCAGCCACATACCCATCATATTGCCACTTTTTGGCCCATCATGATCCTGCACATACCCATTTGTGCATATACTTTGTATTAATTTGTGTATACTATGTATTCATGTGTATACTTCAAGGCTTACTTGATTTTGAGTACTTGTGCTTCCCTTATTCACATGTGCATGCTTGACTTATTCACATGTATACTTATTAATTGGTTAGCCCTAGCATTGATCATTTTTGTCCTTCATAGTTTTTCTTGAATATTAATTAATTGATGCTAAACAACTTTAGCTAAAAGAAAAAACACGTTTTCAATTGGTATTCCATGAAATGATTCATAAAAAGATTCCAATATATTTAATCCTTTGATTGGAACAACTCAATTAAGCAAAGGATACATAATCTTCACAACACTTGCAAAACATAATATTCAGAGTAGATGAAGTAGTTAACTTCTTAACACATTATCATACAAACATTTATCTTCAATAGTCTTTAAACATTTTCACAGCATAATCCTGATAGTGTAAAATGAATTGTTATGTTCTTGATGCGCCACCATATAAACACGTCAAAAGATTTATATGCCAACTTTTTGCAATATTATTTCTTGTATATGAAATGGACTTAGGAGAAAGAAAGTTATAATTTATAATACAAATAAGAAATGGACTCAACGCTGTCCTAGACCTCTAAATAGGTCTATTTAACAAAGAAACACCCTCTCAATCACTCTTCCAATTGCAAAACACTATTGGGAAACATTTACCAATCAACAAATCCACAAAATCCATAATTTTTAGGGTGTGATTGGCCCTCTAACCCCACTATCCTCTAAACTTTCACTTTTCTCAATTTTCACTAGGGTTTATTGAAAACCCCATATACAAACGTCATACAACCTCAAAACCTCTTCCAACACTCTTCATTTTTTTGCACAGACTTAATTTACCACCAATTTATGTTGCCTCTTGACTTTACCCACTTTTACTCCCTTAAATATTTCTTTTTCATTCAAAACCCCTCTTTTCCCAAGTAGGGCATCATTCCATAACATAATTTTGACCTCCCTTGTCCTTGCAAACCATTTAAACAAATCAAACTCCACAACCTCACCTTATTTCCAATCTATTCTAACTTATTCTCAATCAATTTCTTCTTTTCACCTCATCTAGACTTGCTTTTAAGGCCTAAATTTTGAATTTTGAACAAGGACATCGTTAGTAATCTCTTCCAATGCCTTTACCAATGCTATTTTCTTATTCGTACTCCATATCCTACTTACATAATTGACTCAAATGACCCCACACTAACTCAAAACTAAAAGCAAGATTACAAAATGGCCTATCATGACCTTATTTGACATTATAATGACTGACACCACTGAACTAGACCTTCTTCATCAAATGGAGGAACAAGGTGCTTTGCACCAATAATCATACGCTTTTTGTGTGGAATACTTAGACTTCTCAACTATTGTGTGTATGTTTCTATTTTTGATTTTTTTGCATGCCATCATAAGGGATCAAGCCGGTTGAACATAGATCAGAGAAATTCCATGTGTTTAGGTGTGAAAGAGGACCATACCTAGTGTAAACCTACCTATCAAGACATGTTGGAGCAGTTTTTTTGGTAACATGAATTGCAAAATGAAAGTTGTACCACTTTGCAACTTTACACTACTTGCACAATTCTGCATGTTTGGGTGTGAAAGAGGACCATGTCTATTGTAAACATACCCATTCAGACATGCTGGAACATAATGTTTTGTCACACAAGTTGAAGAACAGAAGTTACACTACTTTGCAACTTTGCACTGCTTGCATTTGACACTTTTTCTATCAAGTCAAAATCTGCCACCATAGGAAAACCACTCAAAGATAGAAAAAATTGAGAATTTTTTTTGTAGAGGAGATCAACATGATCCCATAGGATCACATGAGAAGCTTCTAAGTGTCACGATATCCAAGTAACAACATGCTGAAGTTTGCACCATTTTGCACTTTGGACTCTTAAGGGATTGATCCAGTTGAACGAAGCTCAGAGTGATTCCATGTGTTTGGGTGTGAAAGAGGACCATGCCTAGTGTAAACATACCTATTCGGACATGTTGGAACAATCTGTTTGGTCACACAAGTTACAGAATGAAAGTTGCACCACTTTGCAACTTTCAACTACTTGCGTTTAACAACTTTTTCTCTAAGTGAAAATCTGCCACCACGGGAAAACCACTATGAGATAGTGAAAACCAAGAGAGGTTTTTGTAGAGGGTCCCAACATGATCCTGTAGGATTAGATAAGAATTTTCTAAGCATCACAGTATCCGAGTAAAAACATGATAATTTTTGCACAATTTTGCACTTTGGACTCTTAAGGGATTGATCCAGTTAAACATAGCTCAGAGTGATTCCACATATTTGGGTGTGAAAGAGGACCATGCCTATTGTAAACATACCTATTTGGATGTATTGGAATAGTCTTTTTGGTCGCATTAGTTGCAAAATGAAAGTTGCACCATTTTGCAACTTTGAACTACTTGCATTTGACAACTTTTTCCCCGAGTGAAAATATGCCACCATGAGAAAACCACTCTAAGATAGCGAAAACCGAGAGAGGTTTTTGTAGAGGGGGCCAACATAATCCCATAAGATTAAATGAGAATTTTCTAAGCATCACGGTATCTGAGTAACAACATGCTGAAGTTTGCAGTCATTTCACACGTTGGACTCTTAAGGGATCAATCTAGTTAAACATATGTCAGAGTGATTATGCGTGTTTGGATGCAAAAGAGGACCATGCATAGTGTAAATGTACCTATTCAAACATGTTGGAATGGTCTGTTTGGTCACACGAGTTGCAGAACAAAAATTGCACCACTTTGCAACTTTGCACTTCTTACATTTGACACTTTTTTTATAAATTGAAAATTGGACACCACAAGAAAATGACTCTAAGATAACAAAAACTAAGAAAGGTTATTGTAGAGGGGCCCAACATGATCTTGTATTCTTAGACATAGATTTTGTAAGCACCATGGTTTCTGAGTAATACCTTGTCAAATATTGTTGTCCTTTTACACTTTAGACCCTCAAGGGATCGAGCCGACTGAACATAGCTTAGAGCGATTCCACATATTTGGGTGCAAAAGAGGATCATTTATAGCATAAATGTACCATGTAATTACAATAAGATCAATAAAATTTATTGTTTCCTTGCATTTTTTGATATTTTTACTTGAAATATGATGTTTCCTTGAACTGTACGATTTCGTACAGGGTGATTGTGTTCTCTTTTTCAATCTCTTTGTGTTTCCACAGACCCAATACATATTTAGAAACCCATTTTGATGTTAGGGTGCTTATTTTCTGAAATGGAAAATTTTTTATGGGGTTTGTGTTGTTGCCCCTGTAGATGGTGTAGGAGCACCTGCCAAAGTGCCAAAGTACAAGCTTATTTTTGAAGTTTTATTTTAAAAACATTTTTGTTGTTTTGGTATATTCTTGTGGATCACCTTAATGGTGGTTGGGGATCTTTTTGGTTCTTAGGTTAGAAGTTGAATAAGTTTGGAGTCCTTTTGTGGTTGATTCCTAAGCTTTTGTCAAAAATTGCAAAACACACTGTGTTTTACAACAACATGCTTTTGGCAGTTCTTAGGCTCGGGAAAGTAAACCTAACTAATTTCTGGCATTGTAAAAGATATCTCTCAACCTTTGAAGAAGGTTGGGTGCTTTTGTGTGTTGGCAGTTTCATGTGGATAACAAGAGAACAGTGATTCTTGGTGTGGAAATAGAGTTTTTCTGTTTTTGTTTCTGGAACAGCGGTTAAATGAACTGAGCTAGACACTTGTTGTTTTGATTCAGCATGTAGAGAAGTATTTTTAATCATTCTTGTGGCTATATAGATAGTTAGTGTATCGCTACTCTCCATTCTTTGTAAATACTGTGCTTTCTTGATTTCTTGTTCTAACTGTAAATCTGGTGAAAATGGGGTTTTAGGCCGCATTCTTCCCATGCCAGCAAGCATGAGCTCATTGGGAATGTGGTCAGAATCCCTGCCTGTACATATCTTAGTTGTAGGAGTAAGTAGAAGTTCTGGAAGCATGATTAAAGTCACTCCCTAGGCGAGTTGTCAATACCCGGTTTGGGAGGACAGTTATTTGCTCAGACCTAACGTAGTAGGGGTGATGAATTTTTGTTAAAGCAATGTGTGAAATGTTTGCAGGAGCCTTCATAAAGGTTCTCATGATATCATAGTTCTTGGCTAATCCTCTGGAGGTTGGAACAAGAAAAGCAGTCCAAGAAAAGGTCAAGAAAAGCCCTAGTTCTTGCAAGAACAGGGTACACCTGTGTACGGACAGAAAAGAGTCCAAAACCTCAAGAATTTGTTAGTGCTCAGAATTTGAGCCAGGGTTCCAGAAGGGTGTTTGGCCTAAGCAGTTGAAGGAGAGGAGCATTAATCATTTTTCTTGTTTGAGGAGGCCTAATAGGGGCTCAATCCTAGTAGCCTTCCCAAACCCTAGACTAGGGTTTTGTGATAGCGATGGAAAAACCAAGCATGGAGGTTAAACAGGAACCCTTCCTTGATGGTTTTGAAGCCATAGAAACCTATGCACACCCCTACAAATGAGGTTAGGAAGCATTTGGAGGATAACTGGTCTTTAAGCATATTAAGGGCTAGATGGTGAATGTGAGGAAAAGCACCAAGAATTGCTTGGTAGCAGCAAATTAGAAATGATAGCAGGGTTGGCAATTGAACTAGGGGTGCCTAAATAGCAGAGGACCTACAGGTTGTGTGGTGGATGAAATAACACCAAGGGGGTTACCAATTTATGACCCAGAGCATTGAGCCAGTGAGTTAATCAATCCAACCTTGTCCCTATCAGATTGGTATCAGAGCTTAGTTAAAGATTTGGGAAAGCAGCTTATATGTCAGAAGTTGAGTCAAGCGAAACTCCCGCCATGGTGACAAATGCACAGTTAGCCAAGATGGTTGAAGAACAAGAGGAGGAAAAGTCTTTAAAGGAAAGAATAGAACAACTTGAGGAAGCATTGAACAAGGTGAGGTTGGAAGGTAAAGTTCCAAAAGAAGAAGAGGTTGCAGAGGAAGACAAAGTCCCTGAACCTGGCCCTGTTCTAGAGGAGGAGCCTTTCTTGAAGGCATTAAAAGCCCTGAGTGGAAAAGGACTTGAGGGCATACAACTATTCAGTGGAAAGATGGATCCTGATTTGGTCATGGATTGGATAGATGGAATGGAGAATCACTTTGAGTGTGATGGAGTCACAGAAGCATAGAAGGTGAAGGTGGAAAAATCAAGGTTGAGAGGATCAGCCTTGACATGGTGGAAATTTTTTTCAGAATGAGAGGGAGAAAGAAGGCAAGTAGCCCATATCAACTTGGAAAGGAATGGTTGCTAAGGTGAAATAAGCCTATATGCTAGATGATTATGAGATCCAATTACACAAGAAGAGACAGAGTCTAAGGTAGAAAGATCAAGATGTCAACACCTATACTGAAGAGTTTCAGAAGCTTTGCTTGAGATCAAATGTGACAGAGGATGAGAGCCTGAAAGTGGCTAGGTACCTTAATGGCTTGAAGTGGAATATACAGGAAGAGATGGTTTTACTCAGTCCCAAGACAGTCCACCAATGTTATCACCTGGCTATAAAGATTGAAGAGAGGAATAAAAGAAAGCATGATCAGTCCTCTAAGGGCAGAGGAAGAGGTAGAGATCAAAGAGGATAGCGTGGAGGTTACCAAGGTAGAGGTAATGATCAAAGAAACAAAGGAGAATCTAAGCTTACTGAGCATGGAGGTGAAACATCATCAAGAGGAGGAGGACCTCAAGGAGGTTCAAATAGAGGAAGAGGAGTAGGTAGAAGTAACTCCTACTTTGCCACCATGAAATGTTATCACTGCAATCAGCTAGGTCACCCTGCTTATAGGTGCCCAGAGAAAGCTTCTTCTTCAAGCAATGAGAAAAGAGTGGCTTATGCATAAGAGGACACCATGAGTGTCAAATCACCTGAGATCAGTCATATAGAATTATAAGTAGGAGAAAATCTGATGTTTAACAGGGTTTTGATCAGACAACTGGTCAAAGAAGAACCCAAGCAAAGGAGAGCTTTGTTTAGAGCAAGGTGCAAGATATTTGGAAAGGTATGCAAGGTCATTGTAGATTCTAGTTCTACAAATAATATCATCTCTGAGGAGGCAGTAAAGAATTTGAAATTGGAAACCAAACCCCACACTAACCCTTACAAAGTCACATGGTTGAACAAAGGGCAAAGTGTTCTAGTGAATGAGCAGGTTACAGTGGAATTCTCAATTGGAGGCTACAAAGACAAGCTGATTTGTGATGTACTACCCATGGATGCATGCCATCTTCTACTTGGAAGGCCATGGCAATATGACAGAGGTGCTATATATCATGGAAAGGAGAAGACCATTGAATTCAAGAAGGATGGAAGAACCTTCAAGCTGCAGTCATTCATAAAGGAAGATGAGGGATAGTCAAAGGTACCAAACATCATGTTGAGCAGTGGTAAGGAGTTTATCAGCAATCTACGTCAAGGGGGTGAGGGTTATGTGGTTTTAATGCAGTCCAAAGAGGAAGGAAAGGCTGAAAGGACAGTCATACCTGAAACAGTTCAAAGGCTGCTAGAAAAGTACAAGGAAATTGTCAGTGATGGTACACCTGCAACCCTACCTCCAAGGAGAGCTATAAGCCATCAAATTGATTTCATACCTGGAGCTTCCTTACCTAACAAGGTAGCATACAAACTCACACCAGATCAAAATCTTGAAGTGGCTAGACAAGTGAAGGAGTTGTTGGATCAAGGCTTGATTCAAAATATTATTAGTCCATGTGCAATCCCAGTGGTTTTGGCAACAAAAAAAGGTGGTAAGTGGAGATTATGCACTGATTCTAGAGAAATTAATAGAATCACAATTAGGTATAGGTTTCCTATTCTTGCAAAATTCTTCACCAAGTTGGATCTTAAGAGCAGGTATCATCAAATCAGAATTAAGGAAGGTGATGAATGGAAGACAGCTTTTAAGACAAATGATGGCTTGTATGAGTGGAAAGTGATGCCATTTGGCCTCTCAAATGCCCCTAGCACGTTCATGAGACTAATGAATGAAGTGCTTAAGGATTTCACAGGAATCTTTGTAGTATTCTACCTTGATGATATACTGATTTTTAGTAAGACAGCAAAAGAACATTTGAAGCATGTGGAGATGGTACTTAAAAGGCTGCAAGAAGAACAGTTGGCAATCAACCTTGAGAAGTGTAAGTTCTTCAAACAAGAACTTGTGTATCTAGGCTTTGTAGTATCCAAAAGAACCCTGAAGATGGATCCAAGCAAGGTGGAATCCATCCTAAATTGGCCTACACCAACCACAACAACAAAGGTAAGGAGCTTTCATGGTTTGGCTTAGTTTTATAGGAAGTTCATAAGGAATTTTAGTGGTATATGTGCACCAGTTCTGGATACTATTAAAGGTGGTCTAAAAACAAAGTTTAAATGGACTCAAGAGGCTGATAGAGGGTTTGAAAAGCTGAAACAAGAAGTGGCAACTCAACCTATTTTGTTATTGCCTAGTTTTGATAAGTTGTTCACAGTTGAGTGTGATGCAAGTGGAGTGGCAGTAGGAGGAGTACTCAGTCAAGAAGGTAGGCCTGTAGCCTTCTTTAGTGAAAAGCTCAATGAGTCCAATCAAAAGTAATCTACCTATGATCTTGAGTTATATGCTTTAGTACAGTCCCTTAGGAAATGGAGGCACTATTTATTGCCCAAAGAGTTTGTGGTCTTCACAAATAACTAGGCACTCAGTTACATCAACACCCAAGAGAAGTTGAGTAATAAACACTTGAAATGGATGGAATACATCCAAGCTTTCACTTTTACCATCAAGCACAAGAAGGGACAAATGAATAAGGTGGCAGATGCATTAAGCAAGAGAATGTTGACAGTGCAGGAAATACAGTTGAAGAGCATTGGATTGGAGAGTTTCAAAGATCTCTATGGTGAAGATGAAGACTTCTCAGAAGCCTACAAGGTATGCTTTGATTTTGAGAATCATTTTCATAGTCAGTATGTTGAGTATACATTGCAAAATGGATTGTTATTTAAGGGTAATTTGTTATGTGTCCCAAGAGGATCAATGAGGGAAAATCGGATCCAAGAGAAACATAATGGCAGTCTTAGTGGGCATTTTGGAATAAATAAAACTTTAGAGCTGGTACAAAGGTTCTATTACTGGCCTAAGTTGGCAAGAGATGTTAGGAAATATGTGGAGCAGTGTGTAGTTTGCATGAAAGCCAAAGGGGGAGCCAGCAATGCAGGTTTGTATCAACCTTTGCCCATTCCCAATAGACCATGGGAGTGTGTTAGTATGGATTTTGTGGTAGGACTCCCCAAGACTAAGGCAAGGTTTGACAGTATTTATGTAGTTGTGGACAGATTCTACAGGATGAGTCACTTCATTCCTTGCAAAACCACCCATGATGCAAGTTACATAGCCCATCTTTTCTTCAGGGAAGTTGTAAGAATCCATGGATTGCCATTGAGCATTGTATCAGACAGGGATGTGAAATTCATGAGCCATTTTTGGAAGACTTTATGGAGCAGATTGGGTACAAATCTGTCATTTGGATCAGCTTACCATCCTCAGACCGATGGTCAAACAGAGGTGTTTAACAGAGTGCTAGGTAATCTTTTAAGGTTCTTGACAAAGGAATATGGACAGACATGGGATATGGTGATTTCTCAAGCTGAATATGCTTATAATGACAGTGTAAATAGAACTACAGGAAAAAGTCCTTTTGAGGTTGTGTATGGGATGCACCCAAGAGGCATATGTGAGCTCAGAGACCTTGGATCTCAGGAGAATATGAGTGGACATGCAGAAGACTTCACTCAAACCATGAAGGAGATTCATGAGCAGGTTAAGAAGACAATCATAGTAGCAACACAAAAATTGAAAGATAAAGTTGATGTGTCAAGGAGAGATGTGCAATTTCAAGTAGGTGACTATGTTATGGTTCATCTTAACAAATCAAGGTTGCAAAAGGGAATGTCAACCAAAATTCAGATGAAAAGAGTAGGACCATGCAAGGTGTTAGCCAAGTATGGGAAAAATGCATAAAGATTAAATTACCATCAAATTTGGGCATATCTCCAGTATTCAATGTTGTTGATTTGATCAGGTATAAGGGGACAATCAGTGATGAAGTTTAGAACAGTCAGGAGATCTTTAAGGATATCAGTAATATACCCCTTCCTAATCAAGAGAAACCTCAGGAAGAGAAGATCTTGGAGTCTAGGGTGAAGAAGGCTACAAGACACAAGGTATACATGGAGCACCTTGTCAAGTGGAGGAACAAACATGAATCTGAGGCTGCCTGGGTTGAGGAAGCTGATTTTAATAAGTTAGGCATTGATTTATCACTGATATCACCTCAAGTTCCTTGATCTTTGTGTTGAGAGGGGGAGAATGGTGAGGGAGCACCTGCCAAAGTGCCAAAGTACAAGCTTATTTTTGAAGTTTTATTTTAAAAACCTTTTTGTTGTTTTGGTATGGTCTTGTGGATCACCTTATTGGTGTTTGGAGACATTTTTGGTTCGTAGGTTAAAAGTTGAATAGGTCTGGAGTCCTTTTGTGGTTGATTCCTAAGCTTTTGTCAAAAATTGCAAAACACGCTGTGTTTTACAACAACATGCTTTTGGCCATTCTTAGGCTCGGGAAAGTAAACCTAACTGATTTCTGGCATTGTAAAAGAGATCTCTCAACCTTTGAAGAAGGTTGGGTAGTTTTGTGTGTTGGCAGTTTCATGTGGATAACAAGAGAACAGTGATTCTTGGTGTGAAAACAGAGTTTTTCTTTTTTGTTTCTGGAATAGTGGTTAAATGAACTGAGCTAGACACTTGTTGTTTTGATTCAACATGTAGAGAATTCTTTTTAATCATTATTTTTTCTATATAGATAGTTAGTGTATCGCTACTCTCCATTCTTTGTAAATACTGTGCTTTCTTGATTTCTTGTTCTAACTGTAATTCTGGTGAAAATGGGGTTTTAGGCCGCATTCTTCCCGTGCCAGCAAGCATGAGCTCATTGGGAATGTGGTCAGAACCCCTGCCTGTACATATCTTAGTTGTAGGAGTAAGTAGAAGTTCTGGAAGCATGATTAAAGTCACTCCCTAGGTGAGTTGTCAATACCCGGTTTGGGAGGACAGTTATTTGCTTAGACCTAACGTAGCAGGGGTGATGAAATTTTGTTAAAGCAATGTGTGAAATGTTTTCAAGAGCCTTCATAAAGGTTCTCATGATAGCAGAGTTCTTGGCTAATCCTCTGGAGGTTAGAACAAGCAAAGCAGTCCAAGAAAAGGTAAAGAAAAGCCCTAGTTCTTGCAAGAATAGGGTACACCTGTGTACAGACAAAAAAGAGTCCAAAACCTCAAGAATTTGTTAGTGCTTGGAATTTGATCCAGGGTGCCAGAAGGGTGTTTGGCCTAAGTAGTTGAAGGAGAGGATCATTAATCATTTTTCTTGTTTGAGGAGGCCTAATAGGGGCTCAATCCTAGTAGCCTTCCCAAACCCTGGACTAGGGTTTGGTGATAGCGATGGAAAAACCAAGCATGGAGGTTAAACAAGAACCCTTCCTTGATGGTTTTGAAGCCATAGAAACCTATTCACACCCCTCCAAATGAGGTTAGGAATCATTTGGAGGATAACTGATCTTTAAGCATATTAAGGGCTAGATGGTGAATGTGAGGAAAAGCACCAAGAATTGCTTGGTAGTAGCAAATTAGAAATGATAGCAGGGTTGGCAATTGAACTAGGGGTGCCTAAATAGCAGAGTACCTATAGGTTGTGTGGTGGATAAAATAACACCAAGGGGGTTATCAATTTGTGACCTAGAGCATTGAGCCAGTGAGTGACTCAATCCAGCCCTGTCCCTATCAATTTTCATGGAAAACGACATGAAAAATGAGGTTTCACCTTAAGGTTTGATAAAATATTGTATGTAGAGGTTGGGTGATTGTCTTTTGAATTTTTCCAAGTTATTTTAAGAAGGTTTGAGGTGGTGGCATGTTCTAGTAAGGTTTGGAACCATTCCTTTCAATAAACCCTCCTCATACTAGCATAAAATAAGGGTTTTGTGGCTTGGCATGGTGGAATGAGTTTCTCCTGAGACAAATTACAGATTTGAGGGTTGGATACATGAGAATTGCCACCCCAACAAGTTCATGGGGTTGTTGAATGTTTAAAGGTATGTTACTTTGTAAATTAGGCCTAGTTAGCCTAATGAGGACAACAAAGGTCATTTTTGATGCACATGTTCCAAGACAGTCACTATTGATTTTGAAGTATGTGTTGTAACTCAATAATGTCCATCTAGATCAGTCATTTGCTTGTTAAGTCATTTGAGAAGTTTGTGAGAAAAGGTCTAAAACTAGGGTTTGTTGACCTACTAGACAAGGCAAAGTGAAGGGTGAAAATTGAAGAGATAGAGAGTTATTGGTTGAAACTTTTTTTGAAACTCATTCATTTGAGGTTTTGTGAAGATTGACACCCCTTTCTTACATATTAAAACTGAAAAACACCTAATTGCAATCCATTCCACCAACCTACTTAACCCTACATCAGTGGAATGGCAATCTTATCACTTAATGGACTCTCAAAACCCTATTTTGAGGGTTACAAATAGTTAGTTATAATAAAATTATTCTTATTTCCTCAAATCTGAGTTAAAAGACTTCAAAATACTTTCAAAATTTACCTAAATCCTTGCTCTAAAGAAAACTAATCAACAATCAAAGTATAAGGTGTTGTACAATCTGCAAAAGCTTGAAATACTTTGAAAACTAATCAACAATCAAAGTATAAGGTGTTGTACAACTAATGCAAGTTTTGCATTTTTACACCAAATGACATCTTTTGTGTAATATCACTTCTCTAATCACCTAATGACCTCTTTGATACTTTGAATACATTACATATGATCTTCACATGACCTTTTTCACATTGTTTACATTTCAAAATTCAAATTTTGTAAATTTTCCTATTGAAGGCTTTTAGAGAACAAGGTGCTCCTGCGCCAAACATGAACTCCACAATTACAATATTAGAGTAAATATCATTACAATGCCTTAGGTACTTCATTCTCATAGATCTTTTACAATGTCACTCATACATTCAAGATTCTCTTTAAATGTCTACATCATAGGTGCTCATTATGAGGTTAACTTCAATTGAGTAACTTGAGATTCCCTCGCTAAGCTTCACATGCTCTTTTATAATGGCTTCAAATCAGAATTGATATTTCTCAAGATCATCAAAATAAGGATGTTGCATTGCTTTTTTGGCTGAGATTCTCTTTGATGGCTCGTAAATCAACATTTTTTGCAATGAGAGACCAATCAATTTTTAGTAGTTTACTTACAAATATGCAAAGTAAAAGAGAAAAAGAAAGAGAACCCAAAATGGAAATGAAATGAAAATAGATGGAACTTACAGATAGGTATACTCTCTCAACTTAGTCACTCCTGGTCATACATCTTCACTAGGAGTTTCAAGATACCTACTGCACACAACACCTCTCATGAATAGACTAACTTGAAATTTGAGATTCTCTTATAATGTCTACATCATAGCTACTCATGATTAGGTTAAATTCATATGAATAACTTGAAATTCCCTCACCAAGCTTTGCACACACTTTTGTAATGGCTTAAAATCATGATTGAGAATTGTCAAGATCATCAAAATAAGGATGTTGCATTGCTTTTTTGGCTAAGATTCTCTTGGATGGCTCATAAATCTACATTTTCTACAAGGGGACACCAATCAATTTTGAGTAGGTTACTTACAAATAGGCAAATTAAAAGAAGATGATAGCATTTCCATCAAACAAATTAATGTGCATACAAGTATAAATTAATAAGAACCAATGTGCATACTTACAACTTAATCCAATAAACCATCCAGGTCTACTCTACTATTTATTGTGTCAAGTATTTCTTCGTGGTCAGACTCATGGACCTTCCACAAGACCTTGTTCAAAGGTCTACCCCCATATTTGGTCAAATGAACATTGGATGCCATGATAAGGTTTGAATAATGAAGAATCTTATGATGCGTGTCAAAGTTCTAAAACAACCAATGTTTAACACTCTTATGTGGTTACCTTCTAAGCCACGTTCTAGTAACAACAACCAAGATTGTAGGGTATTCAATGTTTTCTCCATCTATAAATGGGGCCTCCAATTTCGTTTTGGCCTCAACACAATGACACAAATAATAGTTCATTCCCTCTTCGTTGTCTTCATCTGCAATAACTACATAAACTTTCCCTGCATTGATATGTGTAGCAAATCTCTTGAAATTAGTCAACATTACGAATACACTACAAAGTAATATAACAATATGAAATTTCAAAAACTAAGCAAGCATATATATTACCTGGTTGAACTAGATCTAATACGTGGTCAAAGTCGACCGATGATTCTATCTGTGTTAGTTCCAATTTTGTTAGAGAGTGATACATGTGAAGTTGGAAAAGATAATGATACAAAGCCCTGGTGGAGATCATTCACAACAAATGCAAGTGTCAATTCTAAAATAGAGAACTCTTCTTTACTATGCAATCAACTTATTAGGCATCAACTCACCCTCAAGGGTTTCAACTCTTCAACCTTGCAAATCAACAAAAAATATTCACCAAGGCCCTTACAAAAACCATCAACATGCATATAATGACAATTAGATCAATTGAAAACACTCTCCAAGTCAGATTCATTGAAATCCATAAAACTCACCTTTTAACACAAGCTTTACTTGTAGTAGTGAAAAACTAGTTTTCTAGACTTTTGAGCAAAATTTCCCAAAACACCTATGAAAAAAATCATGGATTTGGATACCCATTTCAGAGGTTCATAACATACTAAAAAAACCAAGCACACTTTCTTTGGACCGAATGCCTCAATAATGGACTTTTCACTATTTTAGGCCTCAAATTAGGCCACTTTTCTAAAGAGGCCACCTTCTAATCTTCTCACCAGACTTTCTAACCTCAAAAAATTCTTGTATTAGGTTCTCAAAACAAATATTTTCTAGGTCCCATGAACCCAAACACTCAAACAATCCTTCAATGTAAAAACCTTCCAAAACACACCCAAAACCCTAGGTTTTCATGTTTTTACATTATTTCAGGCTCCTACAACCAAATAGAAACACAAAAAAATTGTATTTAGGTCTGTACAAACCTTCCACAACATCACAAACTTGATTGCAACATTAATTCTCAAAACCCTAACATAGAACCTCCATTTTCATACAAAATCACTATTACCAGTCCTTAAAACACTACTCCATGTCAAAAACCTCAACTCCACAGCCTACACAACCATTTGAACACACAAAAAAACATTAAATAAGTCATCGCATTGAAACACAGGTTTTATAGTAGGTGGGATGACTGATTTTTACATTTTTTTCCTCAAAACTGTGCTTTCACTACCCCAATAGACAGTTTTCAAAAAAATGAGTTTTCTTTCCCGAAAACTGATGGAAATCAATCAAATTTGTTCCAAATGAGAATTAACACATGCCTCTATGAAAATACAAGAATTCTAAATCATCACCTTGACTGTACAAGCTGTACAGAAGAGAAGAAGTTTTGGAAATCAGGAAAAACTATGACATAGCAGCAAAAATGCACATTGTTTCTTTTATAAAATCCATCCAAAATCATTGAACATCTATTTCGAGCCTTTGAAGGCTTTAATTACATTTTTTCATTGAAATACAATTTCCTAACTCCTCTAACTGACTTTTAAAATGCTAATTCCCACCTATTTCCTAAAACTATGCTTTGACAACTTTACTTTTGCACTTAACAATATTATTGTGCAACCTTGAACACCTAGACCTTTATGACTCCAAATCATCTTGAACTCACTCCTATTACATCATTAAGTTATCACTCTTGTCCAATTACATGCAAATTCAAATATTTTCCTTTTAAGGCTACAAATTCACTTGTGGGTACAAATTGTTACAAGAGTGCATTTTATTTGCACCTTTAATCACCAAAACACAAAAACCCCCTAGATACATATTATAATGGTCTATAGAGACCTTATTTCATTAAATACCATACCAAAACACCTAAAAGATCATAAGCTCACCCAAACACTCTATGACAAACCATTACCAAGACATAGTTTGAATCATGGTTGTAGGTACCCCTGCACTTGATAACTTGTCAACCATTTTTCAACCCACTCCCCTGACTCACAATCATTCCAGGCTTGCATTGCAGAAGAAGCATAAAAGCATGCCATCTTCCATGTATCTATACTCCATGAACTTGCATTTGAGCTAAGGAAAGAGTGTAGCTCACTTGATCCTATTAGTGTAAAACAATCCTCATATGGTGCAATGTTAGTATCATCCATAAAAAAAATAAAAAATCTATGAACTAAAGACGTACCTTTATTACCTGGACCCATCAAAGCATTACACCACTTGAAGATTGCTCTTACATCTGTCAACTTTGCACTTTCTTTATACTTTAACTCTTCTCATGCTAATTCTCTTTTCAAACATGCTCCTACACCATCACGCTCCCCCTTTCCATGCACGACCTCACAAAAGTTCTACATATGCTATACACCTGTAATGACATGCATCTTACTCAACCAATAGAATATGCGTGAGTTCTTGAACTATGTTGCACAGTTATCTGACCATATTATATGCTGACCATATGCTATTCCCCTTTGATCCAAATCATTGTAGAACATCTAGAAGCAACCTTGCATGAACCTTGGAGAATACATGCAATCATCACTAATATAAAAGTGATACTCCCTCAATACCTTCCTTTGGTCCTCTATACTATCAATTGCATGAATGAATTTCATTTGCACAAATATCGAAACTTGTATGGAGTTGTAATACTATGACTGCACCTCATACTGTGGCTGTAGATTGTAGTTCTTTGCAAAGTCAACCACTGATACTATGCTACCAACTAGAAATATTTCCTTGCATAGCTTGAATTTCATGTCCAACCATTGGGATCTATGGGTATGCCTTGCATACTCATACACTATATTGTCACAAAACATGGACATAAATTGATACACTAGAATCTTCTGAATAACCAAATCACACCTTTTTGCTTGAGACCCATCTTTTGTAGTGTATGCTATTGTTTTATACTTCTCGAACTCTACTAGTTTTGTCCCACCTCATCTATGCTTTCCATATGTTGACATACTGGCATACGCTGCAAGCCACTACAATGCTCACATGAACCATCCAAGCATTTTTTCCTATAGAATATTTGGCCATCTTCTATTTCACATTAAATTTTTGATAAAAACTCTCTTGAAGATTTTGGTGGGGTTTCTATGCCACAATCCTGCAAAACATTATTAGTATCCAAATCACAACATATAGAATGATAAACATCATAATGGTTAGAGAATTCAATATGTAGTCTACATCAACAAGTAGTGCATGTGTGATTTATCTTGACACAAAAAGGTTTAAGCATTTCAAAAAATATTTGAAAAATACTAATTTGATGATAATCCATTTGAAATTTATGAAAAAATTGGGTTTGAGTCATATCCAAAAAATTCTTTGGATGTGGCTCATGGTTTTGACTACCAATTCTCCTTCTTACCACATCCCTTTGATTTAGAGATGGCCTTGTGTTATTCTTCCAATACTCTTCAATTAGTGTTCTCAATGCTTCAACAACTTTCTTATCTTTTTGTGGCAGTCTCCCCAAGAATGCCCATAATTCATTTGAATCGGTGCACTCAATTCTTTGCCACCTTTGAATGCCTTTTGATAAAATTTTCCTACTAATTCTCATTTTTTCACTCGTCTTTCTATTGAGATGAGCTCTCTTTGTTTGAATGCTTACCAAATTCGATGTAATGACACGTCATGTGACATTACTATCCTTTGAGCGTGAGGTCTTACCCACACTCTCATATGCATCCATTAGATTCTTCACAATATTGTTTTCACTTGATATTTCTATGTTCTCAACCCAAGAGTCTTCATGATGTCTCTATACTTTATACCCCACATCATTTCAAAAAATAGTGTAAATCTTGCGGTCTCATTTATCCTTTCAAAGTAGAATTTCCAAATCTTATCAACATATCTTCTACAACTACGTGCTGGAATCTTACCTTCCATGTGCTGCAAAATATCCTCATCAATATTAATCAAATACTTTGGATTTCTACGCAAAATTCTAAGTGGTGTTCTCCTAGGTACATACATCTCAACATTAAGAATTTCATCAATATTTAATTAAGGTGGGCTAGATTGCATACCTTTGTTTGAGGGTGGAGTAGAAGACATACCTTGAGGTTCTCGTGGGGATGATGGCATACCTTCTTTGTTGAATACAAGTGATGATGTACTCTCAACTTGAGATGTGTTGGATGGTGTCCAACCATATTCACTTGAGATAGATGGTGTCCCTCCATATTCACTTGTGCTAGCTGGTGTCCCTCCATATTCGCTTGTGCTTAATGGTGTCCCTTCATATTCACTTTCAGTAGAGGGTGTGTCTCCAACTACGATAACTGAATTTGTCTTACCATGATGTTTTCGCATTCGTGCCCTTTGTGCTGCCAAATCTTGTTCTCTTTTTAAAGGTTGAGGTTCCTTTTTAGTTGACTTGTTTTCATCGATAGTACCCCATTTCTTCTTTCCATGATATTCCCTCAACTGTTCTCTCTCCTTTGGTTTGAAGGTTTCATACTCTTCATTTTTTAGTTTATTCCTTCTTTGTTTCTTCGGCATGGTAGATAATGTTACCCGTAGCATGATAATGAGATGAATATTAGTTCCTAAAATATTTATCCATTAAAATAAATGAAATATATGTCATTCAAGGATTCATAAAAAATACTTACAATCATCTTGTACAAGACTATTTCTAGCATAGACAAAGGTGGTGTAGGGGCATGCCATGATTACAAGATAGGCAGAATTACATTGTTTTCCTTATGTAAATGGGGTATTAAAGAAGAGTTTTGATGAAATGTTGAAGGAACCTCCATGTAATGGTTGTTTTAGTTTTTGCAAGGAATTTTTGAAGTGTTGTTGGTATTGGTGAGGTTTGGTAATCTTTGTTGTCAAGACTTTCAATAAACCCTAGGTTATTTGCATGAAAGTTGAGGGTTTGGTGGTACAATGTTTTAGAGGTCAATTCTATAAGAAATAATGGTTGAATTTGTTGTTTTGTAACACAATTGGTGACTGCTAGTTGATATTTGGTGAAGAAAAAGTGTTTTGGAGGTACCTCCTTTGTAAAAGAGGGCTATTTGGTGGCCTAGAAGGTAGGGCAACCTATTGGTTTTCAATATTGTTGCAAAGAAACCTCTTGAAACCTTTCGGTATGTTGTGTTAGGAGTTGAATTGTGTCTTAGATGATGTTTTTTAGGTTTTTTTATGACCTTATCTAAAATATATTGAGAAAAAATAGTGTTGGAGGGCTATAAGCCTTTAGGTGTGTGTTTGGGATAAGCTGAGTGTATAGTGTTTAAGGGGCTGATTTGTTGTTTTAGTCTGATCATTTTGAGTTGGTTGGGGTCTTCACCACCTAGGTTGCTATCATGCTACCCCTACCTTCTCAACTCTACCCTATTGGCAAGCTAGTGAATGGCAAGCTAGCTCACTCACTAGCTTGCCAATGTGGTAGGGTTGAGTAGGGGAAGCATATGCCTCATAGAAATGGGGTGTCATAGTGATCACCGTGACACCCCATTTCTATGAGGCATACACTACCTCTACCTTCTCAACCCTATTGTATTGGAAAGCTAGCTCACTCACTAGCTTTCCAATGCGGTAGGGTTGAGAAGGTAGGGGCAATGTATGCCTCATATAAATGGGGTGTCACAGTGATATAATCACCGTGACACCCCATTTATATGAGGTATATGCTACTCCTACCATCTCAACCATTTCTGAGACTGACCTAAACACAAAGTTTTAAGGTTTAAAATTCATTTAAAATGGTGTATAGACCCATTCCTCTCATTGTTGACACTCTAACTTGAGGAATGGGTCTGCAACATCACTAAAAAGGTGTGGGAATGTTGAGTAAGTATAGGGGAGGTCAAGAGTTGAGTTGGGCATGAAGCCCTAGAGTGAAATTTGGTGTTTTCCATGTGAATTTGAGAGGTTTTGACATGATAAAGTAAGTATTTTGTTAGGAAATCATTATTTCTTATTGAATTGAGTTTGTGCAGGCCATTCTATACCTGTTTGAGGTGGTGCAATGTTTTGATAAGGTTGGGAAGTGTGTTTTCCAATAAGCCCTAGGTTATTTGGCTTAAAAAGAGGGTTTTTGGTTTTGGCATCTTAGTGGATGAATTTCTGAGAACTAATTGTGAATTCTTTGGTTTGAATACATATAAATTTCTACCCACATGTGTTTGGAGGATTTCATCAAGTTTCAAGATAAGTTTCTTTGCTAAAGTGTCCTAATTTGAGGCCTAGTTGGAGTAGAAAGCCTAATTTGAGAAAGTTGTTACAAAGTAACCAATAGTGGTTTATTGGCATGTTATTTTGTACCCTGAAGGGTCCTTGAAATGGTTCAAGTCTTGGACTGAAAGAATCTTATCAAGAATAAATACTCGATTGAATGAGTTGGCAATGGTACAAGGAAGAGTGCTGATTTGGTGAAAACTGAAGAGTTTTGAGAATTGTGACTTGTGAATTGTTGTTGTTGGTTGATTTTTTGTGTTCAATTGTGTTTTAGGACCTCCCATGGTTGCATCAAATTCAAATTATTTTTCCATGCTTCCATTTTGAGCCATGATTGCAAGTAGGTTGCACCTTTCCCCATGTTTCAAACTTAGCCTTCAATAAAGAGTCTTCTAACAGTGGAGAGAAGGGTTAGAATCCCTTGTAGGTAGACTAATCAAGGAAAAATTTAAAATATATCACAAATAAAAGTGATTAGGTAGGTTTAGTGATGAGGTAAATTTAGAAATAGAGATGAAAACCAAAATAGTTTATAAGATCTATCAATGTGGGAGGAGTATATTCCAATTTTTTAGAGACATGTATAGAAAATTTGGTAGCATAGATAAGGAAATGAGCTGCTTGGTATAAATGTTTGAGTGGTATGCACATCCATAATAAAGGATTGAGAAATGATTTTTTATTTTACCTCCTTAAAACATATGTCATATATATGTGTATACAAAATGTGGAAGCATACGCAAGGTAAGTCAATTGTTAAATAACAAAATGCCTCAAATAGATGTGGTTTAAAAATGTAATTTGCAAGTGTATAGAATTGTGTAATTTAAAATGTGCATTGACAACCTAAGGTTATAATGACAAACAAATAATGATCAACATGGAATATGCAAAATAACAAAAATGAAAGCAAGCCATAATAGAATGAAAGAAAATGTGTAAAGACTTCACATACCTAAAAAACCAGAGTTTCAAATGGAGGAGTTCAACCCAATTATGTAGCCTTAGCTTCTTCTTTCTTCAAACTCCTCAACAATTTGAATTTTTCAAAAGCTTGTTCCCCTCCAAACTTCAATAGTATATCAGTTTTCAATGGAATTCAAACTTGAATTGATATTATGTCTTCAACGTGAAAACTCTACTATTTCATGCAAAGGTGGTAGAAAGATCATGAAAAAGGTGGTGGAATGTGAAAATCATGCATGCAAACTTCACAATTTCATCAAAAAGCTACTTTTTGTTGGAGCATGCACAAAACCAGGAGAATATGTAGAATGCGGGCCTTGAGATCATAGGTATATTGAGTTTTTTTACCATTTTTATTGCAACACAAAATGTGTTTGTGTTATAACGTGAGTGCATTATTTCTTCCTAAAATGGCCATATCTCTACTTCTTCAAAATTTGCTCACGTTATGAGAAAGTTGGTTTTTTTATAGATTTATTTTCTCTTTCTTTGTCTATACCCTATATACCCTAATTATATCTCTCTTCCCTCTACCCTTATACCCTAATTATATCTCTCTCCCCTCTACCCTCGACCCTTAACCCTTATACCCTCTACCCTCTATATCTCTCCCACTCCCTCCCTCTCTCTCTCTCGAGTCTCTCCCTTATCTCTCAACCCCTATACCCTCTCCCCCTCTCAACTCCCTATTTCTCACTCACTCACTCCTTTGATCTCTCTCCCCTCTCCCCTCTACCATTAACCCCTATACCCTCAACCCTTAAACCCTCATTCTATCTCTCTCCCCTCTACCCTCTACCCTTAACCCTTATACCCTCTATCCTCTACCCTCTATCTCTCTCCCACTCCCCCCCCTCTCTCTCTCTCTCTCCCTTGTCTCTCAACCCCTATGGGTATGTGCAGGATCATCATGGAAAAAACAGGCCCCTACGTGGCAAAAAAATCAGAAAAATTAGAGTTAGGCAACTTGACATAAAAAATCTGGAATAAGCTATCTATATTATTTCAAAAATATGTAAGAATAGAATCAGAGCAAATTGAATGTAGTTTCTAAAACTACTAGGTTATTTTTAAAAAATATGTATCTAGTTCTAAACTACTAGGTTATTTTTTTAAATATGTATCAAAGAAAAATAAGAAGCAGGTGTCATTCTCACCACCCTAACCACAATAAAATGGATAATATTTTTTTATAAGATTTTAGATATATAGAGGACTCCATGTCCCTGATGTGATGCATATTCTTTGTAATGTTTTTCCAAGCAAATAATTAATTATTATTTTTTTGGTTAAAATCTTAAAAACTACAAAACTCAGATGTCCTGACCACCTTAACTTGGTCAAACTTCATGAAATTCAATTTTTCTTTTTTTAATCCTATAGCATGCAAAGTATAGAATGTGACGATGTTTGATTCAA
>VDFB02058242.1:473857411-473880248 GCA_007258455.2 Sequoia sempervirens
ATACCACACTCACGTTATGTCTTGTAAGACATGCTCCCCACAAACAAAAAAACCATGTCAAAACTGACATATAACGCGAGCGCATTATAATGCACTTGCATTATATCTTGCTTTGGGAATCCCCAAGCCTTGGGATTGGTATTTGCCTTGGAATACCAACCCAAAGGCTTGGAGGGCATTCCCAATGACTAGAGATGTGTTTTTGTAATTTCTACATTATTTCACATAATCGGGTTTGTGCTCACCATCAAGATTACATGTGGTTCAATATCAAACAAATGGAACATTTGGGTAATGTTAGGTTCTCTCTTAGCTATCCAACAATGTAATTTTTTTCACTTTCTGACAATGTTAAGCTATTCATCCATAATTTCTTTTGTTTGTATGTCTCTTTTTTGGCAAAAAGTAAAGTTTGGTATTTTTTTCGTTATAATTTAACTATTCATCCAAATTTCAAATAAATTACATTTTTAAAAACTAGACTCCATTCTACAATTTTTTATTTTTTATTTTAAAAAATCAATTAGTTTCCAAAATTTGTAGGGGTAGCATGACAAAATTCTATTTTTCAAGAAGTGTCCACTTCGAAAATTAGTGAAAAATAAAATATTCAATAAAAAATTATTTGAAAAATTGTGCATCAACTACATACTGTTAGCTAACTTCTGACCATAGCAATTTTAAAAATACTAAAAAAAAGTTCACTGTACGAGGGTCATACAAGAGTTGCTATGTTATGTTGTTTTGAAAAAAACAACACCAATTTGTGTATGTCCCTTATTTGAACCCCTTAATCTAAACCATTTTCAAAATAAATTAGTAGTTTAGAAAGTAGACTCAGAGCACTTGAATCCTTCTTTTTTTTCCATCTCAAAATTTAAGTGTAAGTATCCTCAATTTCACATCCAAGGTCAATATTTCTTGATTTCAAAAAAAAAGTGGCCACTTAAGCACCCTTTTAGGGAACCATCTTGGTGCACTTACCCTTTGGATTGATACAACTCACCAAGTTTCTTCCATAGTTTCTATGTAGAGGTTTCTTCATGGACATTTATTAAAATATCTTCCATGCACAATTTGGTTAGACCCTTGGCTTTATGGTCCATAACATCATATTGAGTAGGATGAGTAGGATTTTTAGGCCTTGAAACATTCTCATCAAAAAAATCCCATAAATCTTGATCTATCAAAGATCCTCCATCTTCAGCTTCCACATTTCAAAATTATTTCTAGAAAAATTATCCACCTATCCTGATAAACTTGCCATCTGAAAATTCCTAAAACAAGATCATAAAGTATCTTTTACACAAGCTCCCACTCAAACATGGATTAGTTCAAAAAAATAAACAACCCACAACTGAAACCAAAGGTGATCATGCTCTAATACCACTTGTAAGGAAGTTAAGGTAGCGAAACAACTTCCTACACTAATCTTGAGAGGAGGATAATGCAAAAAATTATAGATATTTAATAGTTACATAAATGTAAAGAAAAATAAACATAGATATCATGCATATGACAACACGGTGATTTATGTGGAGAAAATCCTTTCGAGAGAAAAACCCCACACTCCAAAATTTGCACAATATATTAGTAAGAAATCACAAAGATTACAATATACTTGTAGGGCAAGCTTCTCATAGGAGTATCACCAACCAGAGATTTAGAGACAACACAACTACTATCAGACTCTCAAAATACATCACAATACATAGTCGTAATACAATACCCTCATAAAATAGGGTTGCCTTCTAGGGTAAGTCAAGCTAATAAAATATCAACTGACAAATTTAAGGCCTAATGAAGAATAGTCTAGATTTACAATAATAAATTATAAATAAAATTTTCCTTTTGGGGGTGTCTCCTCATAGTTGAAGTATCAATAACTTACCTTATACATAACAACAAGGTTGAGGCATATTTTCCCAACTATAATAACGAAAAAAGTACTCCCTAACATGGCCTTGATTTAGTGTTGTAATATTCCTAACATATTCACATTAGGTCTTGGGTCCTTGTGAACTAAATCAACTTAATTGTACCTTATTTGGAGTGTTGTAAAGATTTTTAACACAATTTCACACTTTTCTAGGGCTTTATTAAATAATTGGGCTTCTTCATGCATTAATTGGTCTTATTTTGCGTCGACAAGCTTTGTTTAATGCATCTTTTCAGGGATAATCCTAACACAAACCAACATCCAATCATAATTAAGGTGTTTTTAGGTTGTGTGGCCTAGATTTGGTGGTCTAGAACTCATACACCACCTTGGGCATATGAGTCCCACCTAGGGTTTTGGGTCCTAATTTGTATTTTACACCTTTCTAAGCATTTTTTAAAATGATCCCATAATTTATGTCTAATGGGACTCATACGCCACCTTTGGCGTATGAGTCCTATGTGGCCCAAAATCAAAATTAATTCAAATTCTTGGTGGGATTTTATCCTCTTAGATCTGATGTCAGCTTGTAGTGTTGTAATTTTGGGAATTTTTACATAATTAAGTATAAATACAAGTTTCTTTCACTCATTTTACATCTATCAAGTTTAATGATAATTCTTATAGCAAATTTGAGTTCACAAGAGCATTCAAGTGTTTAAAGAGATTTAAAGAGCATTCAAAGTCTGATTATCAAGTGTTTTGGAGCATTATTCAAGCATCAAGCATCATGTCAAAGTCTTCATGTATCATGTTTGTTTTGGAGCTAACAATTGTGATGTAGGGTTTCATGATTCAAGCTAGAATTCAAGTCAAGATCTATCCTATTCAAGCAAGAGTCAAGATCTACATCCAGAATCCACTTCATACATGTTTACAACACTTTATTGTTAGGCTTTGGTGAGTTGCAACATCATATTTTGTTCATTCATCATTCTCCATTCCTATTTTATTTCATTTCAAGGTTTGATTACCAAAACGGGGTTTGACCAAGGAAAACCCCTATCCACTAACAAAATAACATTTTTCCCTCTCTTTGGTGTGTGACTTGTAGGTCTAGGTTGAAGACACATTAAAGAGAGTTTGGAGAAAGTTTTCAAAGTGTTCAAAGTGTTCAAAGTTGTCAAAGTTGTCACCTTACATTGGAGATACTTGGAAGACTTCTACAGGCCACAAATCAGTGTTTCAGATCTAAAAATCAATTGGGAAGTGCAGAGCAGAAATTGAAGACCAGATTCAGATTTGGAATTTCCAAAAAAACCTAACTGGACTAAAATACCAGTTTTGGCATATGAGTCCCAGTATAGGTCATTTTCCAAATATTTGCACTTCTAGATACCCTTTTTCTAGAAATTAGTTCCTGCCCAAAAACCCTAATCTGGGACTAAATTGCCCAAAATAGCATATAAGTCCTAGCAAGCTTTAAAATTAGTTCTTTCAGCATTTCAGTTCTTCATCCAATCTTCTTCATATTCCAAGGGCACACATTTCATCTCTCAGCTTTTTGTTTTGTTTTGCACACATTTTTAGGTCATTTAGTGAAAGATTGCATTACATTAGGTTTAAGTATTACATTTTACATTTTATTTATCTTTCCAAGCCCCAGCTTAGTGGTGAACCCCTCATTATTTTACAATAAAACCTTAGGAAAACCCTATTGCAAGATCTCTTTCTCCTTTGCATACTTTAGATTGAGATCTCTAGGATTTCCCTTTAATGAAATGATTGGGAGATGTGTTTGCTCTATGTTCTAAACCACATGTGAAAGAAAATACATTTTTTGTTATTTCACCAACAAGTCTCCCACTTGTCAAACACCTTGCAAAGAGCAACGAGAGGATGTATAAACATCATCTCTTAATTGTTAGAGGTTTAAAGGCCAATTGAATTTGAACACCATTTGAACTTCTCTATGCTCACAGGGTTAGTTAATAAATTGAAAAATTCATAAAAGTATCTACCTTAACCAACTTCACCCTTTCATCTTTGACCATATCTCTAACAAAATGATACTATACATCAATGTGCTTAGTCCTGGCATGAAATGTCAGGTTCTTAGCTAGACATATCACACTCTGACTATTGCAATAAATTTTGACTACACCTTATTTTATTCCAATATTTGAACATAGTCTCTTAAGCCAAATGGATTATTTACAAGCATGAGTAGCTTCCATATACCCAACTTTATTAGTGCACAAAGAAACCATAGTCTATCACTTACGAGTGTGTGCAAGTTGAGTCCACTTTTTGGCCAAAAAGTGGAAGTGATTTCCCTTATTTTCATAATTTATCACATTTGACCTTAAAATTTGAAGCACTTAGAGATGGAATCTTAAAAATGTCATTGATCATAAAATGTAGTGCTCAAAGTCTAGTTTCCAAATATATAATTTATTTTAATACCTAGATGAAACAAATTGATTTTCAATAGGTGTTTCTAAGAACCACAGTTTACAAGTCACTTTTTTTACCATACCATGCACATGTACACCATCCATATTTTGACCTAAATAATCATATTTTTCTAAATCCTTTTTGGGAAAAGATTTGTAACTCACTGAAGCACGTTTTTCGATATTTTTTTGCAATTTTAAAAATTATTGAATTTGTTTTTTGTTAATTTCTTAATGACCATATTTGTTGTTTTGAAAAATTGTCGTGTACGACACACATAAGATGACCTAAACTTATCATTTTTTGAATTCTTTTCAAATTGAAAATAATTTTTTGAATTACATTTTTGTGCAGTTCATTTTACAAAAAAAATATTTTAATAAAAAGTCATTAAAATACTAAAAAACCTTGATATTTCAAGTTTATGGATGAGTTTCATCTGAAATTAATTGAAAAATAGAAAAAATAATCTAATTGTAAAAAAATTACATATTTGGAATCTACACTATCTCATCTATAATGGGTTTTAATTTTGTCAAAAAATTCTACAAAAAAGGTCTTCAGACATATGTCCAAAGTCACTAATTTCTTGTGACATTGACATGACCTTCAGGTTGTAGGTCAAAACAGGTCCAAAGCTTAGGTTTGGATCCCCAAGCCTTTTCTCGAACTGAAAAACAAGGAAAAAACCTTACCAAAAATTAAAATTTTAAGAAACGGGATCCTATCTTGTAGAAACGGTATCCTGTTTCATAGAAAAAATAATTATGCTTTTATGAAATGGGATCTTGTTTTAGAAAATGAGACCCCATTTCATAAAAGCATAAAAAATATATTTTTATGAAACAGGAACATGATCCCATTTTTTAACGGGTCATTTTAAAACACAATCCCATTTTTTAATAGATCGTTTTAAAATGGGATCCCATTTTTTAACGGGGCATTTTAAAATAGGATCCTATTTTTTAATGGGTCATTTTAAAAAAAGATCTCATTTTTAAATCAAATCTCATTTAAAAAAAATGGGATCCCGTTTTTTTTAAAACAAGATCTTGTTTTTTATTGTTAAATAATGGGATCCCATTTCATTTTTCCCAATTTCAAGTTTTTTCTAAGTCCAAAACTTCCACCTTAAGTGCATTCAACTTCATGCTTTCACCATTACTCATCCAACTATTTTCACCACCAAATAAAGGAAACACATATAAGCACTAGTGGATCATTTTCTATCATCGCTTGCCTAGTCTGAATCCACATAACCATGAATATCAATGGAAATCTCATCTTCAATCAGATTACTATGATAATACAAGGAATAATTTGAGGTACCACACAAATATCTAAAAACTCTTTTAACTACATCACAATGAACTCTATTAGGATTAGACATATATCTTCAAAGAACTCTCACTGCTTGGGCAATGTTTGGTCTTGTACAAACCCTAACATACATCAAACTTCCAACTGCACTTTGGTAAGGTACTTTTCTCATGTCTTCCATCTCTGATGGGGATGTTGGACAATCTAAAACTACAACTATATCAATAGTACCTCATGTTACTACAAGGTTGAGACTCATTTTCCCAATAAATTTTCCAATTAAAGATGCAACATGGAATGGTGAATGATTCATACAAAAGATATTAGAGTTGCTAAGAATTGAGAGCAATATTTTTCTAAAGGGGAATAGAATATTATGATCCTAATATGATATATTCCTAATTATAATAAGGGTAAGCATTTGTGGCTTGCTTAACCCTAACATAAATATTAACTAATATACTAATACCTCTTAATTAGGATGAAGGGGTATGTCTCTACATAGTTTAGCCTATGAATCAATATCATCTTATCATCAATTATTGAATTCATATCATATTATATGATTATTGGAGTTAACCCCTTGATGTAGGAGCATCTAGGTCATAGGAAATCCTACATCGTAAAAAAAAATCATTTTCTTTTCTCAATTTTGGTGTGCATTTCGGTTTAAGTTGGTGTTCTTGACATTTCTCACCATTATAAAGCATCTTATTTGTTCAAATTTGCAAATTGGAGTTTCCACACTTACATGGTTTTGCTTGCTAGGAATTTTTTTACAAAAATAATTATTTTTAAAAATTGGTCAAGGCCAAATAAAAATCCTTTGAGGGGGATAATATTAAAGGTTTTTCACTCACATTCATGAAGGTTTTGTGGAAAAATCCTCACATTTTGAGAGATATTAATATGTTGGTGATTTTACGACATTTTTAATTTTTGAAGATTTGTAAATGCTAGTGCAAATTTATTTTAAGTGAAGCTTAAGGAGGTCATTATAAACATCTTGGAAATTTTTCACACAAAATAGAGCTTTTCAAAAAAAGTTATGGAAAAATTCATTTTTCAGCCTTCCTGGTGCACTTTGCTATAGTTGCATAAAAGATTTTTTTTTTAAATTATGTATGTAAACCCAAAGGTATTATTAGAGGAATTTTAATTGTTTTAATATTAATATTTTGATATATTGATTTGGTTGGAGTCATTTTCATTCTAAGTGATACATACAACAAGAGAAATGAAAGGTTTTCGAAGACCCTTCAATGCCTCATACAAGAATTTGAAAAGAAGTTGCAAATTAGACAAGCTAATAAAAAGAAAATGTTGTTGCAGATTTGAAGCATATTTCTACTAGGGAAATTGAGAGATCTTAGGCCATGAGAGGGGCTTGTGAAATATTTTTTTTGTGAGAGTGTGAGAGGAAAGAAATGAGTCTTTTTGTTGAGTTTGAGAGGCCATGAGAGGCCAAGTTTGTTGTAGATTTTTATGATGAGATATTTTATGTAATTTGTTGTTGATTTCAATAAAAAGAAGCATGTGTTATTTGCAATCTATTTGAAATCTATTTTTTTGAATTGTGAGTGTGTGTGTTTGGCAGAGGGAGTCTCATCTACATCAATTGGGATTAGATCCACTGGTCCTGAGTGTGTGGACACAATGTCGAATGTGAGACAGTCTACACTATGACCTGCGAGTGAAGAGTGAAGTGGTGAACATTGTTTGAGGAGATTGAAGCGATTGTTGTAGGTGTGTGAAAAGTCATGAATAGTTGAGAGATAAATATATTGAGGTCATTGTAGATGGAGAGTGCATTGCAAGTGTTTGATGAAATGTCAAAGAAGAAAAGTATGAGTTTGGCCTTGGCTAAGGCTTTAAAAATTTCTTTTATTGAGAGGAGAGAGAGAATGTTGGAGGAAGAATGTTGGGAGATATCCAAGAGATTGGATGCCTTGGAGGAGAATAGAAGGAAATAAAAAAGAAGAGAAAAGAAGATGGGAAATAGTGAGTCATAAAATTTTCCTAATTTTATTTTATGTGCAGGAAAGAAAGATGAAAAAAAAGATGTGAGAACAATGTCTGAAAATTAATATTCAAAGAAGATGTTGTAGCAGTGATTGAGGAAGTGAAAGAAGTGAGAAGTAAAGAGAAGAATGTAGAAGAGGTTGCAAAAAATGAGAACAATGAAGATGTAGTTTTGGAACTTGAAGTTGCAGCAATGGAGTGTTAAGATGTTGTAGAAAATAGAAAAGATAGAGATGATTTGTTGTTGAAAATGTCAGTGATAGAAGAAGAATGTATGGAAAATATTGACGTTGTATCAAAGGGTGAAGAAGGAAAAGTATTAGTTGATGTTGATGAGGCAAATGAAGTTGCAATAGTATTTTTTCATGTATTTTTTGATGTTGTTTATTTATTTACAATAGTAAGAGGAGAAGAGGGTGTAGAAAAAAGAGAGGTGAATGCAGAGAAGCAAATGGATGTATTCCATTGAGATTTATATACACATGCTACATCAGGTGACATAGATGAGACATATGGGAAAGAGGGATTTTGGTGGAGGAGATCAATTTATGGTGGAAGAAATTCCACAAAGGTAAGGAGAGGTGATGTGCATATTTGATGGAGACGAAGGGAAATTGTTCCAACCAAATGCTAGAAGAGGAGGAAGAAAAATCTAATGGAGGTATATGTTTCAGTGATGGAGTTTGTTGCAAGTTGTTTACAACCTGGAAGGGTCATCCTATTATCTCACTCCATTTTGTGATCCCAAGCTCACAAAATATTCTTACCCGACATTTCTCATGTAGGAGCATCTAGATTCATAGGCAATCCTACATCACCCAAAGAAAAATCATTTTATTTTCTCAATTTTGGTGTGCATTTTGGTTTAACTCAGTGTTCTTGGCATTTCTCACCATTATAAAACATCTCATTTGTTCAAATTTGCAAATTGGAGTTTCCACACTTACACAATTTCACTTGCTAGGAAACATTTTACAAAAAAAAATCAAAATTAGTGAAGGTTGAAGAAAAATCCTTTGATGGGGATAATATTAAAGTTTTTTCACTCACATTCATGAAGGTTTTATGGAAAAAATCCTCACATTTTGAGAGATATTAATATGTTGGTGATTTTTTGACATTTTTAATTTCTGGTGACTTGTAAATGCCGGTGCAAATTTCTTTTAAGGGAAGCTTAAGGAGGTCATTATACACATCTTGAAAAAAATTCACACAAAATAGAGCTTTTGGAAAATAGTTATGGAAAAATTCATTTTTCAGCCTTCCTGGTGCACTTTGCCATAGTTGTGCATAAAATACTTTTTCAAAAAATTATGTATACAAACATAAGGGTATTATTGGAGGGATTTTAATTGTTTTAATATTAATATTTTGATATATCAATTTGGTTGGAGTCATTTTCATTCTAAGTGCTACATATAGCAAGAGAAATAAAAGGTTTTTTAAGACCCCTCAATGCCTCATAAGGGATCATGACATCAGGTTTGATCAGAAAATAATCTGCAACAGTTCCCACAGCAAGGTAGTTCACTAAAAAATAAAGATGGCACATAGAACTCACTTCATAGGAAAGATGACGGTACCTAGACACACTCTTTCATCTACCAAAATCACATAATTGAAAGGAAACCAGAATCAAGGAAATTAAATAGAGTTCTAAATGTTGTCCCCATTCAATCAAATTGATTCATAGACAATGGTGCCAGCCACGTGTAACTTCTCCTTATACAGTCAATCCAATCGATACAAAGTTTGAATTAATAATGCAAGCATACATTCACTCAATTCAATTCAAAGTTTGAGTTAAAACAAACAAGCTGCATAAACAAGAAACAAGGAAAAAAAACATTGTAGCAATTGGAGGCAATAGTAACAAAAGCAAACTTTACACAATGAATTTAGAACAACATGCATTTCTTACTCACACAAGATAATATAAATAACATCAAATGCCCAGTATAGGGAAGCAGTGATTATTGTATTAACAATATACAAAAATAGAGCATAAAAATTCCAATGCAGATAACACAAACAACAACATTAAGATGTGTCATTTGAACTCTTTCCTCACTTCCATGTATGTCATCCCTATCACTCCAACATTTCTTTCTATTGAGCCATTTTTGTTTTGTATTTTTCTTTTTTATACCTCCAAGAACCGCTCCTTCCACCCAACCAAACTGGCTCAAGCTTCTCCACCAAATAAACTTAGCTTGGTTTTTCTTTCTTTAAGACAAGAAGTGGTGGCCTCTTTTCAGAATCCTTCCCTCGAAGAATGGTTTTCACAGGAAACAAAATAACTTGGATCCATTTTTTTCTAATAAACATCCTTTCGATCACTTCCTTCCAAGACAAGAACAATTATATCTCTTGTTCCCCACTTCTCCCCTTTTCTTGATTGATATATCTTCCTTGTTCTGTTAGCAATGCTAATGAGGGAAACTCCATTTCACACCCCTCCACTTGTCAAAGACCAACACGAAAAACCAAAATTAAGATAAAATCAAAAACCAAAAATGTGCAAACCAAAACTTGGGAAGTAATGCCCCTACATCAGGCTCCCCAAGGGACAAAACATGTGCTCCCACACATAAGGGCATCAACCAAAAAGCATTTCTCTATTCTTTTCTTCCATGTCTTCGAACATTGCTCCATAACAACTACGTTGTTTTCAAGTTCTTTTCATTTGTTTTCCTTTTCATTTTTGTATATTCTCCTGCTTATGTCTTGTTCATCTAAAATCCTCCACAACTCCATCTCACATTCCAATATCTCATGTTCACTATTTAGTTTTGGAAAATTCCTTATCATTTTCTTCTTTAAAATTCTTTCCTACAACAATTTCATTTCAAAATTCAAAAGGATCAACATCAAAGTCAACTTTTTTACCTTCCACATCATATGTACTCTCCTCTAGCTTCTTCCTAGTTGCTACCCCATTCTCCTTCTTTTTCCTTTCTTCAAGCTCCATTGTCATGTCCTCTTCATAAGTTTTCATTTTCTGTAGAACCTACTACAATGTCCTCTTGTCATCCTTTGTGGGATTCCTCATGATTCTTTGTTTATTGAACTTGTCCTCTTCTTCATCATGTCTTACATTACCACGTTCTTGTCTTGTTGGCCCATGCTTCACTACCCACCTTTTGTTTTTCATCTTCTTGGGATGAGATCTTTCTATTTTTGCACTTGGCCTACCTTCTTGTCTACTTTGAAACTTTATAATTTCTTCCATCCTTTGTTTTTGATTGTTGTCACAAACTCTATCTTAAGCTACACCCTCCTTACATTTTATATGCTTCTTGTACCAACTTGGCACACTATATACATGGTCTTCTAATTGTCTTTTCTCCTTTTTAACTTGCAAGTTTACATTCCTATTTCCACATATATGATCAAAATCAACAACCATGCCCACATTTACCTCTTCATTGGCCTACTATATCCATTTTCTTCCATTCTTGGCATCATTGATTTTTATCTCTTCCTTTTAGCAGGTTTCCTTCCTTTCTTGAATAACCCTCTCTTTGTCTTTAGGTACTCTACAATTTACCTTTGTTGGAAACTTTTTCCTTTGATCTACCTAGCATACTGCTGCAAATTTTTTCCTTTCTTCCTCGTCTTTATTTTTATCTATGGGTACTCTTTGTGCCCCTACTTTATTTTCTTTAAGGTCTTGTTCTCAACCTTCTTCTTACCTGCATTCACATTCTTAAACATATCATTAGAAAATAAATCAAGAGACCAAGATGTCTCCTTAAGTTCCTCCTTTACAAACACTTTCCTCTCCTCTTTACTAGTTTCTTCAAGTGCTACTTTATGCACTTCTACTTTGCTCCATTATTCTTTATCTTCCTTAAAGTCCTCTACAATGAGAACTTCCTTGATCACTTCCTATACATGTTGCTCGCTTAGAAACTTCTTTCTATCCCAATTTCTTATATCCTCTCTTTTCAAGGCTTCCACACCTTTTCTTCTTTTCTTCACAATCAACTTTATTGACCACTTCAACCTCTTTGTCATGGTCCAATACCAATCACATTCTTGGCTTCTTTCCTTGAGACTTTGCTTCACCAATAACTTACATCTCCCCAAATCTCTTCACAATTCCGTCATCTCTCTTTCAAACTCTAAATATTATTTCTTGATATTGACTTTCTTCTTCCTGATTTCCTTCTTAGTATATTGATGCTTCTTCTAACCTCTCCTCTTTTGTCTCCCTAATACCTAACCTAGGGCTTCCCTTTTCTTATCCTCTATCCAATATTTTGGCACCCAGGTTCCTATCATTCACCTGCCATTTTGCAACACATATCTATCCAAGAATAGATGGACATAACTAACTTCTTCATCAAACCTTTTGACACTCAAATTCTTCTTCTCAAACCTTTCAAAGCTCCCCAAGATCTTTGTAGCTTTGATACCAAAATGATGACATCAAGTTTGATTAGCAAGCAATCTGCATCAATTACCACAACAAGGAAGTTCACTATAAAATAAATATGGCACAAAGAACTCACTTCATAGGAAAGGAAATGGTACCTATACACACTCTTTCCTCTACCCAAATCATAGAATTGAAAGGAAATTAGAATCAAGGAAATTAAATAGAGTTCTAAATGTTTCCCCCATTCAATTAGTTTGATTCATAGAAAATGGTGCCAGGCATGTGTAACTTATCCTTATGTAGTCAACCCAATCAATACAATTTTTTTGAATTAACAATGCAAGCATACATTCAGTCAAGTTGATTCAAATTTTGAGTTAAAAGAAACAAGCATAAACCCATGTTTCCATCACAACAACTAGAGGAAATAGTAATAGTATCAAACTTTACACAATGAATTTAGAGCAACATTCATTTCTTACTCACACAACATAATATAAAGCACATCAAACGCCCACTATAGGGAACTTGTGATTATTGTATTAAAAATATACAAACACGAAGCATAACAATGCCAATGTATATAACATGAATAGTAACATCAAGATTTTCTATTTGAACTCCTTCCTCACTTCCACATGTGCCATCCCTATCACTCCAACATTTATTTCTATTGAACCATTATTCTTTAGTCTTTTTCTTCCATATACCTCCAAGAACCACTCCTTCCACCTAGCCAAACAAGCTAGAGCTTCTTTGTGCCAAAAAAAACTTAGCTTGGTTTTTTTTTTTTTAAGACAAGAAGTTGTGGCCTCTTTTCAAAATCCTTCCCTCTAAGAATGGTTTCCTAGGAAGCAAAACAAATTGGATCCATTTTTTTCTAGTAGCCATCCCTCTGATCACTTCCTTCCAAGACAAGAGCAGTTATATCCCTTGTTCCCTACTTCTCCCCTTTTCTTGATTGATATATTTTCCTTGTTATCTTAGCAACGCTAATGAGGGAACCTCCATTTCATGTATGCCACTTGTTAAAGACCAACATGACAAACCAAAATTAAGATAAAATCAAAAACCAAAAATGTGCAAACCAAAACTTGGGAAGTAATGCCCCTGCATCACAACAATTTGAAAAGAAGTTACAGATTGGAGAAGCTAATAAAAAGAAAATGTTGTTGCAGATTTAAAATAAATTTCTCCTAGGGAAATTGAGAGATCTTAGCCGATGAGAGGAGCTTGTGAAGGAAATTTATTGTGAGAGTGAGTTGAAAGAGATGAGTATTTTTTGTAGAGTTTGAGAGGCCATGAGAGGCCAAGTTTGTTGTATATTTTTATGATGAGATATTTTATGTATTTTTTTGTTGATTTCAATAAAAGGAAGCATGTATGTTATTTGCAATCTATTTGAAATCTATTTTTGTGAATTTTGAGTGTGTGTGTTTGGTAGAGGGAGTCTTGTCTGCATAACCCCTTGAAGTGGTCTACAATATTTCTGATTTTACACTTATTTCAAGGAAATATCATTACAAAGACCAACAATGAAATAACACATTCTTAGGTTTAGTGGTTTTCCCTTTACATGTGACCCTCTTCATACTTTATTTTTGAGTTGAACATATTAAAAAATGTCATTCTTACTAGATATTTCTTTTTCCTAAAAGAAATTTTCTCACATTTCATTCATAGATATGGGTTACTCATTTAGTTTCTAAGAGTAAAACGTATATCATGTCAAATTGTGAAGAAAGAAGTATTCATCAAATGCAGATTTTACAACATTATTTTCATATATAAAATATATTATTAAGTAAAATATATTTATAATTAATGTGAAATAAAAGAGAGATAATATATGTTACATATTACTTCTTTATTAAATATAATAAAGAAAATGACATAAAATATTTGATTATATATACTTATTCAAAAAAAATTATCAAAACACTATCATAATAAATGCTTATTTTATAAACTTATTCTAACACCTATCAAAATAAATACCTACATATATAAACTTTTTCTAGCAGCTACCCAAAAATATCAACTAAATAAACTTTTCTAACACCTACTCAAATAAATATATATCTAAATAAACTTATTATATTTGGGTAATTTAATAAAAGCTAAATGAGAAGAAAATAAACTATACATTGGAAAAGAAAAGAAAATTTGTGTTCTACATTCATTGAAACCAACTTGAACACATGGATGATGTGAAATTATGGAAGAAAAATGAAACTCTTTCATTAAAAGTGATAAGAAACAATAAACAAATAAATACAATCACAAAGAAGCTTCAATAATTTTACTATATACATTCTAAAATCAAATAAAAATAATAAATATAATCATAACTATTAAATACATGAATACATATTACCTCTCTAAATAAATATTCAATTATGTAACCTATCTAAACCTATCAAATAAATTTATTCTAACACCTACCAAAATAAATGCCAACAATATAAATTTATTCAAACAACTATCAAAATAAACATCTAAAATGAAAATAATCTAATCATAACTATTAAATACATGAATGCATATTACTTCTCTAAATAAACATTCAATTATGTAATCTATCTAGACCTATCAAATAAATTTATTCTAACACCTACCAAACTAAATGCAAACAATATAAATTTATTCAAACAACTATCAAAATAAACACTTACCTGCTTAAACTTATTCTAACATCTGCCCAAAAAAAAATATCAGCTAAATAAACTTTATTAACACCTACTCAGATAAATATCTACTTAAAATGTAGACATACCCTACGCTGAAAATAATGGCTACTATAGCATGCAATCGCACAAAAGCTATCAAGGGCGAGTGGATTTGAATACAGATTAGGGACTTTTCCCGAATTTCCTCTTTTGGAAAGTCTCCATTACTTTTCCACCTCTATCACTGGACTCCCCGGGGGAGGCCAACTCTGTTAGGTGATGGAAAATGTGATCTTTCACAACATTCTCCGTCATCCGTCTAGTAACAATACTCTAGTTTAATATTGGTATTCAATCATCTTCATTTCCAAGCATTAATTTGATTAAATTCTTCAAATTGAATTTAATAATATGTGTCTAGTCTTAAAATACCAAGAAAAGATAAATACAAATTAACATGCTAACACTCAATAACATTAAATTTAATTAATAAATCTAAACTCCATAAAACTCAAAGGATCCTAAGATTGGAGTTTTATGGAGTGAGGTTATTAAAATATCTCATGGGTGATAAGAATATTTAAGAATTTTGATAAGTATGGATCTCATGAAATTTTAATAAAAATGTGTAAAATTTTGAATTTTAAAAATTTTAAGTGGTCTTATTATTGTTATTTACTAACAAGAAATCTGAATTTATAATTATATGAGTAAATCTAAAAAATATTTTAAAATTATAGATAAATAAAACATGACAATAATTTTTTTTTAAAAATTAAAATCTTGTGCAAGAAAATGCATGCTTCTATCTGCTAACCTTTGTGTTGTAGCTCCTACCTGGGTTCACAATCACCTCAAAAAATTTGGGATCCCACTATGATATCTAGTACCACAAATTCCTTGATATTGATAAGGTAACAAAGGAAAATTCCATGCTTTTTTTTGCTAGATTCTCTATGTCAATTGGAAGTGAATAAGGTACTTTTCTCACAAATAGTTTTGCATTAAAAGTTTGTTAAATAGACCCAATAGATTTTTTATGAAAACTATAGCTATTACTTCTAGAATTATTCCAAATTGGGCAATCATCAATAAATGCCCAAAACCTCCTCTATAATAATAGAAACCAAAGAGAAGTAACCAAGGAATCTAATAAATACCCCCTTAGAAAGGAGCTTCTAAGGATTTTGAATTCATGATCCATTACTACTCATGTGATGAAGACGAATGAGCTCATAGGGATGAACATTATTAAAGTCCTTGATAATGTGGTAGAGAATAACTCTTATAAAGAAGGAGATATTCAAGAGGTTTAGGTACAGATGAACACTTACCATCGAAGAAAAAATGTGTAAGTTAGTTGGTGAGTGTATTGCTCCTCTAGTATTAATATGGTAGTATAGGACAAAAAACATCTAATAAAGAAAAATAGAAATGAGTAAAGCACTTTGTTTCTTATTAGTACAACCAACGAGGAGTATTGAAATAGCCAAATTTTTGAGGAAGAAAGATACACTAAGAGTCCACATCTAAGAAATGTTCTATAATTTGGACCCTTGTGAGCAAAGGAAAAGATAATAAAAAAATATGAAACCTCAAGGTTAGTAGATGTTGATCCTATAATAGCTCAACAAAGGAATCTTCTTTCATGAATACTATAATTCAAATTTGGAGAATTAACTCCTACCAATAAAAATAAAAACCCCCAAAAAATGAGAAGAAGAAATATATAGCTATGGGAATTGATAACAATATAGGTCATACATCCCAACATGAAACTAATTCAAGAGAGACAATAAAAGAGTGACCAATGGTAAACAAAAACTCATGGAGATGACTAGCTCCAAGAAATTGGGAAAAACTATAAGGGCACTTAATAGCTCTCATAAGTAGTTTTTACTTAAAGTTTACATTTTGAAAAAAAATGAACAATATTCTAGTTTAGGAGGTTAAAATGAATGAGAATATCTTCTCTTAGATTGTTCATAAAATATGGATTGGTGTTGATTTTCACATTAGTCTAGATAAAGGTACTTCTAGTGGAATTGTGACTATATGCAATCATAATCAAATAAATGGAAGGAAGGTGATTTCATCAAATTATAGCCTAGAAAAAAAAAATTCTCACATTCACAATAAAAAAGAATGGATGATTTTGAATGTGTACACCCCAAACTCAATAGCTACAAGAAAATTTCTATGAAAATGTTTAGTCATTACTATGTGCAACCACTCTTATAAATGGATGTTGGTAGGTGAATTTAATATCCCTTTGTTTCCTTTAGAAAAAATTGATGGGTTACAAAATAATCTAATAGTACTAATTTAATATTAATATAATATATAATAGATGGTTTTTCTAGCTAATATTATGAACAAAGGAGGTCTTATGGATGCAAATTTGTCTAGAAATTAGTTTACTTAGATGAACAATAATTTTGGCAATAGCTTGATACAAGTGAAACTAAACAAAGTTCTCTTCTTCTACTCTTGGGACATTATAACCAATCTATATCTTTCCACCCTTCCTATGATTGGGTGTGACCACAACCCTTTACTTCTAAATTGGTCTTCACATTTCAAAAAGGACTGTACCCATTTAGGTATGAGAAAATGTGGGCTTCCCCTCATGATTTTAGCCTTCTTTTCAAAGATTTATGGAGAACCCTTTTGTACTAGTTTTTTCATATTTCTTTTAACTAACAAGAAAAAATTTACTAAGGGAAAAATTTCAAATTGGAACAAGCTTTTCTTTTGGAGACATCTTCAAACAGAAGAAAGGCATTTTGAGAGACATCAAGGAAACCTAAGATAGTATGGACATTGGTCAAAGATATTTAGAAACTTTCCTTCTAGAAAGAAATTTCAAACAAAATCATGATAAGGAGGAAATACTATAGAAATAGAAATCTAGATAAGTAGGAGGTATTTTTCCACAGCGTGTCAAATTATGATATTGCTATCAGGATTCAACCGTGTAGTTTCGAGTCAAACTCATTGACCCATGTTTCATGAGTAGTGGTTCAACAAGAACCCATCTCTCATGATATCGAATGGTCCACTTAGCACTCATTGCATCTAGGTGATGCTCACAGAGGTGAAGCACTGGTCTCATCCCGAGGTCACCCATCCCAAAGATTGCCAGCCTCAAGCTTTTAACCTGTGAGTTTTCCAAGGTTAAGCCCGCTTGAGTTGTTACCCCATTTGCAAAACCTTCAGCAAGTGTTGTGCCTTATGAACCATTCTAATAGAGCCCCTTTAGCTCATCAATTGATAAGTAGGAGGTATTTTTCCACACTGTCAAATTATGATATTGCTATGATTCAACCGTAGTTTCGAGTCAAACCTCCCATGTTTCATGAGTAGTGGTTCAACAAGAACCCATCTCTCATGATATCGAATGGTCCACTTAGCACTCATTGCATCTAGGTGATGCTCACAGAGGTGAAGCACTGGTCCGTCCCGGGAGGTCACCCATCCCATAAATAAAAAAAATTCACCAGTCAATTCTTAAACATAGGAGAAGAAACACAATTACAATTTTGAAGGACAAGGATGGAGCATTGGTTACCTTGGAGGATGAGTTGGATTTAGAAGCACCATGTTTGTTGAATTTATAAAAAACAAAAGATTCCTCCTGATTTTTCATCTAATCTAAACAATCTTTTAGAGGTAGTTCCTTCTATCTTCTCTGAGGAAGATAATGAAAAAATTAAAAAAGAGATCACTAAACAAGAACCTAGAAATATTTTTTTTGGAGGCTTTTAAATCTCTGGGGCTTGATGGATTTCCCCCCTCTTTCTTTTGGGACTTTTGGGATAGTGTGGATGGTGATGTCACTACTACTACTAAGGATTTTTGAAAATCATAGAACATATTAGCATAGTAACACTTTCATTATCTTTATTCTTAAGAAAAGTGATGTATGTAGGAGTTGATAGTGAACACCCATAGCCCAAGATCACCTGAAAAATAAAACATTACATTCTACAAGAGAGTATGGTAAGAAAATAGCTTGCTTGATATTGATGGAATAATGTACAATGATCAATAAGGAACCAATGATAATGCATCCCCTATAATACAACAATGTACAAGAGGCCTTGTGTATATAGGAGAGGTGAGAGATATTATTAGACAAGATAATGATAACTATCTTAATCCTATGACATGAGAAAACTAACATAACAAATATTAAATGGTCTAGGACACTAAAGTAAATGACATAAGATGAGGAAAGATAAGATCTAAATGATAGCTAAAACTTTTGAAAATACTCCTAGGAATTAAGTAAACTTAATATGTGAATAGGACCTATTAGATGAACTAGTTAGGTAAAATACCTTGTTCAAATCAACAACCCCCTTCAAGTGCAACTTAGGGAGTAATGAACAAATGCAAAAATGTAGATATGATGCAAGGATGAAGGTTTCTTGCTATAAGACTGTTACATGTACCCATTTACAAATGAGCTCTCACAAATGGAGTAAAGGAGAAAAACATATGGGAAAAAGAGAGACTATACATCACAAATATAAAATCAATAGCCCTCCCATAAAAGGGAAAGAGAGAGACTATACAACCCCCTATAATGTATAATCTCCTTAGTAGAATGAGCTTGACAATTAATAGCTTCCATTCTATATTATTTCCTAATAATTCTTCTTGAAAGCCTCCACAAAACTCTCATTGTCCTAGCCGTACAAAATCTATTACTACAATAATAACAATAATGACATATCACTAAGAGATTGATTTTAATTTTTATAACAAGATAAAAGATAAAAATGAATTGCTATAATGAGATTCGCTCATGAAAAATATTTATAGAAAGAATTTGTTTAGATATATTTCCTTCCAAATGTCCTACTCCTTTTAAGATGAAGTTTTAAATAATTTTATGTATCAACATTAGTATTATAGAGGCCAAAGTCTTTTGACATGAGGTAGGTCCAAATTAATTCCACGATTTTATGGATGTTCTGCAAATATTATTTGTTAACAATGTGTGTACTCACCTTATAATTACTCGGATTTAACATTGGTTCCCACGACTGTCACATACTTTCCCCAAATGTTGCAATAATTGGTAGAAAGCTTGAACGACTCTTTTTTCCTCGCCCATCACCAACATTCCGAGGCCTTCATTATCTGGTGGGTTCAGCATGTCAAGCACGAGCCGTCCGAGGTATTCTCCAGTGAAAGCTGGTGGAGGTATTCTGTAGCTCAAGCTGTAGGAATTTTTACCTAGCAGGAATTCCTCTTTCCTTGAGTAGTGGGAAGATTGTGTTAACCCATGTCCCTGTCGTCACGATCATTTTTTCGGTTAGGAGAGTGGGAATGGGCATATGTATATCGGTGAACTCGTTATTGGAATTTATAACAAAGCACATCATCACTGCCTCATTGGAAGAACGACTCTTCCCGCATTTTAACGTAAAAAACTCTGCAGCTGGAACAAGGCCTCTTGTCCGTACGCACGATTTAACTAAAGTGAGACCCGGGAAGGTGAAAGACTTCAGAGCAGCCTCGAAGCCAGGCGCTGTCCTTGCACATATTATACATTCCGATGGCCATTTCTGCAAAAAAAATATACAATTGAAAGAAACCGATAAACACTTGTTACATATAATAATTTATCGTATCTAAAAACTATTGTCACCTTTATAGTTCGAAGGCAAGGTTCAAGTGCTGATAGTTTCCATGCTGAGAGCTCTAGTCTTCTCAAACTCTCCATATTCTCCAGACTTTGTATAACTGGCAACTTCCAACAAGTGTGTGTCTTCAATATCTTCAATGACCTGCAATATTCTAAGCCTTCTATTTTCTTCAGCTGTCCAGCAGATCGTATGATTTGAAATTCTGTGAATGAAACGGACTGTGAAAAATTTGGAAGCTCATGTAATCTCTCACCACAATCTTCTATAACCAGACTCTCCAGGTGAACCAGAACACAAGTACGGCTTACACTTTTCAGCATTGAACATGCGCGCAGTTCTATGGCCTTGATTGATGATGGCAAGCTATCGATCTCTACTAATAGGTCATTTTCGCGAAGCTTTAGAGTTTCCAGGCTGGGGCAACATTTTTGCGAGATGGATATCCTCGACAGAAGAGTCTCTCGTAAATATATATATTTGAGGTTATACAATGAAGAAGAAACGCACCCTGACAGAATATCCAATTCTTCTATGGGGCAGTCCATAATTTCCAGACTATGAAGGCTAGTAAGCAGCGCTAGTGCATTTGGTAAGGATCTCAACTTCTCACACTGAGAAATTCGAAGACGAGTCAAGGAGAACAAATATCTCATAGACTGAGGTAAAAATTCCAACTCATCACACTTTGCTATAGTAAGAATGGCCAAGGAGGACAAATCGCCGATAGAAGGTGGCAAAGTTTTCAGAAGACCTCCTATTGTCAGCTTTTCCAATTTGCTCAGTTGACCAATGTTATATGGTAACTCCCTCAACCGGGTGAAGCCCACATCGAGCTCTTTGAGTGATCCAAGATTTGAAGTTTGAGGACGCAACTTCTGCAATTTCAGACATCCATGAACATTCAAAGTCTGCAGCTTTGTCATATTTTCTAGAATGTCCGACCTGAAGGTGATCTCAGAGCAACTACTTAAATTAATGTCTTGAAGATGTATGAGCTGATTAAATGAAGGTGGCAAAATCATCAACTCACTGCATCCACTCAAATCGAGATGCCGCAGGTTTCTTAAATAGCCGAACTTGAAGGGCAGCGATTTTAGCTTATCACATCTTAACTCGATGTGCTCCAGCGATTTGAGATGGCAAAACTCTTCAGGTAGAGTCACTAGACCTTCGATTGGAACTATTTCATCATCGCTTTCGGAGCTCAAGGATATCTTTTTCAAATCCTGTAGACATCCTATTGACCTCGGAAATCTCAGCAATCTGGGGGCATCAGAGATAATCAGCTCTCTTAACTGCACAGGAGGCTGGAGCCGCGTTCGTTTTTTAGTAAGACAAGACCGTACAACAACTATAACAGAATTTAAGGCATTGCTGTGCATAAATTAACAGTAAAGAAAAGGAAGATACTTACCTCGGCTGTCTCGTTCCACAGTTCCTCTAGATTGTCAGCACCATGAAGCTCTAAAATTCTTAACTTCTTCAACGAAAGCCATGGCTGAAGAGCTGTATGCGGAAAGTTGACCCATCTCAGCCAGACAGGACCAGCTGATAGTGTTGCTAATTCTTCTGTAAAATAATTGTTTTTAACAATCAGGATTTCTAATCGCCGGCGAAACCTTTTACCTGATACTCTCACAAGCTCCATACACTCTTCATAAAACTCTTCTGTTTCCGCTTTAATCCCTCTAATCCCTCGAGACAGCACGTTTCCCTAAATGGAAAAACAGACAAAAGCAACGAGCTTGTAAGACAATTAGTATAGCATCAGTAAGACAATTAGTATAGCATCAACATTTTCGTGTCAAAATAGAGGATGGTATATAAAACATGATAGTAAGCTCACCTCGACATCCATTTCGATGTCGCTAATTTGCTGTGCTGACCAAAGACGGTAGGGAGACTTTTTCCTTGCAATTTCTTTTCCCAAATCCCTCACATGATCATGCATTGTTATGCGGTTTCTTTCATCAAGCTCAACCAGACACATATTCTCAAGTCTTTCCAGGCTATGTAGCCCACTCCATCCCGACCCATCCCACACTGTGACGGCCAATTGTTTTTCTTCTCCAGTAAAGAAACAAGCTATACCCAAGAATATCTCTTGTTCTTCCTCATCTAGTGCATCAAAGCTTACTTTCAGTGTGTCTTTAATGTCTTTGTGTAACACTCTGGAGACCTTATTTAATTGAGCATCCCAATATTCCAGGGACTTTCCACGAACTAGGCCTCCTAATATCTTAAGGGACAAGGGCAATCCCTTGCAGACTGTTAAAAACTCCTTAACAAGGTTTTTAAATCCATCCATTGGAGATGGCTGTAGGAAAGCATGCCAGCAAAATAGTTCCATGGCATATTCAGGATTTAATTCTTTCATTTTGTAAATAGACGTGGAGGAGATTCCCCATGACATAAGAATGTCAGATTTTTCGACTTGTGACAATAA
>VDFB02058242.1:473880348-473906240 GCA_007258455.2 Sequoia sempervirens
AGAGTAGGGGATTGAGGGTTGAGGGTAGAGGGTTTAAGGTTTTAGGGTTGAGTGTTTAATGGTTTATAGGGTAGAGGATAGATGGTATAGGGTTTAAGAGTTGAGGGTTTCAGGTTGAGGGTAGAGGATTGAGGGTATGGGGTTGGGGGATTAGGGTTGAGGGTCCAATGTATAGGGTAGAGTGTTTACGGGTTGATGAATTAGGGTTTAAGGGTTGAGGGATTAAGGGTCAAGAGGGTTAGGGGATTAGGACAGAGAGTTTACTAAGTTTCTTTAAGGGTTTAAGGGTTGAGGGATTAGGGTTGAGGGTAGAGGGTAGAGGGTAGAGGGTAGAGGATTTAAGGGCTAAGGTTTTAGGGTTGAGTTTTTAGGGTTTAGGGTTGAGTGTTTAAGGGTTTATAGGGTAGAGGGTAGTGGGTAGAGGTTTTAAGGGTTGAGGGTTTAAGGTTGAGGGTAGAGGATTGAGGGTATAGGGTTGGGGGATTAGGGTTGAGATTCCAATGTATAGGGTAGAGTGTATAGGGGTTGAGGGATTAGGGTAGATATTTTACTAAGTGGGTTTAAGGGTTTAAGGGTTGAGGGATTAGAGTTGGGGGAAGATGGTAGAGGATTCAGGGTAAAGGGTTGAGGGTTTAGGGGTTAGGGTTGATTGTTTAAAGGTTTATTCGGTAGAGGTTAGTGGGTAGAGGGTTTAAGGCTGAGGGTAGAGGATTGAGTGTATAGGGTTAGGGGATTAGGGTCGAGGGTCTAATGTATAGGGTAGAGGGTATAGTGGTTGAGGGATTAGGGTTTAAGGGTTGAGGGATTAAAGGTCAAGAGGGTTGAGGGACTAGGATAGATAATTTACTAAGTGGATTTAAGGGTTTAAGGGTTCAGGGATTAGGGTTTAGGGTAGAGGGTAGAGGGTTTAAGGGTTGAGGGCTTAGGGTTTAGGGTTGAGTGTTTAAGGGTTTATATTGTAGAGGGTAGTGGGTAGAGGGTAAAGGATTGAGGGTATAGGGTTGGGGGATTAGGGTTGAGGATCCAACGTATAGGTTAGAGGATATTGGGGTTGAGGGATTAGGGCTTAAGGGTTGATGGATTAAGGGTCAAGAGGGTTCAGGGATTAGGGTTGAGGATAGATGGTAGAGGGTAGAGAGTTTAAGGGTTTAGGATTTAAGGGTTGAGAGTTTAGGGTTTAGGGTTGAGTGTTTAAGGATTTATAGGGTAGAGGGTAGTGGGTAAAGGGTTTAAGGGTTGATGGTTTAAGGTTGAGCGTAGAGGATTGAGGGTATAGGATTGGGGGATTAGGATCGAGGGTCCAATGTATAGGGTAGAGGGTATGGGGGTTGAGGGATTAGGGTCGAGGCTCCAATGTATAGGGTAGAGGGTATATGATTAAGGGTATAGGGTAGAGAGTTTACTATGTGGCTTTAAGGTTTAAGGGTTTAGGGATTAAGGTTGAGGGTAGAGGGTAGAGGGTTTAAGGGTTGAGGGTTTAGGGTTTAGGATTGAGTGTTTAAGGGTTTATAGGGTAGAGGCTATAGGGGCTAAGGATAGAGGGTAGAGGCTAGACGAGAGAGAGATAGGAGTGAATGAGTGTGGGATAGGGTATAGGTGTTGAGAGATGAGAGGGAGAGAGAGGGAGGGATTGGGACAGAGTGAGAGAGAGAGGGAGTGAGTGAGTGAGTGAGAAAGAGAGAGTGAGAGAGAGAGTTTGAGAGAGAGTGTGTGTGTGTGAGTGAGAGAGAGGGAGCGACAGAGAGAGTGAATGAGTGAGAGAGAGAGAGTGAGTGAGTGAGAGAGGAGTGAGAGAGCGAGAGAGGGATTTGAGAGAGGGAGAGGGGGTAGGAGGGAGAGACTCAAGAGAGGAGGGAGTGGGAGAGAGATAGAGGGTAAAGGATAGAGGTAGGATGGGGAGAGATAGAGGAGTGAGGAGTGAGAGGGAGTTGAGAGGGGGAGAGGGTATAGGGGTTGAGAGCTAAGGGAGAGACTCGAGAGAGAGAGAGGGAGGGAGTGGGAGAGATATAGAGGGTAGAGGGTATAAGGGTTAAGGGTAGAGGGTAGAGGGGAGAGAGATATAATTAGGGTATAAGGGTAGAGGGAAGAGAGATATAATTAGGGTATATAGGGTATAGACAAAGAAAGAGAAAATAAATCTATTAAAAAAACAACTTTCTCATAATGTGAGAAAATTTTGAAGAAGTAGAGGGTTTAAGGGTTGAGGGTATAGGGGTTAAGGGTAGAGGGTAGAGGGGAGAAAGATAGAGTGAGTGAGTGAGTGAGAGGGAGTTGAGAGAGGGAGAGATGGTAGGAGGGAGAGACTAGAGAGAGAGAGAGAGGGAGTGGCAGAGAGATAGAGGGAATAAGGGTAGAGGGTGGAGGGGAGAGAGATAGAGGGTAAAGGATAAAGGGTAGAGGGGAGAGAGATAGGAGTGAGTGAATGATTGAAATAGACGGAGTTGTGAGAGGGAGAGGGTATAAGGGTTGAGAGATGAGGGAGAGATGAGAGAGAGAGTGAGGGAGTGAGAGAGAGAGAGGGTAGAGGATAGAGGGTATAAGGCTTAAGGTTAGAGGGTATATGGGGAGAGAGATAGAATTAGGGTTTAAGGGTTGAAGGTATATGGGTTAAGGGTATAGGGGAGAGGGGAGAGAGATAGGAGTGAGTGAGATAGAGGGAGTTGAGTGAGAGAGAGAGGGTATAGGGGTTGAGAGACAAGGGAGAGAGAGAGGGGGGGAGTGGGAGAGAGATAGAGGGTAGAGGATAGAGGGTATAAGAGTTAAGGGTAGAGGGTAGAGGGGAGAGAGATAGAATGAGGGTTTAAAGGTTGAGGGTATAGGGGTTAATGGTAGAGGGGAGAGGGGAGAGAGATCAAAGGAGTGAGTGAGTGAGAAATAGGGAGTTGAGAGGGGGAGAGGGTATAGGGGTTGAGAGATAAGGGAGAGACTTGAGAGAGAGAGAGGGAGGGAGTGGGAGAGATATAGAGGGTAGAGGGTATAAGGGTTAAGGGTAGAGGGTAGAGGGGAGAGAGATATAATTAGGGTATAAGGGTAGAGGGAAGAGAGATATAATTAGGGTATATAGGGTATAGACAAAGAAAGAGAAAATAAATCTATTAAAAAACAACTTTCTCATAATGTGAGCAAATTTTGAAGTAGAGATATGGCCATTTTAGGAAGAAATAATGCACTCACGTTATAACATGAACACATTTTGTGTTGCAATAAAAATGGTAAAAAAATTCAATATACCTATGATCTCAAGGCCCACATTCTACATATTCTCTTGGTTTTATGTGTGCTCCAACAAAAAGTAGCTTTTTGATGATGTTGTGAAGTGTGCATGCATGATTTTCACATTCCACCACCTCTTTCATGATATTTCTACCACCTTTGCATGAAATAGCAAAGTTTTCACGTTGAAGACATAATATCAATTCAAGTTTGAATTCCATTGAAAACTAATATACTATTGAAGTTTGGAGGGGAACAAGCTTTTGAAAAATTCAAATTTTTGAGGATTTTGAAGAAAGAAGAAGCTAAGGCTGCATAATTGGGTTGAACTCCTCCATTTGAAACTCTGGTTTTTTAGGTATGTAAAGTCTTTACACATTTTCTTTCATTCTATTATGGCTTGCTTTCATTTTTTGTTATTTTGCATATTCCATGTTGATCATTATTTGTTTGTCATTATAACCTTAGGTTGTCAATGCACATTTTAAATTACACAATTCTATACACTTGCGAATTAGATTTTTAAACCACATCTATTTGAGGCATTTTGTTATTTAACAATTGACTTACCTTCCGTATGCTTCCACATTTTGTATACACATATATATGACATATGTTTTAAGGAGGTAAAATAAAAAATCATTTCTCAATCCTTTATTATGGATGTGCATGCCACTCAAACATTTATACCAAGTAGCTCATTTCCTTATCTATGCTACCAAATTTTCTATACATGTCTCTAAAAAATTGGAATATACTCCTCCCACATTGATAGATCTTATAAACTATTTTGGTTTTCATCTCTATTTCTAAATTTACCTCATCACTAAACCTATCTAATCACTTTTATTTGTTATATATTTTAAATTTTTCCTTGATTAGTCTACCTACAAGGGATTCTAACCCTTCTCTCCACTGTTAGAAGACTCTTTATTGAAGGCTAAGTTTGAAACACGGGGAAAGGTGCAACCTACTTGCAATCATGGCTCAAAATGGAAGCATGGAAAAAGAATTTGAATTTGATGCAACCAGGGGAGGTCCTAAAACACAATTGAACACAAAAAATCAACCAACAACAACAATTCACAAGTCACAATTCTCAAAACTCTTCATTTTTCACCAAATCAACACTCTTCCTTGTACCATTGCCAACTCATTCAATCGAGTATTTATTCTTGATAAGATTCTTTCAGTCCAAGAATTGAACCATGTCAAGGACCCTTCAGGGTACAAAATAACATGCCAATAAACCACTATTGGTTACTTTGTAACAACTTTCTCAAATTAGGCTTTCTATGCCAACTAGGCCTCAAATTAGGACACTTTAGCAAAGAAACTTATCTTGAAACTTGAAAAAATCCTCCAAACACATGTGGGTAGAAATTTATATGTATTCAAACCAAAGAATTCACAATTAGTTCTCATAAATTCATCCACTAAGATGCCAAAACCAAAAACCCTCTTTTTAAGCCAAATAACCTAGGGCTTATTGGAAAACACACTTCCCAACCTTATCAAAACATGCCACCACCTCAAATAGGTATAAAATGTCCTACACAAACTCAATTCAACAAGAAATAATGCTTCCCTAACACAATACTTACTTTAGCATGTCAAAACCTCTCAAATTCACATGGAAAACACCAAATTTCACTCTAGGGCTTCATGCCCAACTCAACTCTCGACCTCCCCTATACTTACTCAACTTTCCCACACCTTTTTAGTGATGTTGCAGACCCATTCCTCAAGTTAGAGTGTCCACAATGAGAGGAATGGGTCAATACACCATTTTAAATGAATTTTAAACCTTAAAACTTTGTGTTCAGGTCGGTCTCAAAAATGGTTGAGATGGTAGGAGTAGCATATGCCTCATATAAATGGGGTGTCATGGTGATTATATCACTGTGACACCCCATTTATATGAGGCATACATTTCCCCTACCTTCTCAACCCTACTACATTGGAAAGCTAATGAGTGAGCTAGCTTTCCAATACAATAGGGTTGAGAAGGTAGGGGCAATGTATGCCTCATAGAAATGGGGTGTCATGGTGATCACTATGACACCCCATTTCTATGAGGCATATGCTTCCCCTACTCAACCCTACCGCATTGGCAAGCTAGTGAGTGAGCTAGCTTGCCATTCACTAGCTTGCCAATAGGGTAGGGTTGAGAAGGTAGGGGTAGCATGATAGCAACCTAGGTGGTGAAGACCCCAACCAACTCAAAATGATCAGACTAAAACAACAAATCAGGCCCTTAAACACTATACACTCAGCTTATCCCAAACACACAGCTAAAGTCTTGTAGCCCTCCAACACTATTTTTTCTCAATATCTTTTAGATAAGGTCATACAAAAACCTAAAAAACATCATCTAAGACACACTTCAACTCCTAACACAACATACCAAAAGGTTTCAAGAGGTTTCTTTGCAACAATATTGAAAACCAATAGGTTGCCCTGCCTTCTAGGCTACCAAATAGCCCTCTTTTACAAAGGAGGTACCTCCAAAACACTTTTTTTTCACCAAATCTCAACTAGCAGTCACCAATTGTGTTACAAAACAACAAATTCAACCATTATTTCTTACATAATTGACCTCTAAAACACTATACCACCAAACCCTCAACTTTCATGCAAATAACCTAGGGTTTATTGAAAGTCTTAACAACAAAGATTACCAAACCTCACCAATACCAACAACACTTCAAAAATTCCTTGCAAAAACTCAAACAACCATTACATGGAGGTTCCTTCAACATTTCATCAAAACTCTTCTTTAATACCCCATTTACATAAGGAAAACAATGTAATTCTGCCTATCTTGTACTCATGGCATGCCCCTCCACCACCTTTTTCTATGCTAGAAATAGTCTTGTACAAGATGATTGTAAATATTTTTCATGAATCCTTGAATGACATTTCATTTATTTGAATGGATAAATATTTTAGGAACTAATATTTGTCTCATTACCATGCTACGGGTAACATTATCTACCATGCCGAAGAAACAAAGGAATAAACTAATAGACGAAGAGTATGAAACCTTCAAACCAAAGGAGAGAGAACAGTTGATGGAATATCATGGAAAGAAGAAATGGGGTACTATCGATGAAAACAAGTCCACTAAAAAGGAACCTCAACCTTTAAAAAGAGAATAGGATTTGGCAGCACAAAGGGCACGAATGCGAAAACATCATGGTAAGACAGATTTAGTTATCGTAGTTGGAGACACACCCTCTACTAAAAGTGAATATGAAGGGACACCATTAAGCACAAGAAAATATGGAGGGACACCAGCTAGCACAAGTTAATATGGAGGGACACCATCTATCTCAAGTGAATATGGTTGGACACCATCCAACACATCTCAAGTTAAGAGTACATCATCACTTGGATTCAACAAAGAAGGTATGCCATCATCCCCACGAGAACCTCAAGGTATGTCTTCTACTCCACCCTTGAACAAAGGTATGCAATCTAGCCCACCTCAATTAAATATTGATGAAATTCTTAATGTTGAGATGTATGTACCTAGGAGAACACCACCTAGAATTTTGGGTAGAAATCCAAAGTATTTGATTAATATTGATGAGTATATTTTGCAGCACATGGAAGGTAAGATTGCAACACGCAGTTGTAGAATATATGTTGATAAGATTTGGAAATTCTACTTTGAAAGGATAAATGAGACCACAAGATTTACACTATTTTTTGAAATGATGTGGGGTATAAAGTATAGAGACATCATGAAAACTCTTGGGTTGAGAACATAGAAATATCAAGTGAAAACAATATTGTGAAGAATCTAATGGATGCATATGAGAGTGTGGGTAAGACCTCATGCTCAAAGGATAGTAATGTCACATGACGTGTCATTACATTAAATTTGGTAAGCATTCAAACAAAGAGAGCTCGTCTCAACAGAAAGACAAGTGAAAAAATGAGAATTAGTAGGAAAATTTTATCAAAAGGTGTTCAAAGGTGGCAAAGAATTGAGGGCACCGATTCAAATGAATTATGGGCATTCTTGGGGAGACTACCACAAAAAGATAAAAAAGTTGTTGAAACATTGAGAACACTAATTGAAGAGTATTGGAAGAATAACACAAGGCCATCTCTAAATCAAAGGGATGTGCTAAGAAGGAGAATCAGTAGTCAAAACCATGAGCCACATCCAAAGAATTTTTTGGATATGACTCAAACCCAATATTTTCATAAATTTCAAATGGATTATCATCAAATTAGTATTTTTCAAATATTTTTTGAAATGCTTAAACCTTTTTATGTTAAGATAAATCACACATGCACTACTTGTTGATGTAGACTACATATTGAATTCTCTAACCATTATGATGTTTATCATTCTATATGTTGTGATTTGCATACTAATAATGTTTTGCAGGATTGTGGCATAGAAACCCCACCAAAATCTTCAAGAGAGTTTTTATCAAAAATTTAATGTGAAATAGAAGATGGCCAAATATTATATAGGAAAAAATTCTTGGATGGTTCATGTGAGCATTGTAGTGGCTTGTAGCGTATGCCAGTATGTCAACATATGGAAAGCATAGATGAGGTGGGACAAAACTAGTAGAGTTCGGGAAGTATAAAATAGTGGAATACACTACAAAAGATGGGTCTCAAGCAAAAGGGTGTGATTTGGTTATTCAAAAGATTCTAGTGTATCAATTTATGTCCATGTTTTGTGACAATATATTGTATGAGTATGCAAGGCATACCCATAGATCCCAATGGCTGGACATGAAATTCAAGCTATGCAAGGAAATCTTTCTAGTTGGTAGCATAGTATCAGTGGTTGACTTTGCAAAGAACTACAATCTATAGCCACAGTATTAGGTGCAGTCATAGTATTACAACTCCACACAGGTTTCGATATTTGTGCAAATAAAATTCATTCATGCAATTGATAGTATAGAGGACCAAAGGAAGGTATTGAGGGAGTATCACTTTTATATTAGTGATGATTGCATGTATTCTCCAGGGTTCATGCAAGGTTGCTTCTAGATGTTCTACAATGATTTGGATCAAAGGGGAATAGCACATGGTCAGAATATAATATGGTAAGATAACTAAGCAATATAGTTCAAGAACTCACACATGTTCTATTGGTTGAGTAAGATGCATGTCATTACAGGTGTATAGCATATGTGGAACTTTTGTGAGGTCGTGCATGGAAAGGGGGAGCATGATGGTGTAGGAGCATGTTTGAAAAGAGAATTAGCATGAGAAGAGTTAAAGTATAAAGATAGTGCAAAGTTGACAGATGTAAGATCAATCTTCAAGTGGTGTAATGCTTTGATGGGTCTAGGTAATGAAGGTACATCTTCAGTTCATAGATAATTTTTTTTTATGGATGATACTAACATTGCACCATATGAGGATTGTTGTACACTAATAGGATCAAGTGAGCTACACTCTTTCCTTAGCTCAAATGCAAGTTCATGGAGTATCAATACATGGAAGATGGCATGCTTTTGTGCTTCTTCTACAATGCAAGCCTGGAATGATTGTGAGTCACGGGAGTGGGTTGAAAAATGGTTGACAAGTTATCAAGTGTAGGGGTACCTACAACCATGATTCAAACTATGTCTTGGTAATGGTTTGTCATAGAGTGTTTGGGTGAGCTTATGATCTTTTAGGTGTTTTGGTATGGTATTTAATGAAATAAGGTCTCTATAGACCATTATAATATGTATCTAGGGGGTTTTTGTGTTTTGGTGATTAAAGGTGCAAAGAAAATGCACTCTTGTAACAATTTGTACCCACAAGTGAATTTGTAGCCTTAAAAGGTAAATATTTGGATTTGCATGTAATTGGACAAGAGTGATAACTTAATGATGCAATAGGAGTGAGTTCAAGATGATTTGGAGTCATAAAGGTCTAGATGTTCAAGGTTGCACAATAATATTGTTAAGTGCAAAAGTAGAGATGTCAAAGCATAGTTTTATGAAATAAGTGGGAATTAACATTTTAAAAGTTAGATAGACGAGTTAGGCAGTTGTATTTCAATGAAAAAATGTAATTAAAGCCTTCAAAAGCTTGAAACAGATGTTATTCAATGATTTTGGATGGATTTCATAAAAGAAACAACGTGCATTTTTGCTGCTATGTCATAGTTTTTCTTGATTTCCAAAACTTCTTCTCTTCTGTACAACCTGTACAGTCAAGGTGATGATTTAGAATTCTTGTATTTGCATAGAGGCATGTGTTAATTGTCATTTGGAACAAATTTGAGTGATTTCCATCAGTTTTTGGGAAATAAAACTCATTTTCTTGAAAATTGTCTATTGGGGCAGTGAAAGCACAGTTTTGAGGAAAAAAATGTAAAAATTAGTCATCCCACCTACTGTAAAACCTATGTTTCAATACGATGACTTATTTAATGTTTTTTTGTGTGTTCAAATGGTTGTGTAGGCTGTGGAGTCGAGGTTTTTGACATGGAGTAGTGTTTAAGGGCTGGTAATAGTGATTTTGTATGAAAATGAAGGTTCTATGTTAGGGTTTTGAGAATTAATGTTGCAATCAAGTTTGTGATGTTGTGGAAGGTATGTATAGACCTAAATATAATTTTTTGTGTTTCTATTTGCTTTTGGGAGCCTGAAATAATGGAAAAACATGAAAACCTAGGGTTTTGGGTGTGTTTTGGAAGGTTTTTACATTGAAGGATTGTTTGAGTGTTTGGGTTCATGGGACTTGGAAAATATTTGTTTTGAGAACCTAATACAATAATTTTTTGAGGTTAGAAAGTCTGGTGAGAAGATTAGAAGGTGGTATTTTTAGAAAAGTGGCCTAATTTGAGGCCTAAAATAGTGAAAAGTCCATTTTTGAGGTATTCAGTCCAAAGAAAGTGTGCTTGGTTTTTTTAGTATGTTATGAACCTCTGAAATGGGTATCCCACTCCATGATTTTTTTCATAGGTGTTTTGGGAAATTTTGCTCAAAAGTCTAGAAAACTAGTTTTTCACTACTACAAGGGAAGCTTGTGTTAAAAGGTGAGTTTTATGGATTTCAGTGAACTTGACTTGGAGAGTGTTTTCAATTGATCTAATTGTCATTATATGCATGTTGATGGTTTTTGTAAGGGCCTTGGTGAATATTTTTTGTTGATTTGCAAGGTTGAAGAGTTGAAACCCTTGAGGGTGAGTTGATGCCTAATAAGTTGATTGCATAGTAAAGAAGAGTTCTTTGTTTTAGAATTGACACTTGAATTTGTTGTGAGTGATCTCCACCTGAGCTTTGTATCATTATCTTTTCCCACTTCACATGTATCACTCTCTGACAAAATTGGAACTAACACAGATGGAATCATCGGTCGATTTTGACCACATATTAGATCTAGTTCAACCAGGTAATATATATGCTTGCTCAATTTTTGAAATTTCATATTGTTATATTACTTTGTAGTGTATTCGTAATGTTGACTAATTTCAAGAGATTCACTACACATATCAATGCAGGGAAAGTTTATGTAGTTATTACAGATGAAGACAACAAAGAGGGAATGAACTATTATTTGTGTCATTGTGTTGAGGCCAAAAAGAAATTGGAGGCCCCAATTATAGATGGAGAAAACATTGAATACCCTACAATCTTGGTTGTTGTTACTAGAACGAGGCTTAGAAGGTAACCACATAAGAGTGTTAAACATTAGTTGTTTCAGAACTTTGACACGCATCATAAGATTCTTCATTACTCGAACCTTGTCATGGCATCCAATGTTCATTTGACCAAATATGGGGGTAGACCTTTGAACAAGGTCTTGTGGAAGGTCCATGAGTCTAACCATGAAGAAATACTTGACACAATAAATAGTAGAGTAGACCTGGATGGTTCGTTGGATTAAGTTGTAAGTATGCACATTTGTTCTTATTAATTTATACTTGTATGCACATTAATTTGTTTGATGGAAATGCTATCATCTTCTTTTACCTTGCCTATTTTTAAGTAACCTACTAAAAATTGATTGGTGTCCCCTTGTAGAAAATGTAGATTTATGAGCCATCCAAGAGAATCTTAGCCAGAAAAGCAATGCAACATCCTTATTTTGATGATCTTGACAATTCTCAATCATGATTTTAAGCCATTACAAAAGTGTGTGCAAAGCTTGGTGAGGGAATTTCAAGTTATTCATATGAAGTTAACCTTATCATGAGTAGCTATGATGTAGACATTATAAGAGAATCTCAAATTTCAAGTTAGTCTATTCATGAGAGGTGTTGTGTGCAGTAGGTAGCTTGGAACTCCCAGTGAAGATGTATGACCAGGAATGACTAAGTTGAGAGACTGTATCTATCTGTAAGTTCCATCTATTTTCATTTCATTTCCATTTTGGGTGCTCTTTCTTTTTCTCTTTTACTTTGCATATTTGAAAGTAAACTACTAAAAATTGATTGGTCTCTCATTGCAAAAAAATTTGATTTATGAGCCATCAAAGAGAATCTCAGCCAAAAACGCAATGCAACATCCTTATTTTGATGATCTTGAGAAATATCAATTCTGATTTGAAGCCATTATAAAAGAGCATGTGAAGCTTAGCGAGGGAATCTCAAGTTACTCAATTGAAGTTAACCTCATAATGAGCACCTATGATGTAGACATTTAAAAAGAATCTTGAATGTATGAGTGACATTGTAAAAGATCTATGAGAATGAAGTACCTAAGGCATTGTAATGATATTTACTCTAATATTGTAATTATGGAGTTCATGTTTGGCATAGAAGCACCTTGTTCTCTAAATGCCTTCAATAGGAAAATTTACAAAATTTGAATTTTGAAATGTAAACAATGTTAAAAAGGTCATGTGAAGATCATACGTAATGTATTCAAAGTATCAAAGAGGTCATTAGGTGATTAGAGAAGTGATATTACACAAAATATGTCATTTGGTGTAAAAATGCAAAACTTGCATTAGTTGTACAACACCTTATACTTTGATTGTTGATTAGTTTTCTTTAGAGCAAGGAGTTAGGTAAATTTTGAAAGTATTTTGAAGTCTTTTAACTCAGATTTGAGGAAATAAGAATAATTTTATTATAACTGACTATTTGTAACCCTCAAAATAGGATTTTGAGAGTCCATTAAGTGATAAGATTTCCATTCCACTGATGTAGGGTTAAGTAGGTCGGTGGAATGGATTGAAATTAGGTGTTTTTCAATTTGAATATGTAAGAAAGGGGTGTCAATCTTCACAAAACCTCAAATGAATGAGTTTCAAACAAAGTTTCAACCAATAACTCATCTCTTCAATTTTCACCCTTCACTCTGCCTTGTCTAGTCGATCAACAAACCCTAGTTTTAGACCTTTTCTCACAAACTTCTCAAATGACTTAACAAGCAAATGACTGATCTAGATAGACATTATTGAGTTACAACACATACTTCAAAATCAATAGTGACTGTCTTGGAACATGTGCATCAAAAATGACCTTTGTTGTCCTCATTAGGCTAACTAGGCCTAATTTACAAAGTAACATACCTTTAAACATTCAACAACCCCTTGAACTTGTTGGGGCAGCAATTCTCATGTATCCAAACCCTCAAATCTATAATTTTTCTCAGGAGAAACTCAATCCACCATTCCAAGCCACAAAACCCTTATTTTATACTACTATGAGGAGGGTTTATTGAAAGGAATGGTTCCAAACCTTACTAGAACATGCCACCACCTCAGACCTTCTTAAAATCACTTGGAAAAATTCAAAAGACAATCACCCAACCTCTACATGCAATATTTTATCAAACCTTAAGGTGAAACCTCATTTTTCATGTCATTTTCCATGAAAATCTACAGGGGCAACAACACAAACCCTATAAAAATTATTCCCTTTTAGAAAATAAGCACCCTAACATCAAAATGGGTTTCTAAATATGTATTGGGCCTATGGAAACACAAAGAGATTAAAAAAGAGAACACAATCACCCTGTACGAAACCGTACAGTTCAAGGAAACATCAGATTTCAAGTAAAAATATCAAAAAATGCAAGGAAACAATAAATTTTATTGATCTTATTCTAATTACATGGTACATTTATGCTATAAATGATCCTCTTTTACAACCAAACATGCGGAATCACTCTGAGCTATGTTCAATTGGCTCGATCCCTTGAGGGTCTAAAGTGCAAAAGGACAACAATATTTGATGGGGTATTACTCAGAAACCATGGTGCTTATGAAATCTATGTTTGAGACTACAATATCATGTTGGGCCCCTCTACAATAACCTCTCTTAGTTTTTGTTATCTTAGAGTCATTTTCTCATGGTGTCCAATTTTCAATTTATAGAAAAAGTGTCAAATGCAAGAAGTGCAAAGTTGCAAAGTGGTGCAACTTTTGTTCTGCAACTCATGTGACCAAATAGACCGTTCCAACATATTTGAATAGGTACATTTACACTATGTATGGTCCTCTTTTTCATCCAAACATGCCGAATCACTCTAACTTATGTTTAACTAGATTGATCCCTTAAGAGTCCAAAGTGCAAAATGACTGCAAACTTCAGCTTGTTGTTACTCAGATACCATGATGCTTATAAAATTCTCATTTAATCTTATGGGATTATGTCGGGCCCCTCTACAAAAACCTCTCTTGGTTTTCGCTATCTTAGAGTGGTTTTCTCATGGTGGCATATTTTCACTTGGGGAAAAAGTTGTCAAATGTAAGTAGTTGAAAGTTGCAAAATGGTGCAACTTTCATTTTGCAACTCATGTGACCAAAAATACTATTCCAATACATCCAAATAGGTATGTTTACAATAGGCATGGTCCTGTTTCACACCCAAATATGTGGAATCGCTCTGAGCTATGTTTAACTGGATTTATCCCTTAAGAGTCCAAAGTGCAAAATTGTGCAAACATTATTATGTTGTTACTCAGATACTATAATGCTTAGAAAATTCTTATATGATCCTACAGGATCACATTGGGACCCTCTACAAAAACCTCTTTTGGTTTCACTATCTCATAGTGGTTTTCCCGTGGTGGCAAATTTTCACTTAGAGAAAAAGTTGTCAAACACAAGTAGTTGAAAGTTGCAAAGTGGTGCAACTTTCATTCTGCAACTTGTGTGACCAAATAGACTGTTCCAACATGTCCGAATATGTATGTTTACACTAGTCATGGTCCTCTTTCGCACCCAAACACACTGAATCACTCAGAGCTACGTTCAACTGGATCGATCCCTTAAGAGTCCAAAGTGCAAAATGGTGCAAACATCAGCATGTTGTTACTCGGATATCGTGACATTTAAAAGCTTCTCATATGATCCTATGGGATCACATTGAGCTCCTCTCCAAAAAAAAAAAATTCAGTTTTTTCTATCTTTGAGTGGTTTTCCTATTGTGGCAGATTTTGACTTGATAGAAAAAGTGTCAAATGCAAGCAGTGCAAAGTTGCAAAGTAGTGTATCTTCTATTCTGCAACTTGTGTGACCAAAAATTATGTTCCAACATGTCTGAATGGGTATGTTTATGGTAGACATGGTCCTCTTTCACACCCAAACATGTGGAATCACTTCGAGCTACACTCAACCAGATCGATCCCTTAAGAGTCCAAAGTATAAAATGACTACAAAATTCAGCATGTTGTTACTCAGATACCATGATGCTTAGAAAATTATCGTATGATCCTATAGGATTATGTTGAGCCCCTCTACAAAAACCTCTCATTTTTCACTATCTCAGAGTGGTTTTCCTATGGTGGCAAATTTTCACTTGATAGAAAAAGTGTCAAATACATGCAGTTCAAAGTTGCAAAGTGGCACAACTTTCATTTTGCAACTCATGTGACCAAATAGACTATTCCAACATGCCTAAATAGGTATGTTTACACTAGGCATGGTCTTCTTTCACACCCAAACATGTAGAATTACTCCAAGCTACATTCAACTAGATTGATCCCTTAAGAGTCCAAACTGTAAAATGGTTGCAAACTTCAACATGTTGTTTCTTGGATAACGTGAAACTTAGAAAATTCTTGTATAATCTTATGGGATCATGTTGGGCCCCTCTATAAAAACCTCTCTCATTTTTCGCTATCTTAGAGTGGTTTTCCCATGGTGGAAGATTTTCACTTGATGAAAAAAGTGTCAAATGCAAGCAATGCAAAGTTGCAAAGTGGTGTAGCTTTTGTGTTGCAACTTGTGTGACCAAATAGACTATTCCAATGCATCTGAATAGATATTTTTATAATAGGCATGGTCCTCTTCACACCCAAACATGCGGAATCGCTCTGAGATACATTCAACCAGATCGATCCCTTAAGAGTCCAAACTGCAAAATGGTTGTAAACTGTGACATGTTGTTACTTAGATATCATGACACTTAGAAAATTATTGTCTGATCCTATGGGATCACATTGGGCCCCTCTACAAAATCTCTTTAAATTTTCACTATCTCGGAGTGGTTTTCTCGTGGTGGTGGATTTTCACTTGGGAAAAAAGTTGTCAAATATAAGTAGTTGAAAGTTGCAAAGTGGTGCAACTTTCGTTCTACAACTCGTGTGACCAAACAGAATGTTTGAACGCATCTAAATGGGTATGTTTACACTAGGCATGGTCCTCTTTCACACCCAAGCACATGGAATCACTCTGAGCTATGCTCAACTAGAATGATCCCTTAAAGGTCCAAAGTGCAAAAGAGAAGCAAACTTTGATGGGATATTACTCAAAAACCGTGATGCTTATGAACTCTCTGTCTGAGCCTATGGGATTATATTGGGCCCCTCTAAAATAACCTCTCTTGATTTTTGTTATCTCAGAGTTGTTTTATTGTGGTGTCTAGTTTTTACTTGATAGAAAAAGTGTCAAATGTAAGTAGTGTAAAGTTGCAAAGTGGTACAACTTTCATTTTGCAATTCATGTGACCAAAAAAACTACTCCAACATGTCTCGATAGGTAGGTTTACACTAGATATGGTCCTCTTTCACACCTAAACACATGGAATTTCTCTAATCTACATTCAACCGGCTTGATCCCTTATGATGGCATGCAAAAAAATCAAAAATAGAAATATACACACAATAGTTGAGAAGTCTAAGTATTCCACACAAAAAGCGTATGATTATTGGTGCAGAGCACCTTGTTCCTCCATTTGATGAAGAAGGTATAGTTTAGTGGTTTCAGTCATTATAATGTCAAATAAGGTCATGATAGGCCATTTTTCAATCTTGCTTTTAATTTTGAGTTAGTGTGCGGCCATTTGAGTCAATTATGTAAGTACGATATGGAGTAAAAATAAGAAAATAGCATTGGTAAAGGCATTGGAAGAGATTACCAATGATGTCCCTATTCAAAATTCAAAATTTAGGCCTTAAAAGAAAGTCTAGATGAGGTGATAAGTAGAAATTGATTGAGAATAAGTTAGAATAGGTTGGAAATAAGGTGAGGTTGTGGAGTTTGATGTGTTTAAATGGTTTGCAAGGACAAGGGAGGTTAAAATTATGTTATGGCATGATGCCCTACTTGGGAAAAGAGGGGTTTTGAATGAAAAAGAAAGATTTGAGGGAGTAAAAGTGGGTAAAGTCAAGAGGCAACATAAATTGGTGGTAAATTAAGTTTGTGCAAAAAAAATGAAGAGTGTTGGAAGAGGTTTTGAAGTTGTATGACATTTGTATATGGGGTTTTCAATAAAACCTAGTGAAAATTGAGAAAAGTAAAAGTTTAGAAGATAGTGGGGTTAGAGAGCCAATCACACCCTAAAAATTATGGATTTTGTGGATTTGCTGATTGGTAAATGTTGCCCAATAGTGTTTTGCAATTGGAAGAGTGATTGAGTGGCTGTTTCTTTGTTAAATAGACCTATTTAGAGGTCTAGGACAGCGTTGATTCCATTTCTTATTTGTATTATAAATTATAACTTGCTTTCTCCTAAGTCCATTTCATATACAAGAAATAATATTGCAAAAAGTTGGCATATAAATCTTTCAACATGTTTATATGGTGGTGCATCAAGAACATAAAAATTCATTTTACACTATCAAGATTATGCTGTGAAAATGTTTAAAGACTATTGAAGATAAATGTTTGTATGATAATGTGTTAAGAAGTTAACTACTTCATCTACTATGAATATTATGTTTTGTAAGTGTTGTGAAGATTATGTATCCTTTGCTTAATTGAGTTGTTCCAATCAAAGGATTAAATATATTGGAATCTTTTTATGAATCATTTCATGGAATACCAATTGAAAACATGTTTTTTCTTTTAGCTAAAGTTGTTTAGCATCAATCAATTAATATTAAAAAAAAACCATGAAAGACAAAAATGATCAATGCTAGGGCTATCCAATTAATAAGTATACATGTGAATAAGTCAAGCATGCACATGTGAATAAGGGAAGCACAAGTACTCAAAAGCAAGTAAGCCTTGAAGTATAGACATAAATACATAGTATACACAAATTAATACAAAGTATATGCACAAATGGGTATGTGCAGGATCATGATGAGCCAAAAAGTGGCAATATGATGGGTATGTGGTGACGACTTTTTTACCAAAAATTGATGAAACGAAAAGAGTTTTTAAAGGAGATTCTCAGCTTTCCACCAATATAAATTATGCTTTACTTTGAATTTAATAAGTAATTATTATTCATTTTCTATTCAAATTATGACTAAAGTCCTAATTGATAGCTAATTGAAAAACATTGATAGCTTTCAAATGATATCACATTTTTTGAATCAAAACATGTGTCACATTCTATGCTTCACATACTATAGGATTAAAAAAGAAAAATTGAATTTAATGAAGTTTTGACCAAGTTAAGGTGGTCGGACATACGAGATTTTTATATTTTTAAAAGTTGTAATAAAAAATTCATAATTAATTATTTACTTAAAAAATTACCAAAAAAGATGCATCACATCGGGACATGATTAGTCTACTTATATCTAAAATATTATAAAATAATATTATCATTTTATTTTGGTTAGGGTGGTTGACAGACACCTACTTCTTATTTTTCCCGAAATTTAAGTACTCTGCATTGAAATTTCAAATTTTCACCAAATAATTTTTTTTTTAAACAAACCTAGTAATTTAGAAACTACATTCAATTTTATATAGATTCTATTCTTACATATTTTTGAAATAATATAGATAACTTATTCAAATTTTTGCCTAACTCTGATTTTTATAATTTTTTTTGCCTAACTCTGATTTTAATAATTTTTTTGCCACTTAAGGGCCTGTTTTTTTCATGATGATCCTGCACATACCCGAATACAAGGTATACACATGAAAATATGTAGGTTGCAAAGTATACATCGGAACACATGTCAGTCACAAAGTATACATGTAAGTTGTAAAATATACACTTGAATACATGTAACTCATATCTATTGAACCATGAATTTAGAATACAAATATGGACACCATTGATAAAAAAGTTTTGTATTAACCAAATAGCCATGCAGGCATACATCAATATATGTTGATATAAGTATGAAATATAGGTACAAAATAGCCATATAGGCTTACGAGAATGCCATATAGGCATACAATGTCAAATATATCCAACACAAAATATGTACAAAACTACCATGTAGGCATACAACAAAGGGCTCTAGAATCAAAATTCATTGCTCTCCATGCTCACAAAATAAAATCTTTCCCTTTGCTTCTTGATCATATGGTGATACATCTATCACTCGTTTCTATTGCACTCAAGGAGTGCTCCTATTGCTCCTCCTAGTGTTTAGTTCTTGGTGAAGTTTTATTTGTTGCAATAAGAAGTAAAGATATTAATATATAGAAATTACATTAGAAAAAATGATATATTTAACAAAATAATCACATACTGCCATTTGATGATCACTCTCCACTAGGGAAATATTTGCATGCCTAGGTTGAGGCATGTTGAAGCCCTATATAAACCATCCAAATAGAAATTAAACTACAAATCAATAATGGTTTTTTTTCACTAACTAAAATCTATAACAACGAATGTAAATTGAAATTTAGTAATTTGCCTCATACCTCCCCTGTCAAAGCCATCGAGGATTCTATAGCAGATGAAACACTGATCTCCATTTCCCTCATCAAATTTGAAGGTGTTTCCACTTGCAACATTTGAAAATAAAACAATAAATTATTCAATCACAAAAACTACAATAGCGATACATGCCATGAATTATAATGTATGAGATAATGAATAAATCATGCTTACTATTTTCCCTATCCATATCTTATTTGAAAGGACGTGTTTTTAGGCTTTTACCCATAGCAGCAAGCTGGTGAATTATTTGATCAAATGATTTCGTAGACATGTATGATAACATTGGTGGCATAGAGAAGGTAGTGAACTATTTGAAAAAATGCCTTAAAGAAATGGGGTCTCGTGGTGATGGAATTCCATTACAAACAAATGCACGTCATGGCATTCCATCACCATAAGATCACATTTCTTTCAGACATTTTTTTCAAAAATTCATTGCCTTCTCTATTGTATTATTTCTTACTATTATGCTTTGATAGATATTTTTCCAAATATCCATAGTTTGTTGGAAAACACCTATTTTAGGCTTTTAGCCATAGCAGCAAGGAAGTGAGTAGTTTGATAAAATGCTTTGGTACACATGTATGGAAAATGTGGTATCATAGAAAAGGTGGTGAGTTGTTTGGAGAAATTCCTCAAAGAAATGTGGTCTCATGGTAATGGAATGGAATTCCATCACCATGAGACCACATTTCTTTGAGGAATTTTTTCAAACTAATAATTTCCTTGTCTATGCTAGATTGCTTACTATTATGCTTTGATAGATTTTTCCATGCATCCATAGTTTGTTGCATAGGTGCACCTTTGCAAGCACATGCCTTCGTGAGAAAAATTTAGGAGTTTGAATTGGTTAAGGTTTTTTGATGATGTAATAAGGCTTACATATCTATTTTGGATGTTTTAATAGTCTTAGTTAGTTAATTTAGACATAAAGTGCAAAATTGCAAAATATTAACAAAGTTGTCAATTTTAAATGTTGTAAAAATGAAAAAAAAGTGTAAAGGCATGGAATGCCAAGGGTCAAAGTAGTTGTAGAGGTTATTGAACCATTGTAGGAAGTTGGAAAGGTTGGGAAATATTTAAAAAAGATATGATCCATCAATGTAAGTTGTTGGAGAGATTGAATGAGAAAATTAATAAAATATCACTGTTATATTGTTATTTTTCTGTGTTTTCCTCCAGTATCTACCAGTGTACAATTCTGTACAGGTGGTAGGGAATCTTTCATGTGTGTGAATTGAAACATTTAGCTGTTGGCATCAATTTAAAACTAATTTGAGCATCTTATATTGAGTTTCAAGCTTTTCATGGCCTAATTACTCTAGGCGGTCAAAAAATAGGGGTTTAGTGGTTTGATTGCTTAAATGATTTGGTAGGTCATTCCACCTTTTTGTACCAACTGTTTCTTGGTGGAATGGACCTGAATAATGTAGGAGTAGGTGTGGAAGATAGATATTAGGTTTGGGAAGGATATTTGGTGAGTTTCTTAATGCCGCCTTGTTGTAAAAACTAGTTTTAGTGCCTTTGAGTAAGGCTAGAGTGAGTCAGTTGAAGAAAGGGATAGAGAACCTAATGGAATCTCATGAGATCTATGTAATTAGATGTGTTTAGAAAATTTCTATAAACCTGAGAGGCCAGGAGTTGTTAGTTGTGCGAAAGAGAGTATGAAACCCTAGTTAGAAAGGGTGAAAACAAGTGAAAAGTGAGAGGTTCATGAAGGAAGTGTCATAAAGACTTTAGGGAAGCATAAGAAAAGTATAAAATGAGCATTTTTAGAAATAAAAAAGCCTAATTGAGGTGGTTTTAAGCTTGTGAGAGGTCATGGCACAAGATTTTCAATAAGCCCTAGTTGATTGCAAAGAAAGTAAAGGTTTTATGAAAAGGGGTCTAAATGAGCAAGTGGAGACCAGAAAGTTGAATAATTTGAGGTTTTGTTGGTTGTATTTTGACTTTTTAGTGGGTTCAACGTTTGGTTGTGTGTGTTGGAGAGGCGTCTCTTTGAAATAGAGGCCTAATTAAGGCCTAATTCAGCGTTGAAAGCCAAGTTTGGAATCAATGATCCAAAGGAGTTCATATTGAGTTTTTGATATGTGAAAGTAGGCCATGATGGGTGCCTAATTTTGGGATTTGTTGACAAGGTTGTTTGAGAAAATTGAAAGTTTTGACAGGAGAAGTGGGTTAGTTGACCTAGTAGGAAGACTATGTAGAAGTTCGAAAAAAAAGGAAGAATTGAGTTTTTGAGTTGCAAAGTGGATTGAATCCTTTCAAATGATAAAGTTAAGTTATTTTACTACCCTGCATTGCATCAATTTGTTGAAAAGAACCTTTTTGAAGCTTTTAGCCATAGCAGTGAGGAAATGAACTGTTTGATAAAATGCTTTGGTAGACATGTATGGAAAATGTGGTAGCATAGAAAAGGCAGTGAGCTGTTTGAAAAAGTGCCTCAAAGAAATTGGGTCTCATGATGATGGACATCACTGTGAGACCACATTTCTTTGAGGCATTTTTTCAAAAAACTCATTGCCTTGTCTATGCTATTGCTTACTATTATTCTTTCATATATTTCTTCCAAGCATCCATAGCATAGACAAGGTAGTGAATTATTTGAAAAGATGTCGAGTAGTAAAAAGTAGTCTCATGGAATTCCATGACAAGAAAATGCAATTGGAAGCTAATCCTAGACTTATTACTTATGCTATGTGAAATAATTGCATCACTGCTTATGTTGACCTTCTAAACAACTATATTGTATTTGGAATTTTGTCATCTATCAACATCTAGTTATTAGTTATGCAATGTGAAGTAATGCTTTGAGTTTGAATGATGTGCAATGTAACATAATCAATGATATGAATATAAACTACATAAATCTATTAAGTACAATTCATTAGCTAAATTCTTTATTTTATTACCTATGTGTAGGTTTAAGTAAATCCACTGTCACTGGGAGGTGTTCCCTTGAAACCTCCAATATTAGCCTATTCAACATCCAAAATCACATATTAAAATACCATTCGTAAAACAATGCTATTAACATGTAATAAATTTATAATTGTTTACTAGTTACATACCCCACTGATAGGTGTACTGCATAAATAAGTAGGTGTAGGGCCAGTGTATCCATTCTCAACAATATGATGACCCTACAATTTTATTAAAATCATAAAACTAAATTAGTTAATCTTGCATTTCAAAATCAAAATATAATAAATTAAATTCAATGAACATGCTAATTTTTACTTGAGTATCAATGCCACATGCCTCATGCAAAATTCCAGCTACCCTCTCCATCTCCATAGTTGCAGATGGATCCTGTGTAGCAACCTCCTAAGTGTCTGTGGGGTCAATGAACAAGTCACCCTGCAAGATTGACACACATGGGTTGAAAGGCCACCACTCAAAGACTCCCCTAGATGGTGTTGTAGAATAGGGCTAGTATGTTGGATGACACTCTAGGTCAAAGTGTTGATCACTTGCAATGTCTCTACATCAACACTCTCCTTCACGATGGAAGGCATAACAATGTGCTCATGAGGTGGCGTAGTGAGAGCTCATCTCCCTTGCCACATAGGATCCCACTGTGCACTAGGTCTATCCTGAGCCGACCACCCACCTCTCCCCTAGAAGTCCCTCATATGAAAATAATTTAGTATTTTTTTCAATATGAACTCACTATATAGTTTCCTAAGAAAATGCTGCGGGACTTCACAATTGTTGCATGGTGGGTAATCAAAAACCATGTACCACCTATCATAAAAATAATTCCTAATCTATTGGTGGTGTTACCAATGAATAGGAAACCTCTTTGCATTAAGGGTAAGATTTTGATTTGTGTGTGGGTTAGTGAATAATGAGCACAAATCACCTTTTGTAAATTTTAAATCCTTTACATCTTTATATGATAGTTTATCCGTGTAATAAGCCCTAGTTGCTTGCCTCCTATCTTTCCATCAAGTTATTTATTTGCTAATTGAATCCGCATATTTTAATATATCTTTCAATGAACTTGCCAAGATCATTCTTTCCACAATTGAACCATTTGGATCACTCAACCTACTGATTAAATACTCAATTTCACTCATTAAATTTTGTTGAGTTCCTGGAGGGTGTTGAGTGATTGGTGGAGGAGGTTGTTGTGGTTGATTTTGTTGTTGAGGATTTAGTTTCTCTTCTTGTTAAGGATTTTTAGGGTTTGTGGGTTGATTTTCATCTCCTACAAATTCAAAAAGAATAAATATCAAATACAACCTAAAACTAACAAATTCAAAACAAAAATCAAACAATCCTTACCTCTCACACCTCCTCCTCATCGTGGCACCATCCTTGCAATGAAATAGCAACCATTGATGAATATTTTTGCAAAATACCTCCTCCTAGAATGTGAGTGCAAAAAATGGGTGTTTTGGCCATGGGCACAACAAAAAACATAGTTGAAATGCAAGAATGAATGTGTAACTTTTTCTTTTCTTTTAACATGTCATAACATGAACGTGTTATAATGTGCTCACATTATGGGCTTGTTGTGGCCAAGCCTCAGGCTCAGCACACCAAGCCATAATGTGAGTGCATTATAACACACCCGTGTTATGAATTTTCAAAAAAAATAATTAAAAGTTGCCACAAATTGGCTACCCATCTCCATGCACCCACCCCAAATATTTAGTGAACAATATTTTCTTAAGGAAGAAATTATATTCCTTGAGAATGGAAGAGAGTGGATGAATTACAAACCACGTAGAAGCATTCAATATGTTGGTGACTTGATTGGCATCACTTGGTCTCAAATGGATGAGGAGAAATGTTAGATCTCAAGGCTTTGTTCTTTCCCTGATTCATGGGATTCTCTTGTTATGTCTATTCAGAGTACTTCTATAATATTGAAGATTGAAGATGTGATGGGTTCTTTGCTTTCTAAAGAGATGAAGAGGAAGGTATCCATCAATGCCAAGGAGGCTCTAAAAGTTCATGGAAGACCTAAGGAAAAGGGAAAGAATAATGTGAAGTGTGATAAATCCAAGCCCAAGGGGATATCCAAATCTCTTGGAAAGTCCAAAGTTGTTTGTTGGAACTGTGGTGAGCTTGGACATATTCGTAAGGACTAAAAAGAAGAAAATAAGAAAAATAAGAGAATTAATTTAAATTCTGAGTTTGAAAAGGAAGATGGTGATGCATTCATTGTAGCTTTGGAAACTCATGTAGGTAGTGATGCATGGTTAATTGACTCAAGTGCATCTTTCCATATGAACTTTAAAAGAGATTGGTATTCTAAATATGAAGAATTTTATGGAGGTAAGGTGTACTTGGGTGATGATTCTTATTTAAATATTTTTGGTTGTGGTAAACTTAAAATTAGGTTTCCACATGGTAGAATACAAAGAATTAATGGTGTGGTGCATATCCATGGATTAGCACAAAATTTTTTATCTATGAACAAACTAATAGATGCAGGTGTGTAGGTAGTATTTTCTAATGTACAATGCAAGATGGTTAGAGGTGATATGATGATTGCTAGAGGTGTTAGATATGGCACATTTTATAAGCTTGATGCATGTATTGTTGAATGAAATAGTACTTTTGTGAAAAGAAAGTTTGTGGAAGAGGTGAGAGTTTCTTCTTTAGTAGATGGTCATAGATTTTGGGTATCCAAGGGTGCTCTTTCTTCTGAATCAAAGTTACCTATAGAGAAAACTACATTATGTTACCAGAGACTTGGCCACATTGGAGAAAATGGTCTAAGGACCTTCAAAAATAAAAACCTTATTGAAGGGTTGTTTGATTGTAATATTGAATTTGATTTATGTGATCATTCCATTTATGGAAAACAAAACCATGTTCAATTTTACTCGAGTTCTTATAAATCTTGTGATATATTGGATCTTATTCATTCTTATGTGTTTGGTCCTATAGGTGTTCCTTCAATTGGTAAATCCACATATTATGTTTCATTTATTGATAATTATAGTAGGACATGGGTATACTTTATAAAGAGTAAATCTGAAGTTTTTAGTCAATTTAAAGAATTTAAAGCAATTGTTAAGTTATAGATTGGAAAGAAAATAAAATGTTTGAGGATTGATAATGGTGATGAATTTTTCTCTAATGATTTTGATAGATTTTTTAAATATTGTGGTATTCATAGACAAAATACAACTCCATATTCTCTAAAGCATAATGGAGTTGCAAAAAGAATGAACAAGACATTGATTGAGAAGGCTAGGAGTATTTTGAGTGGTGTTGGCCTAGAACAATTTTTTTTGGATGAAGTTGTTGCTATTGCTTGTTACCTTATTAATAGGTCTCCGACATCATCTCTTGTTGATAAGACACCTCTAAAGGAATGGTCAGGTCACAAGCCTTCATTAAGACATCTTAGAGTTTTTGGTTGTGAGGAATTTTCACATGTGCCAAAGGAGAAGCAAACAAAGTTGGAGAACAAGACTATGAAATATATCTTCATCAAATACAATTATGGTGTGAAAGGATAGAAGCTTTGGGATCCTATTGAAGGTAATAAATAGTAGAAGTGTTATTTTTAAAGAAACTAAGCTTTCTTCTATTACATTGCACAGCTAGAACAATGTAAACAAGAAGATGTGATTCAATTTCCTTCTACACCTGAGAAAGTTTAATTGAGGCCTACGGATAGAAAAAGGTTGAGGAGAGCTCA
>VDFB02058242.1:473906340-474124102 GCA_007258455.2 Sequoia sempervirens
TGTGTTTCTCAATGTTGTGACTCAGAAAATTGAGTTATAATTCCTTTTTTTTTGTTACACAAGATATTAAAATTTTGATGGCAATTATATGTTAGAACTTATTTGCAACTACACATACATGTATGTTGCAATCTCTACAACTTTTCCTCTTCTCTACACCTCTTTATCTGCTCTGTATTTACTTCTTTTTTTGCATCCTGTTCTCTGTGTCTACTGCTTACACAACAACATATCCCCTCTTCTATAATGCACCAATTTGAATGAGAAAAACCCAAACAAAAAGAGAAAAACATAATCAAGGGGTTTTACATTATAGGTGCAGTAAGATAGAACATTCTTTGTTCTACTCACAAAATGTACACCCTAATTAAATTTTCTATTTTTTATTTGGGTTCAACTTATTCAAGCTTAGTACATTCTATGTTTGCAACTTGACTCTCCACACTTTGCTTTTGCTAACCCTTCTTTTTCTCTTCTGCACTTATGGTTAACTCTCTAATTTTTTTCATATATTTTTAGTGGCCATTGTACGAAGGTCCCTAGTTTCTCTTTTAGATGGAAAACTCCATCTATATTTTTTGGGTGAGGAAGGGGTATGTTACTTGAGACATGTGAAATACATACATTTACATCTCCTGTTCCTTTCAATTTAACTCCATGTACAATATATAGTGAGTGAATCCACCCAACTCATGCGAATCAAACACCTCAACTGTATCCCATTCTTAGAGTTTATCAATAAATTTCTGCAAAAAAATAAATACACATTATATTGAGATATAAAACACACATTATATTATTTTTGATAGTTGTATGTAATGTCTTATGTCTTGGAACAAACCAATTTTTGTATGTGCTTTTATAAAACACTCTATTACAACTAATCTCTAAGCGTCCATATGTAAGTTATATGTTCTCCATTAACTCCATAATCTATGTATACTAGCTAATTACACTTCACTACTATTCTAATTTCTCGCTTCTATCAAATAGGTAATGATTACCCTTATTTACATAATAAAACAACCATTACTTACTTGAATAGTACTTACTTGCATGTGGTTTCATAGCACTCACCTCGAGTTCAACATGATACCACTTTGAATATCATGTGCATGATCATCAAGTTCATCATCATAACCACTATCAACATCATTAAAAACATTAAGTTGTACACCTTTGTAGAGAGTTCTATTGACATGGTCTTTTTCTTTTTGTCTTTCTTTCATATAAGTGCTCTACATCATGTGGTTAAATCATCATACAAAAAGTAATATAAGTCAAGTAAAGAATGCAAAAGCTATAATTTTTTTTCCAAAAGAACATTTTAAGCACGAAGAATGAAAAAACATTGGAACAAATAACTAACAACTATTATATTAATTGCCTCAACTTCAGGACAACTAAGATGACTGTGTTCTGAATTCTTGTCCACTTCATCACTATCAATATAGAAAGCTTTGTTGAAACCCTGAAGGAATTTTTGTTTTCATTTTTCTTTGACTACTCTGAATGTGGTTTAACCACTGTGAAAAAAAATATACAAAGCATTCAATATTCAAGTAAAGAATGCAAGCTATAAATTTGTCCAAAATAATATTTTCTGGATCACTCCAACAATAAATAAATTGGGTTGGATTCTCTTATGCTCATGTTTCAATAATCTACATATTAAGAGGAATTTGTATATAGAACTTCCAAACAAGAAGAAATAAGATCAATAGGGCCTCTTACCTCATTTGAATCCATGGATTTATGCTCATTCCATGCAAAAACCATAGGCTTAATGGTTTCAACCAACTGCGCAACTTGGTGACTGAGACCTAATATGCAACTCATTACCTTTTGGTACCCTTATTTATATGAGTTGACATGATCTACAGAGGCTCCTACTGGGCATTGAACATATGGATGTCAAATCTTTGTTGATGAAATAGATTTCAACTTCATCCTGCTCTTAGATTTACTAACATCTAGTGTTGCCATATAATTGACAATATCTTTTGCACCTGCTTCTCTATTACTATTTTCAACCTAAAATACAATGTCAATTTCAACCTATAGTCTACTCAATAAAAAATCAAAATAAATAACACAATGTAAATTGAACCAAAAATCCATACACTTATTGCAAATTTGACTATTTTGGTGTGCAACCCACCTCGGCCAAATATATATCCAACCCTCACATTATCTCTTGCTCTCTTTCCTCTATTACTCTTTACCAAATATTATTCAAAATGCATAATTTATCTCAATGCCTCCCACTCTTTGGGAGATAGACTGGAGTTGAACCTCTCTTTTCCCAACATGATTGTTTTTTTGTGCTAATATCTATAATTATTAACTAAAACTCTCATCCTTTGCTTATAATATTTTCCAAAGATTTGTCCACCAGTAGTCTCAAAAGCATTTTTCATTTTTTTATAACATTTTCCATAACTCGTGGATCTTGCTCTACAAAATTTGATTTGTAAATATCCAAATGGGCCCTACATCTTACACCCAACTCGATGGCCCACTTTACAACATTTGGCCCAATGGGCTCGCCATCTCTTAATACCTCAAGAAAGAATGGCTTCTTACCTTCTAATTTTCTTTCTTTTGTATTAATCTCAGTAGATATGTACAAATCTTGACTCAATCTTTGTATTTTGACAAAATAATCCACATCTTCTATTAAATTACCACTATTAGAATTTCTGGTTGATCCACTAGTTCCATGAAAAGTTCTAGATGCAACATATGCACTATGAGGCACAACAGATGCAAGTGGTTTATCTTCATGACTCTCATTAACCTAAAATTCATGCTCCTTGGCCACATTAGGTTTGGAATGAGTAGTTATATTAGTACCATTCTCTGTGGATTCCACATTATTAAACACATCCTAAATGTTGAATAAAGCATCTGCAAACTTGTTGTTCCTTTGCCTTGATGTTTTTCAATAATCTCTCTTAGACTTATTCCTAAGAGATCATCACAATGTTGCACCTCACCATCTACTATATCAGGTTGCACATCACCATGTGCTATATTAGGTTGCACATCACCCAATGCTATACCAGGCTTCACATCATCACAATTATCGTTTTCACCAACTGCATTTGTTGAATCAAAAATTTGTTGTGGTGCAAGGGCACCTGGTTCTAGGTGCACCCTTGGGTTATGGAGTGAGTTTTGGTTTTGTTGTGTTTTTGTTGATTCCGTGTAATAAGGCCTTTTGAGGCCATTTCATGTCATTGGAGTCCTTGTGGAGCCTTTAAGTGTTAGGTAGTGGAATATTGTAATACTTGTCAATGTTGCATCAAAGGAGGCATGCTGGAATTTGTGTCATTTTGGGTTGATTAAGAGATTTTGGGTCTAATAAGGATGTAATAAGTAATTTAGGGTCATTTCATTCCATTTTGGAAAGTTGTGGGTCAATTGGGAAAATAATGTAAAAGTTGTCATAGTTGTCCAAATGTTGTCAAAGCGACTTTTGCAAATTTTTGTAAAAGGGCGTAAATTGAGGATTTGTTAAGTCAATAACCAAAAAATGGTAGGTAATGGTTGGGTATGGTTGGAAAAAAATTAAAAATACTTGTACCATTGAGGAGAAGTTTGGTTGATGAAAATTTTGTAGTGAAAAGTAATAAAGAACTACATTTTTTTAAATTTTGAATGTTACTTTGTTGCTCTCCTAAGTTGTATGGATCTATATGATCTAGTGATGATCTAAAATAAATTGTAGACAATAGGGAATTGAATCTACATTCATTTTGTATTTTTTGCATGTAATTTCATTCTGATTCAAGTAAGTTGTGTTGATTTTGCTGCAAACTTGTCTAAACCCTAGGTAGGGTAACCAGTGAGAAAGTAAAATGCATTTCTTTCCATTCCACTGATAAAAACTCCTAGAACTCAATGGAATGGATTGTGTTGGTTTGTGTTTTTATTTCCAAAACTTGTGGCAAGAGATGGTGTTTGGCATGTACAAGAATGCTTAAATATATGATATCTTCATGTATCAGACCAAGAAGCCCTAGTGACTTGGGGAAAATCATTGTAATCCATTGGAGGGATAATCCTTGATGGATGAATTGATGATTCAGGCCATGTATGATTTGTTGAAGGTGTTGGAACAATTTTTAAGACAATTGGAAACCCTTAACCCATTTGGAGAATTCCTAGTTGCTAATTAGGTCTTGTTAAGGAAAGAGTACAATCAAATTTTGACCCATTCTATACAAAGGAACCCTATCTAATTTTGAGATATGTGTGAGAATGGACAAAAGGGTATCTAGAAATGTTCTTACATTTTGAATGCCAAGAATTCCCCACAAGTTATGTTCAAAAATCCATTTTTGAAAGGCTACAAGCAAGAATGAGGGTTTGTGAAGGAGAACCCATCATTTGATGAACAAATGCACTTGTAAGTGGTTGTGTTGAGATTGTTGAAACATTAGAAGCCCTTGATCTATATCAATTTTATATCAGAGCATAGTTTGGTTTGAAGAGGGGAAGATTTGAAGTGAAGAAGAAACAACTTAGATGCCTGTAAAAGGTAATCCAATCACCAGAGAGGTGAATGAATTGAAGGAGAGACATGCAAGAGAGATGAGGAAAATGAAGGATAGGATTGCTTCCTTGAAAACAAGTCAAAAAAGAGGAATGGTCATAGGACACTCAAGTGATTGAGAAGAAGAAGAAAGGGAAGAGGAAAGTTCCCAAGTGTCTGAGGAAGAGATGGATCTTGGTGACTTGAGGATGGAAAAGCTAGTGAAGTAAATCAAGGGAGAAGGTCCTAAGATCAAGATACAACCTTTTGGATGAATTAAGCCTCACAAATCCAAGAATGGTGGAAGAGTGTTATCAATTGGCCATCAAGGCTAAAGATAAGTTGAGGAGAAGGCAATAAAGGTAAAACAAGGGTAGAGGAAGGATTTCTATAGGAAGATGTATGTTTTCTAATTTAGGACACTCATATGAGAGTCAAGGAGAGACAAGTATAGTTCAAGAACAAGTTGCAGATTCAAGAGGCAATTTTAGGGGAAGAAGATCAAATTCTAGGGGCAAATTTGGAGGCCAAAGAGGAGGTTCAAGTGGTTTTACTAGGAAATGTTATAAATGAAACAAATTTATAGGCCACCAAGCATGGCAATGTACTAAGGAATAGCCATCTACTTCTTTTGGAAGTGAAAAAAGAAATCAGATTGCACAAGGTGGAGATGATGCTAAGAGTGTACATTCCTCATCACATGTTGAAGAACTAGAGATGGGAGATTTTTTTGCTAATGAGGAGAAATATAATAAAGGGCCAATGGATAAGGAAGCAACACAGAGAAATTCACTCTTCAAGACTATATGTAAAAGCCAAGGTAAGTCTTGTAAGGTTGTTATTGATTCTAGTAAATTGGTTTCTCTTGAAATGGTTAAAAAGTTGGAATTACAAAGGATTCCTCATGCTACTCCCTACAAGGTGTCTTGGTTGAACAAAGGGCAGCAAGTAGTTGTAAATGAAAAAATTTGGGTAGATTTTGACATAGGGGGTTATAAGGATAGGGTCTTATGTGACATAATTCAGATGGATGTTTTCCATTTGCTTTTGGGGAGGCCTTAACAATATAATAGGAATGCCAAGCATGATGGAAGGAAAAACACACATGTCATAGATAAATATGGTGTTTCATATACCCTTACACCATTAAAAGAGGAAAGTCAAGAATCAAAAATAGGTTCTAGTGCTATATTGGTGAGTGACAAAGAGTTTGTAAAAATCATAGAGAAGGAATAAAAATATCCAAAAGTGGGATAAAAGGTGATGTTAATGAGTCAAAAGGAGTTCCCAAACTCCATGAAGGAGGAAATGGTGGATTTTGAAATCATGATCAAACCTCAAACTGTCATGAAAGTAGTTAATATCTGTGACTTGGCATGGAAGGTTTCACTTACCTTACTACCAATGCAAAGGATCAATCATTTAAAGTTTATTGAAGAGAGTGAATTTGAGTCTAATGTGTAAGTTGAGCAAGGCGAGTTGTTGGAAAACATGGTGTAGGGTTCAGATTTTTAGTTGTTAAACTAAAAGGACATAAATTTCCATTTAGTTCACCATGTTATACATATGCCATTTGAGTTTGAGGATGCAAGGATATTTATATCTGCTACTAGAATAGTAGAGAGGGTTGTAGATGGGGAAGACCAAATTGCCATTGTGGCCTTGTAAACAAAGATACTTCAATCAATTGTTGCTATGTTGAAACGGTCACTAAGAGAGTGTGAGAAGTAGAGCAAAGAAGACATAGTCGTGGATGGTGTTAAGTAAGTAGTTACATAGGAAAATGCTAACATTGTTATTATCCAAGTGTAGGAGGAAGAGTATGAACAATCTACTAGGAAGATTGATCAATTTCAATTGTCATTGCATGAGCTATCTCTAGAAGGTGAATTGCAACATAGTTTATATAACTATTATATGTTTTGTCAAGGGTTATGAACAGTTGCAAGTGGATTTCAGTCCCTTCAAGTCAAAGAAAAAAAGAAAATTTAGTTTGATGCTTCACATACACAATATAGAGCTATTGTTTCAGTTGCTAAGGAACTGAACATTGACAGAATGATTTAGAGGTGCAGATGGGGCACATGCTTATTTTGACAAGTTCCAATACCTTTGCCAAGGGTTCAAGAGACCTAAATTCAAGATGAAACAAGTATGGGATTGTTTCAAAGAAGACAATGTGTAGGGATTTAAAGAAAATAGGCAAGATATTTCAAGAATGGTTCTCATGTTGCTGCCCTCCATTCAAGTGGAACTTGAATCTTTTCTTCCCTTGGCCTGAGTATGGTGTAGGGGCACCTAATTCTAGGTGCACCCTTGGGTTATGGTGTGAGTTTTGGTTTTTTTTTGTTTAGGTTGATTTTATGTAATAATTCCTTTTGAGGCCATTTCATGTCATTGGAGTCCTTGTGGAGTCTTTAGGTGTTAGGTAGTGGAATATTGTAATGCTTGTTAATGTTGAATCAAAGAAGGCATGTTGTCATTTATGTCATTTAGGGTTGATTAAGAGATTTTGGTTCTAATAAGGATGTAATAAGTCATTTAGGGTCATTTCATTCCATTTTGGAAGGTTGTGGGTCAATTGGGAAAATAATGTACGCTGTCATAGTTGTCCAAATGTTGCTAAAGCAATTTTTGCAACTTTTTGTAAGAGGGGTTAAATTGAGGATTTGTTAAGTCAATAACCAAAATATGGTTGGTAACTATTGGGTATGGTTGGAAACACTTTAAAAATACTTGTACCATCGAGGAGAAGTTTGATTGATAAAAATTTTGAAGTGAAAAGCAATAACGAGCTATGTTTTTCTACAATTCAAAACGTTACTTTGTTTCTCTCTTGAGTTGTATGGATTTGTACAATCCTGTGATGATCTAAAATAAATTGTAGATGATAAGGAATTGAATCTACTTTTATTTTTTGTTGGTTGCATGTAATTTCATTGTGATTCAAGTAAGTTGTGTTGATTTTTCTACAAAAAAGTCTAAACCCTAGGTAGGGTAACGAGGGAGAAAGTAAAATGTATTTCTTTCCATTTCACCAATAAAAACTCTTAGAACTCGGTGTATGTGCTTGTGTTGGTATGTGTTTTGGTTTCCAAAAACTTGTAGAGGTAGGAGATGGAGTTTGGCACATGTATGTAGGAATGCTTAAAGGTCTAATATCTTCATGTATCGGACCAAGAAGCCCTAGTAATTTGGCAAAAATCATTGTACGCCATTGGAGAGATGATCCTTGATGTAGAAATTGATGATTCAGGCCATGTATGATATTTTTAAGGTGTTGGGACAATTTTTGAGACAATTGGAAGCCCTGAAGCCATTTGGAGCATGCCTAGTTGCCAATTAGGTCTAAACAAGGAAAGAGGGCAACCAAATTTTGACCCATTCCGTACAAAGGAACCCTATTTGATTTTGAGATATGTTTAAGAATGGCCAAAAGGTTATTTGGAAATGTTCTTACATTTTGAATTCCATGCCTACCCCACAAGTTGTGTCCAAAAATCCATTTTGAATGCTACAAGCAAGAATCAGGGTTTGTGAAGGAGAACCCATAGTGTGATGAACAAAGGCACTTGTAAGTGGTTGTTTTGAGATTGTTGGAACATTAGAAGCTCATCCTCTGCATCACTTTGGATTGTACAAGATGGAGCCACTATATCATTTTTTCCTTTTGTTTCTTCTCCACATTTTTGTTGCACTCTTTTTGTTGCCTATAAAACTGAACCACAAATTTTTGTAGGAGGGTGCTCTCTTACACTTCTAGGGTTTTGCACCTAAAAGGAGAAAGATATGCCACAAAAACTTGGGGGTTCACTCAAGAATAATGTTAATATGATTGAAATGTGCTTAAATGTAATGTCCTAATGCAATAAACTAATAAGAGATATTGATTATTAATGCAAAACTAAAGAAATGCAAGATGTTTGAAAACACATTGTGATATGTAGAAAGATTAAATACAATAAAGAACAAGATAAAGATGCTAAAAAAAATAAGTGCACCTAAAAATTGGTGAAGAACATAATGAAGATTGTAAATTTCTTTCAAATTTTGGAAAATTTGATTTTCTAGCCGATTGGGACACTTACGCCAAGTTGGGCGACTTAGTCCCAGATCTTGTAAATTGCTTAGGAGCCCATTTCAGCCAAATGGGTATCCAGATCTATAGAAACTTATGAAAAAAATGTATAGTGGGACTAAGTCGCCACCGGTGGTGACTTAGTCCATTTTGGATTTTCTAAAAATTTGAAAGTGGAAATGAGAGTTCTCGATATGCACTTTTTGTTCCTCTAGGTATCCAGTTTTGAAACTCTAATTTCCAAGGTTGTAAGTGAGTTTTTGTGTATATTTTGACCTTGATAATAGAGAGATGACTTCAACAAGTTTGAAACTTATTCTTCAATCATGTCAAGGCCATCCAAGCACCTAAATCTACAATCACACAAAGGAAGAGAGAAAATGTTGATTGTTAGGGATTGGGGGTTTGCCTTGGTCAAACCCCATTTAGGTAATTAAACCAAAATTATGGAATAAGATAATAAAGAATGAAACATGAAAAAATGCAATTAGACACTTTCCATGATGATATATATTGAATTTTTGCAACAATTGATGAAGAATCTTGCTCTAGAATGCCTTAGAAAGCTATCTTGATGACTTAGAATGCTAAAACCCTAACTTGCTTGACTTGAGATGGATGATGAATGATGGATGAATGATAATTAATTATTAATTAGGGTTAAAGGTCTCCTTTTATAGAGGAGATTTAAGTGAATGGCTAGAATAAGGATCATGTTCAAGGGCCAAGATTAAATTAGAAAATAATTTAATCAAGGGTGGAGGTTGATTGAGAGAAGAAAGACATGGATAGATAAAGACTTGAAGTGGAAGATAAGATTGGAATAGAAAAAGAGGTTGTTGGAGAAAATTCAATAATAAAAAATATTAATTTAGGTGGCCAACATAGGAGAAAATAACTAAAATATTGATTTTATTTATTCAAAAACAAAGGTGAGAACAAACAATGAGATAATTAAATAGTTAAGAATAATTATTTAATTATAGAGGAAAGATGGAATATTAAAAGCAATTATTTAATGGAGAGGGAAGGGATAATCAAATAATTAAAATAATTATTTAATTAAATAAATATAACATTTATTTAATTATAGAGAGAAAACACTAATGAATAATTAAATAATTATTTAATTATTTAATTATAGAAGAAGAGGGAAAAACTAACTTTTGAATTAAAATAATATTAGACTTGAATGCTTAATAAAAGTCAAGAAAAGTGTGAAAATCATTTACAATTCTTTACAACACCTTTACAAGACATGCATTTTATTCAATTTGCAAGGGTCCAAGACCTAATTTGAATGTGTTGACCACATTACAACATTAAATCAAGCAAAAACTAGGCCATCATCCATAAGAAAGACCCAAATGAGTGTAAAAATGTCCAAGTATACATTTTTTTTGTGACTCATTTAGCCTCCACTTTAGTGAGAGGATGAACCTGCTTCAAACTCACACTAAAGTAGACATTCAAGACGAAGGTCCAATCATAACAATGCGGATGACAAAGGATGAAAAGGATCAAGACAATAGTAAAACCCCCATGATCCAAGATCCTAAGTCAAACCAACATGAGCACAAAAGGAAACACACAAGGTGAATGATTTGTAGCAAAAAAAGATACATAATCATGCAATGAAAAGAACTAAAGGAAAGAAAAATGAGGTGGATCCATCAAAGATGTGCTCACTCTAGGGCCACAAAACATTAAGTCATTCTATGGGGTGAGTTGTCCCAAAGAAGTGGTTTAGTGATAAAGTCATGCCAGTGTGTCGGCTTCCCATTATACTAACCATAAAAAAATTATCCTCCTAATAACTTTGATAAGGCACCATAATATTAGACTTAATTATAGAAGAAGAGGGAAAAACTAACTTTTGAATTAAAATAATATTAGACTTGAATGCTTAATAAAAGTCAAGAAAAGTGTGAAAATCATTTACAATTCTTTACAACACCTTTACAAGACATGCATTTTATTCAATTTGCAAGGGTCCAAGACCTAATTTGAATGTGTTGACCACATTACAACATTAAATCAAGAAAAAACTAGGCCATCATCCATAAGAAAGACCCAAATGAGTGTAAAAATGTCCAAGCATACATTTTTTTGTGACTCATTTAGCCCCCACTTTAGTGAGAGGATGAACCTGCTTCAAACTCACACTAAAGTAGACATTCAAGATGAAGGTACAATCATACCAATGCGGATGACAAAGGATGACAAGGATCAAGACAACAGTAAAACCCCCATGATCCAAGATCCTAAGTTAAACCAACATAAGCACAAAAGGAAACACACAAGGTGAATTATTTGTAGCAAAAAAAGATACATAATCATGCAATGAAAAGAATTAAAGGAAAGAAAAATGAGGTGGATCCATCAAAGATGTGCTCACTCTAGGGCCACAGAACATTAAGTCATTCTATGGGGTGAGTTGTCCCAAAGAAGTGGTTTAGTGATAAAGTCATGCCAGTGTGTCGGCTTCCCATTATACTAACCATACAAAATTTATCCTCCTAATAACTTTGATAAGGTTCCATAATATTAGACTTAAAATAATATTAGACTTAATTATAGAAGAAGAGGGAAAAACTAACTTTTGAATTAAAATAATATTAGACTTGAATGCTTAATAAAAGTCAAGAAAAGTGTGAAAATCATTTACAATTCTTTACAACACCTTTACAAGACATGCATTTTATTCAATTTGCAAGGGTCCAAGACCTAATTTGAATGTGTTGACCACATTAAAACATTAAATCAAGAAAAAACTAGGCCATCATCCATAAGAAAGACCCAAATGAGTGTAAAAATGTCCAAGTATACATTTTTTTGTGACTCATTTAGCCCCCACTTTAGTGAGAGGATGAACCTGCTTCAAACTCACACTAAAGTAGACATTCAAGATGAAGGTCCAATCATACCAATGTGGATGACAAAGGATGACAAGGATCAAGACAACAGTAAAACCCCCATGATCCAAGATCCTAAGTCAAACCATCATAAGCACAAAAGGAAACACACAAGGTGAATGATTTGTAGCAAAAAAAGATACATAATCATGCAATGAAAAGAACTAAAGGAAAGAAAAATGAGGCGGATCCATCAAAGATGTGCTCACTCTAGGGCCACAGAACATTAAGTCATTCTATGGGGTGAGTTGTCCCAAAGAAGTGGTTTAGTGATAAAGTCATGCCAGTGTGTCGACTTCCCATTATACTAACCATAAAAAATTTATCCTCCTAATAACTTTGATAAGGCACCATAATATTAGACTTAAAATAATATTAGACTTAATTATAGAAGAAGAGGGAAAAACTAACTTTTGAATTAAAATAATATTAGACTTGAATGCTTAATAAAAGTCAAGAAAAATGTGAAAATCATTTACAATTCTTTACAACAGATTTACAAGACATGCATTTTATTCAATTTGCAAGGGTCCAAGACCTAATTTGAATGTGTTGACTACATTACAACATTAAATAAAGAAAAAACTAGGCCATCATCCATAAGAAAGACCCAAATGAGTGTAAAAATGTCCAAGTATACATTTTTTTGTGACTCATTTAGCCCCACTTTAGTGAGAGGATGAACCTGCTTCAAACTCACACTAAAGTAGACATTCAAGACAAAGGTCCAATCATACCAATGCGGATGACAAAGGATGACAAGGATCAAGACAACAGTAAAACCCCCATGATCCAAGATCCTAAGTCAAACCAACAGAAGCACAAAAGGAAACACACAAGGTGAATGATTTGTAGCAAAAAAAGATACATAATCATGCAATGAAAAGAACTAAAGGAAAGAAAAATGAGGTGGATCCATCAAAGATGTGCTCACTCTAGGGCCATAGAACATTAAGTCATTCTATGGGGTGAGTTGTCCCAAAGAAGTGGTTTAGTGATAAAGTCATGCCAGTGTGTCGGCTTCCCATTATACTAACCATACAAAATTTATCCTCCTAATAACTTTGATAAGGCACCATAATATTAGACTTAAAATAATATTAGACTTAATTATAGAAGAAGAGGGAAAAACTAACTTTTGAATTAAAATAATATTAGACTTGAATGCTTAATAAAAGTCAAGAAAAGTGTGAAAATCATTTACAATTCTTTACAACACCTTTACAAGACATGCATTTTATTCAATTTGCAAGGGTCCAAGACCTAATTTGAATGTGTTGACCACATTACAACATTAAATCAAGCAAAAACTAGGCCATCATCCATAAGAAAGACCCAAATGAGTGTAAAAATTTCCAAGTATACATTTTTTTGTGACTCATTTAGCCCCCACTTTAGTGAGAGGATGAACCTGCTTCAAACTCACACTCAAGTAGACATTCAAGACGAAGGTCCAATCATACCAATGCGGATGACAAAGGATGACAAGGATCAAGACAACAGTAAAACCCCCATGATCCAAGATCCTAAGTCAAACCAACATAAGCACAAAAGGAAACACACAAGGTGAATGATTTGTAGCAAAAAAAGATACATAATCATGCAATGAAAAGAAGTAAAGGAAAGAAAAATGAGGTAGATCCATCAAAGATGTGCTCACTCTAGGGCCACAGAACATTAAGTCATTCTATGGGGTGAGTTGTCCCAAAGAAGTGGTTTAGTGATAAAGTCATGCCAGTGTGTCGACTTCCCATTATACTAACCATACAAAATTTATCCTCCTAATAACTTTGATAAGGCACCATAATGAAAATGATTTCTGTAAATGCTTTTTTAAAGGGGATTTTTCTTTGTTCAAGTAAAGTTCTTCTCCTTAGGGAGTATTGTGCCTAATGTCTCCAAGAGAGGACAAGTCAGGGTGTCAGATTGTTTCCCATGGGATGCCTCATTCACATCATGCCACTCTAGTTGATCATACACTCTTAGATGGCATCAAACCCAATGACACCACAAATAAGAGGACATATGAAAATAAAAAAGAAAAATCACACCATGATTTATTTTCCAAAAGATGTCATCTATTTATGCCCCCACTTTAAAGCGATTGCTACACCATCATTGTGAGAAATTTCCTTAAAGTAGCTAATGATACATGCTAATATGAAAGAAGACATGAGAGCCAACTTGGAAAGTCCTATGCCAAGTCATATGTTTCCAAATTGAGCTACATCATGAATGAGTATGTCACATGCAAGCCAAGTTAAGGTATGTCATCTACATCCCAAGCTTGCTATTATATATTCATGAAAGGTTAACGACTATCAAAAAGAGACAATGGCAAGTGACATACAGAGATATGACTTCCTAACCCCTTGCCCCCACTTAATGCAGGACAAAGGTGAGCCTAGAATGGATGATGATATGCTACTCCTTGCAATAGTGAGTATGGTATAATCCTACAACTATTACATGGAAAGGAATAGCAACTAATGTTATTTATGTTGATAAGTAAACAAAGTTTATGCTTGATACATATTTAATGAGATATCTATCAGTTTAGGATGTACCAAGGTTAAGATTGTCTTAGAATTCTTTTTTGTGATGGTGTTGACATTGATTGAAGATTTTTGTTGAAAGGGAAAATGACCAAGATCATGAGTTATTTCCCATGTCTTAGGTGTTATAGGGACATGGATACATTTTTATATAGCATTACATCCTTTCCCAAGTTGTTTTGTTTCTTTTGTTGGATTTGGTGGTTGTTCAATTTCCTCAAAGTTTATCTTGGATGTTGTCTTTGCTTGTAAGGTGGTTGAAAAGGATGCTATTGAATTGTGTATTACTATTACCAGTGTCTCTTTTCTCTTTTTATATTATTTTGTTATGATCTTATATTCTCCCTTGGATAGAGGTATGAAATCAAAGGTTTTCAAAACATCTTCCAAGAACTTTGTGGCTTCTTCAATTTTCTTTTGTCTTTCTGTATCGATTTTCTTGATACTAATCATAGCACATGTAAGCTTGTTTTTTTGAGGAGTAGAGGGTGACTTATCATGAAATCATAATATTGGTGTCAAGGCTAGATCCATATCAAGAAATTCAAGATGCTTCAAAGTGAGGTTTATTTTTGGTTTGCATATGATATTTTTGGTGTTTTCTTGTACCACAATACCTTCCCTATTAGGAGAGTGTTTAGGAGAACTAAAAACTAGATGTTCTTGACATTCAATGTATAGTTCTTTCATATTGACTTCATCACAAGAAGGGGAATGATCAGTGGTTGAAGTGTCTTTATCAATAAGGGTTGTCCTAGTTGAAGAGGGGTAACTAAGATTCTCATGACTTTCATCGATTATATTTTCCAACATCAAAATATCATCTTCATAACTATGAGAGATACTAGGAGACATACAAGTACGATTATCATGATCATTTATGAACTCATTCCATTGTTCCCTAATGTCTTCCAAAATAGGATAGGTAGGGGAAGGATCATAAAGAGGATTGTTATAGAACTTAAAGATTTGATTAGCTAAGACCAATCTATCATCCTCATTATTAGCAATCTCATTATCATGTGTTGTAATATCTTCCTAAAGGGGATGAGGAGAAGGACAAGCAAGATCTTCATGATTATCAATGATTCTATCTTCTTTCACCAAGATACCTTCATTAGTAAAAGGAGAGGTATTGAGAGAAGAACAATTATGATCATCATGAGTATCTATGTATGGGGTGTATGTTTAAGGAAAGTGTTATCATTATCATTCTCTTGTGCTAAGAGACTATCATAACTAGGGAATGCATTGAATGAATGACTAACATACTTATTAAATAAATTTCTCTTTGGAAACTTGGAAAGGATAGATACTAACATGTTTGAATTTAAAAATCTATGAAAATTCAAAATGCAATGTAAAGGGATAATAGGAAATGCAATTTTTAGATGATAATTGATTGATTAAGCTATGCAACAATGTGGGAATGCAAATTTGAAATTAAGTAATGCATGAAATGAGCCAAATTAAGCTAGATTTGATGAAATGCATGTTACAAAAGCTCGGCTAACTCATACATATAGGTAATGGCAGAAAACTAAAGTGTAGAAATAGGGTTTTTAGTTCTATAAAAGGTAGTTTCAAGGGTGAAAAGGGACTAAGTCGCCCAAGGTGGAAAATGAGTCCTAGTGATGATTTTTTTTTTTCTTTAAAATAATTTTTTTATTGATTTTGATGTAGTATGTGTTCTATGAAGCAAACCTAAGATTCCAATGCAGAATTTTAGAAATTTTCAATGATTTAAGATGCAAAAATGCAACCAATATGCACTTTCATTAATGCAAAATTTGAGATCTTAGAATGCAAATTAACTAATGCAAAATGCAATGTAAGCTAATTCTAGGATGATGATGGACTCCAAATCAAATAAGAAGGTATTCAAAAAGAAGGTTCACCAAAATGAACTGCAATTTTTTGTAGGAGGGTGCTCTCTTACACTTCTAAGTTTTTGCACCTAAAAGGAGAAAGGTATCCCACAAAAAATTGTGGGTTCACTCAAGACTAATGCTAATATGATTGAAATATGCCTAAATGTAATGTCCTAATGCAATAAACTGATAAGAGATATTGATTATTAATGCAAAACTAAAGAATGCAAGATGTTTGAAAAGACCTTATTATATGCAGAATGATAGATTAAATGCAATAAAGAATAAGATAAAGATGCTAAACAAAAATAGTGCATCTAGAAACTGATGAAGGATAGAATGAAAACTATAAATGTCTCTAAAATTTAGGATTTTTTATTTTTTAGCCAATTGGGACACTTACGACAAGCTAGGTGACTTAGTCCCAGATCTAGTAAACTACTCAGGAGCCAGTTTTAGCCAAATGGGTATCTAGATCTACAAAAAATTATGACAAACATGTACAGTCTAGGACTAAGTTACCACTCTTGGCGACTTAGTCCACTTTGGATTTTCTGAAAATTCGAAAGTGGAAATAGAAGCTATTGGTCTACACTTTCTATTCCTCTTGGTGTTTGGTTCTGAAACTCTAATTTTTGAGGCTGTAAGTGACATTTTTGTGTAGATTTTGACCTTGCTAATAGGGAGATGACTTCAACAAGTTTGAAAATTATTCTTCAATCATGTCCAAACCATCCAAGCACCTAAATCTATAATCACACAAAGGAAGAGAGAGAAAATTTTGATTGTTAGGGATTGGGGGTTTGCCTTGGTCAAACCTCATTTAGGTAATTAAACCAAAATGATGGAATAAGATAACAAAGCATGAAACATGAAACAATGCAATTAGAGACTTGCCATGATGATATGGCTTGAGTTGCTACAATAATGGATGAAGAATCTTGCTCTTGAATGCCTTAGAAAGCTATCTTGATGACTTAGAATGATAAAACCTAGATTGCTAGGCCCTAACATGGTATCTCTCAACCATCGTTGATGAAGTCCTTTCCCTATCCTACCCAAGATGGGTAGTTGTCAAAAACATGCCCCCAAAATTTTTGAAGTTAGTCCAATCCCTCCTTGATCCTTTTAGAATTGTTCTTCATATGGATGAAACCAAGGCCTCCCTCCCACATCTGGATGCTAGGGCCCTGGTTTCCATGACTCTAGGGATATAATTCTTGCCTGGAATCCTTGTTGAAGATGAGGAAAGGCTTATTTATTTTCCCATAGAAATCTTGGGCAGCCGAAATGTGTGCTATCTATGTCGTAGCGAAGGGTGCATCTAGAAAAATTTCCCTTTGATTAAAAAGAATGCAAGAAAAATCCCTAGCAACACCAATATGGGTCGGGTGGTTGGTCACAAATGGGACCATGATCTAGCCTAGACCAACAAAGAGGAAATGGATCCCAATAATGGCCTTTTTATCCTCGGCCCCACCTAATTGTGATACCATGCCCCAATCCCCCAATTAGTGTTGTGACGTTGCTCCCTTAGCTTCTCTAAACCCTAGCTACTCCCCTGAAGAAATTCCTACTAGTAACACCTTTGGTATGTTGGTTGAGGAGAAGGATGACCATAGTGAATTAGGCAGCAACCCAGATGCTCATGTGATCTCACTACACTTGAAAAGTGCCCTAATGGTTAAATTAAATGCTCAACAATTAGTTATGTGATCCTTAAGGAGAAGAATTATCTCCCTCCACTTAGAAAAACCATAATCAAACCATCATGATTTAGATAAAAAAATGGATGGTATAATGAAAATTGAAAAATTCAGCATGACTGACACTCAAAATAGCAATGATGAATTGATTGGGAATTCTAGGGACCTGGGGCCTTCATGCCCACCTTCAAATGTGGAGAAAATGCAACCGATTTATTCCATCCCAATTGATGGGGTTCCTCAAGCTGTTATACCTTTAATTAATGAGCAAATGACACCCCAGCCCCCTTCGATTCCCAATCAATTGGGCACTAGAAATTTTGAGTGCCAACCAAAATCTATACTTAGTCAGGAGGTTGATTCAAGAGACACCCAAAAAGCCATGGAGGACCTTATCCAATTGGAGTCTAACTAATTTTCCCATAATAGGGAAGAAACTAATGATTCCTCAGCTACAATCCTGAATTCCAAGCCTTCCTCATTCACAACTCCCCATGATACCTTTGATTCAATGGATGATACTAGGGGAGATGTTGAGGAGAGTATAACCAAGGGTAAAACATAAAAGAATCACAAGCTAAGAAAAGGGCCTAGAAGGTTGAGGAAGTATGGAAACCCAATCTCTATAGCCAGAGCATGCAAGTGGAAAAACACAAAAGGAAAAATACCAGTCTAATAATTCAAACTCCTACTTACAAAAGATCAGAGGTAAAAGATAGATGACCCAAATGCTTTGAAAAATTCAAGAGTAGCCAAGAAGACACCCCCATGAAAAGTGCATATGAATCTTAACCTGATTTCTTGGAATATCCAGGGGTTAGAGTCCCTAGATAGAAAATACATTATCAAAAGGTTCTTAAATCTTGAAACCAATAAGGATATTGTCTTTCTGCAAGAAACCAAGGCAACGGGTTTCACCTTGGAGGTCAGTCTAAAATTGATACGGAAGGATTCATGCCATTTTTTAACAAAACGTGAGAGGGGAAGAGGTGGAGAAGCCATCCTCATCTCTAATAGGTGGAAACCATTTATAACCAGTCATGGTTCCTCCTTGTACAACAGGGTTGTTTGGATTATAATGGGAAAAGATGGGGAAAGGTTGAGGATTAGCTCAATATATGCTCCCAATGACCATAGGGAAAGGACCTAGATGTGGCAATGGATGATCTCCCATCTGCCTAAGATTCCTTAGGTGCTTGGGGGTGACTTCAACATGGTGGGATATCTAGAGGAAAAGTGGGGAGGTGTGGACATGGCGTGGAAAGGGACCAAAAGGCACTTCTGGTAGAGACTAAGAAACAAACTAAGGATTGATGATCCCCTGGAGAAGAAGAAAAAAGAGAGTAAAAGAGTGTGGTTTACTTGGTGTAATGCACAACAAGGAAAAATAGGATATACTATCGGTTGGACAAATTTTATGCCAACAAGAATGCACTAAGTTTCATCCCAGACAAAGATGGGTAGAAGGAAAGTGTGTATCCCCCCTATCCACTCTTAGATCATCACCCCATTAAAGCCAAAATATCTACCAACCAAGGTGCTCACAGTGCACCCCCCAAAAGCCCAAAGTTTATCCTTAATGCATAACTACTCCAGGATGATGACTATAAGGATGGAATAAAATCCATCAAATAAATTAACAAGTGAATTTTAAAGGATGAGAGTGCTATCTCAAGATGGGGTCAAAATGCTAAGATGTGGAGAAGGCTACTTCAAACCATTGGGAATAAAAAGGAAAAATATTCAAGGAAATTAAAAATGAGCTTAATGGGAAGTTGGTCAAGGCCGAAGCAAAAATCCATACCAATCCCACCAACATAGGACTCACTGATGACCTTGTGAGAATAAAAAAAAACCTTAGGTGTCTGTAGGTGGAAAAAACAAAAGGGCTCAAGGTCAAGGAAAAGCTCAACTGGTTGAAGCATGGGGATAAGTGCTCCAAATTCCTTTTTAACTACATAAAAGAAAGAGGTAGTAAAGAGAAGATTGGCCAAATATGGGAGGAACCTAGAAGATACTGAGCACTCAAGAAGATATTGTAAACCAGTTACAAGCCTTCTATCAAAATATCTCCATATTAGAAGGTAATCAAGAGAGCAATCAAATTGCCAAAGACTATGTAAAAGGGCTTATCCCTAGGAAAATAAACCAAGACAACTCCAAATTGGCTACTGATATTTCCAAAGAAGAAATTCTAAGGGCTATAAACTCCATTCAAAATGATAAATCTCTAGGATGGGATTGGATGTGAGTTGAATTCTATAAAAACATTTAAAGATTCGATAAGCGAAGATTTATTACAGGTTTACCAGGAGGCCTTGGAGAAAGGCTCATTGGGGAAGATATAAAAAAATGCATCATAAATCTCCTAACGAAAGGGGTGATAAGATAATAATAAAAAATGAGAGGCCTATAACCCTCCTTAGTGTTTCATACAAAATTCTGGCTAAGGTCCTTGCATTAAGACTAGTGCATATCCTACAAGGTTTCATAAATAGTACCTAGACGAGTTTCATCAAAGGGAGATATATCCTGATGAACTTGATTACAAGCTAGGAGGCCATGAAATGGTCCAAGAAATCCAAGTAAAAGTCTTCCATGTTGCTCTTAGACTTTGAAAAATCCTATGATAGAATCAAATGGTCCTTTCTAAGATCAATACTAGAAGCATTCAACTTCCCTAATAAATTCTACAATGTTGTTGAAACTTTGCTGAAGGATGCAATAACTCAAGTTGATGTCAATACAATACTCTCTGAGGACATCACCCTTGGTCAGTCCATTAGACAAGGATGCCCCCTCACGCCTGTTCTCTTTGTGATAGCATCAGATTTCAAGCATTATTTCTTAAGATATCACTCTTATTCCCCCAAAGTCAAGGGGATCACACTCTTGGAACACAGTGAACTCATCAACATCTATTTTTAGATGATACTGCCATTTTTGTAGATTTGGAGAAAAATAACTTGGATATCCTCATTGGAAAGCTTGATTTTTTTGTCAAGCATCTAGTGCAAAAATCTTTGTTGCTAAGTCTAATTTTCTTGGATGGATAGATACCCCCTAATTGGCTTCAAAAATTTGAGTTTCAATGGGGTGGACCCAACAAACTGGTTAGGTATCTTGGAATGCCCTTTTCCATCAATCCTAACCTAAAAGAAATGTGATCATGGATAAGTGAAAAGATCCTAAAAAAATTGGAAAATTGGAATAGACGGTACCTCTCTCTTGTAGGGAGAATTCAAATCTGCCAAAATATCCTCTCCTCATATACAATCTCCTTTGAATCGGTGTGATTCTTCAGAAGCTATCAAATCAATGAATTCCAAAAAAGAATAAGAAGTTTATTGTGGTCATATGGAAAGGGAAAGAAAAAGAAACACTTGGTTAAGTGAGAATGGTGTTGTATGGATAAGGTTGATGGGGGGCTTGGCCTCAAAGACCTAAAAAAATCAAGGTACAATGCTTTTTGTAAAATGGATTGCTAAAGCCATGGTAGGTGAGGAACCATGGAAGGTCCTGATTAGAAATAACATCCTTCATTCCATGCCTAAGTAGGAAAAGTCTTGGAAAAGGTTACCCTTAGGTGATATTCTCCTAAACAATCATCCCATGTCCCTTGCTGGATCAGTGGTCTTCAAAAGTTAGTGGAAGGCCTGGGATTGGTTAAAAACAAAGTGAACTTCAAGTACTGCAATATTATCTTAACAAGTTCCCCAAGTGCCAATCTTACTGCTCTCCTTGGTGGAACTTTTTTTACAACAATAATCCTCTTGCTCTTTTATAGGGATGCTTTGCTAAAAGATGGAATCTGGTAGGTATCTATACCTTCCACGATATCTCTAAAAATGGTCATCTAAAACCCCTGGACAAGTTGGTTAAAGACTTTAATTCGGATATGTCCAATCCTAGGACTTATAGCATTTTGGCTAAAGCTTGTAAAAATATCTCCTTCCCCCAAAGCTCTAATAAAGTTTGTGTCATTGATGTTGATCTGATTTGGAATGATGGTGCCTCCTTGACTGAAATTAAAGCTAAAAGCTTGTACAAAGAATTAGTAAAAGGTTTGTCAATTAGAGATCATGTAAATTCCTATTTGGGGCTGAATATTGATGATTCAAAATGGAAGTTATCTCCTCTATTTGCTAGAATGTGAAAGAGCCTAAAAAGGCCTATTTTAGATGGAAATTATTGTTATAGAAAATTCCCTTAAAATTTAACCAAGCTGATGTGGATATGTGCAGTATATGTAGGACTTCTGAGACACTTTTACACATTTTTTTTATTGTCTATATGCTAAAGAGGTTTGGAACATTTTTTGTAATAACATGTCAATCTGGACTGAAAATGAAAATTTGAATTGGTATGAGATTTTATTTAACTGAAGAAAATTAATAAATGATTACCAGGCTTTTGGGACTGCCTCACTACTGAAATCCTATGGTTCCTATGGAAAGCTATGAATGAAGAGAATTTTCAGGGGAGTGCCAAGAGGCTTACTGAGTCTAATAAGAGACTCAAATTCTTATCTATTTTTTTGCAGGTCATGGTATCAATGGAAATCTTGTTGGAAAAAATTATGAGGCTAGTAATAGATGGGGGGGTATTAGTGAACAAGGAAGAGGTCAAGCATGGGCACATATGGAATCATAACCAGAATGACTCGAAGACCTTCCTCAAAGTGCTAAGAGAATTCTAGAGAGTGTTCAATGAGGCAGCTACTAGAAGTGATGGAGCTGAACCTAATTCAAGAGACACCTATCATATGGCGTAGGTCCCAGAGGTTGTTTTTTTTTTGTAGTCGGTTGCACATGAGGCTGAAGGCATTGACACAGAAGTAAACAACATATAGAAGAGATGAAAATCATGGATCACTAAAGATATATTATGCTTTGAGGTCTCTATGATTACTACTATCAATCTTAATAATACTGGGCAACAATGTTATTGATAATGCTACAATTATGGCCAAGAGCTTGTGTCTCAGTTCCTTTTGTAACAAGTTGAACTATTAATGTATGTGGTATTATACTGAGAGCTAAATGCTCACCTAAATTGTAAATAATTAAACTATCATTAATACAAAAAAAAACCTAGCTTGCTTGACTTAAGATGGATGAATGAAAATTAATTATGAATTAGGGTTAAAGGTCTCCTTTTATAGAGGATTTAAGTGAATGGCTAGAATAAGGATCATAATCAAGGGCCAAGATTAAATTAGAAAATAATTTAATCAAGGGTGGAGGTTAATTGAGAGAAGAAAGACATGGATAGATAAAAACTTGAGGTGGAAGATAAGATTGGCACAAAAAAAGAGGTTGTTGGAGAAAATTAAATAATAAAAATTATTTAATTTAGGTGGCCAACATAGGAGAAAATAAATAAAATATTGAATTTTTTATTTAAAAAGAAAGGTGAGAACAATGAATGAGATAATTAAATAATTAAAAGTAATTATTTAATTATAGAGGAAAGGTGGAGTATTAAAAAAATTATTTAATGGGGAGGGAAGGGATAATTAAATAACTAAAATAATTATTTAATTAAATAAATATAAAATTTATTTAATTATAGAGAGAAAAGGCTAATGAATAATTAAATAATTGAAATAATTATTTAATTATAGAAGAAGAGGGAATAGCTAACTTTTGAATTGAAATAATACTAGACTTAAATTCTTAATAAAAGTCAAGAAAAGTGTGAAAGTCATTTACAATTCTTTACAACACCTTTACAAGACATGCATTTTATTCAATTTGTAAGGGTCCAAGACCTAATGTGAATGTGTTGACCACATTACAATATTAAATCAATGCAAAACTAGGCCACCATCCATAAGAAAGACTCAAATGATCATAAAAAAGTCCAAGTATACATTTTTTGTGACAAAAAAAAAAAAATCATATTATGTCTTATATAAATAAAGCTATTGCCTATAAAATTTGATTAAACACTCTATTAAAAAAATAATATACTACTTCATGGATTTACAACTTTCCTTTTCAAACTAAGACTAAAAAAAAATCATTATTCTTGGCCACTTTTTCAGTACGCGTGCACTCATATTCTATCTCTAGAATTTGAACATTATGATCACTATCATCTAATTTACACCTTACATCCCTTTTCTTCATTTTCTAAAGTCCAAATATACAATAATGTATAAATCAACAACTTGAATCAATAAAAAATTATTGACTTCATAAGTTGATAATTGTTGACTTTCCAATCCATTGATATTGCAAATGGAAACTTAAAATAGAATTCAATTTATAGATTAAAAAGAATTTGCAGTTAAAAACCAAGAAGATGTTTACAATTATAGGTATCATAATTTTTTTTGTTAGGGATATATTCACAAGAGAAGAACTCATAAAAAAATAACACAAGCAGGATGAAGGAAAAATATAGTCTAGTTCATCACATGAGGTTTGTTAGAACATTAAAAAATTTCCTAGTTCCATCATCACAATTAACCTTGAGCTCCATGACTCGAGCCTTGACCCTTATATTCCTTTTTATTTTTTACTAAACATATAAATTTTATAGGTTTGACTGACACTAAAAGACCTATACAAAGCCAAAAATTCATCATATATATACTTAAGCAAAAACATGTCTAGCTAAAACCATTCCAAATTCCTTAACAATCTCTTACTATGATCCTGCAGTAGTAATCTGAACCCTTGGTTGGCTGGCGGTGTGTAATAGACAACATGAAGATGTTTACCACCATACCATGGAAGTAATTTGAACCCTTGGTGGGCTTGTGGTGTGTAATAGACAACATGAAGATGTTTACCACCATACCATAGAAGTATTATGATGAGGATGTGATTGGGGGTATGAGAGAATTTAAATACATCATAAACCGCCATACCACAAGAAGGAAAAATGAAGGGTGTAGTATAGCGGGGAATAACCTGCAATCTCGTGAGAAAGATCATAAAGGAATATGGTAGGGAAGTATGAACTACTATACCATAGAAGGATGTGACAAAGCATGTTGTATGGTAGTAACCATTAATGTAAAGCATAGTACTATGGGTTAAACAAGTCAAGCTTGTGGTATGTAGGTAAGGTTCCCACTATCCCATGGTGAATGCAAAGAAGCATGTGGTATAGTGGTTTATACCCCTCAATCCCATGACAGTTATAGAAAGTAGTGGCGATAAAGAGGTATTAAATGCATGAATCACATCAACCATCCAATCTTGTAAAATCAATGGCAAATGTTCAAAATTGAACTACAAGAAAAATATTTGGCATAAGGTTGATATTAGTGTTGACATGACTAAGCTTAGAAGCCACTAAACCAAGAATTTTACATTCTCTTTGCACTCATTTTCAAAAATTATTGTGCAGGGAGTTGGGAGTTTGAGGAGGTTAAGATCTGGAACCATCGTAACCTGGGTAAGTGCATAGAACTCTTCTGAATTAAGTTTTACGAGTACAAGATTGTTTGGAATTCTACATTTTAGAAGTATAGGAGAAGTAACATAGTTAAACTGTGAATTAATTTTTACAAGTACAAGATTGTTTGGAATTCTTCATTTCAAATACACTAGGAGAAGTAAGATAGTTAAACATCATGTCACCCAAGAAGAAAGAACCTGAAACTAAAAAGGACATCATGCCACCCAAGAAGAAAGAACATAAAACTAAAAAAGGAAGAATCTAATGTTAAGAAGAGGTCCTTACACCAGTCTATCATGGATAGACTCCCTTAATCAATTGAGAGAGGATTTAATAATTTTTCTAATGATGTGGCTCATGGTTGTAGAGATTCTCGTATCCCTATCTCTAGGTGGGAACAGTTTTGGTACTTTTATGAAAAAAGGGAGGGAAATATTTCGGTGTCAAATCCATGGGCATTAGATTTAGCCAAGTTAATTGTCCCAAATGTTTTTATAGTTATAGAGTTCATCAAATTTATCATCCTGCCACTAGGTTTGTGAGATTTACAGATGGTTCACCATTAGTTGTGTTGAAGAAAGTGGCCATCATTGAATGTTTTCACCTAAAAAAACAAGCCCTGACTAAAATTTATCTGCAAAGAAGTAAAGAAGAATATACTAGATTGAGGAAAACCCATAGAAGTGATGAAGTCCTTACTTACATGAAAAGGGGTGTGAACAATAAGGTGATTCCTATATCCCCTTCTACTACTGAACCACTTGAAGTCTCAGATTGGCAATTCTATTTCAAGAAAACCTACTTTTCTCTCTTTCAAGTACTTGGGATAGATGTTGAATAGAAAATTCTAGTTAATTTAATGATGATTGCTATGAGGATCCAAAACCCTAAGGTGAACATTGAATATGATTTTTCCTCATATCTTGAGAAAGCATTGCATGAATCATTTTTGCAAGTTAGGGAAAATAGATCCCCCATAACATTCAAGTAATATTCTTTGGTGTTCCACCTAATATTATACTAGAATAAAGATAGATGGACCAAAAGGATGTGTTTGGGTTAGATTGACACGCAGGGGAATTTGCTGCCAATGCAACTATGGTGTTATATAAGGGATATTAGATGTAAGAATTTAAATTATGTGATATTCAATGATGACTTTGTGTACAGAATTATGAGAGTTCTTGGCCACCAACCACCAAGACTAGACACACTTGTGCTACAATTGTTAAGACCTTTGGCTTTGAAACCTGAGCAAGGCCATACTCATAACTTTGGTGATTGGTTTTTTCTACCAAATACAAAAATAATCAAGATATATGGATACCCACAAGCTCCACATATACTACTGAAGTTAATCCCCCTTCGATTATCCTTTTTAGAGTTCATGTGGAAGATTCTATGGATGGAAAAGGATGTCATGAGTAAACAAAGGAAGGGTACATTTCTACCCAATTTTACATGTTGGGAACTATTAGTGGGATCTAATACACTTGAAGAGTTGTAGAATTATCTAAAATGAAGGTACTCTTTATAGTCTAGAAAGGAAAGAGCTTTTGACCTTGAGGGTCACATGAATTTTTTAAGACACACCCTCCTTACCAGGTCTATGGTTACTCACTAGATTGACTATGAAGGAGATGTAATAAAAAATTGTTTCACTGCTCAATAGGCATATGACAAGATGAGACAATGGTAAATTATGAAAAAGTTTGAGGAAGAAAGAAAGATGAAGCACAAATTTATTTCTTTGGTTATTTTGTAGAGGAAGCAGATCCTATCAAGAGGATTGATATGATAATTAATAAGTTTCATGAATTAATTAAGACTATAGTAGCTACGGGGGAACTTGCCAAATTGTCTTCCAAAAGGCTGAGTGGTATTGTAATTGCATAACCAACTACGAATATTTTTTTAGTATGTCATGCTTCTCCAGGATCACCTCCTGAACAACCACCTTCTAAAAAAAAAAGACACAAGAGATAGAGCCACTTGTTTCCTATGAAATAAGTGAGGAGGTTGGAGATACAAAATAAGTAGTTAATATGTTAAGACATTTCAAGGATGATGTTGAACTGGACCAACCTATGCTTGAAACTGAAGCCCACATGTCTAAAGCTAGAGCCGATATTGAGGTACAAGAAGAAAGAGAAATGCATGAGGATGACAGGGTAGTTTCATCTCGTAAGTTCTTGGAAGATGATTAATTTATCAAAATTCCTGAATTTAAAGACTTTTGGGCTAAGATGAAAATGAGAGAGTTTGAATTGAGGGTTGAGATAAATAAGATGGGAGTTGAGGAATCCAACCATGACTAGATAGTAGCTCAAAATTTTAATGAATTAAGCATTTGATAATATTGATGTTAGCTCACAAGAGGCTAGAGAGATAATTTTGAAAATCAATATACTTATTGTCCCTAGTATGGAATTAAAGAAAATGTTTTAACTTGATTAAGTAAGAACATAGGAGAACCCAATGTTGATTATTGAGTTTGACTCATATGAAGGGGTAAGTGGCACAGGGTATAACCCTAAGTTTGAAACCTTGGCATTGTGGGCCAAACAAAAGAGTACACAAAAACTAAGATTACTAGATGTGGTGCAAGAAACGAAAGGGGAAACTATGGTGAAAACATTAAAGGATACATCTCCTCTAGAAGATGCAACCATGAAAATGCATTCAACTATGTTCACCTGAGTTGTAGTTAAGGAGATGGAAGCTAGATTGGGAGAGTACAAAAAGGAACAAAAAATTTTCAATTATGAAGTCAGTAAATTGTTCATGGAAAATGTGAAGTTGAAGGAACAATTGAAAGGAGAAAGCCCCTCATAGAACAAGGAAATAATGTTATACCAACTTCCTCCTACTCCACCAGTTCATATAGAAAGTGCTTCTATTGAACAAGTGAAAATTCTTAGATAGGATATTGAAGAGTTAAAGAAAGACAACAATGAGGGTAACAAAGAAGTGAATACATAAATCTAGAACAATGTTTTGGAGAAGGTCCTTGGGCATAGGATAAAGATAATTATGGATAAGTTGGAAAGTGTGTATGATTGTTATAGTTCACTGACATAGGCAATTGATCAAATGAAAAAAAAATCTATCCATATTGGATCCCCTTTTCAAGAACTGGCAGCCCATACACCACACATTGGTAACCTTGTACAGAATCGTATAGAGAAGTATTGAGGCTCTTGTAGCATTAAAACCTACAGAGTAGATGGCCAAAAAAGTTTTAGATGAATTCCAATATATGCAAGGAGAGGACCAAAAGATCAGAACAAGAATAATTTCATTTCATACTCTGAATCAGTGGTTTGTTCCAAAACTATTGAAAGATGATGATCACTTGAAGGATGTCAATGAATGGAAGAGTGAATTTGGCTAGATTGTTCCATAGTGCATCACTCAAATACAAAAGGATGGTGAGCCGAGTCTTGACAGGTTTGACTTAATCATGGATGGAGTAATAGCATTGGATGTTGGATATTCTAAGTTTATCATGGATGGCAGGGCATTACTAGACATCGGATGGAAGATTCACCTTGCAAATATATTGAAAATTCAAGAATATAAATGGCCACATGATTATATAGTGTATAAGTGGGAACAGAGGTATATGGGCCCTCCCTTTGAATGGTAGGATTTGGGGTTGTCACAATGGACAAACCACACATTCATATACACTAATATGGAGAAAGGACCTTCAATAGATCTTCAGTGGTCACAGGTACCTTATGGAGATTAACGGACTATGGTGTCACAAGTGTTGTAGACTTCATTAGTTAGCTACTTTATTTGTTTTATGTTTTAAGAAAAACTAATGTTTAGTTTAGTTTATATGAAGAGGCATGAATTTTGAAAAGATGCCATATTTTGTAATGGTTTGAAGCTTGTTGCTTCTCTTATAAAAGAGAAACTGAGACCGAGTTTTGATATCATCATCATAGGATTTATTGAAACATATGCGAGGAGACTTATGTTATATTGTAGTATCTATTTAAAGAAATCAATGGACAAGAAGATTTAATCTATTTCTTGAATTCCAGTCTCAATTATTTGTTGATAATATTGTGTATGATTAGATTTTTTATCTATTTTAGGTTGGAATATAGGGGTATATTATGAATTGGTATTAGTTATTTGTTCATAATCATCTGCATTGTTGATTACATTGCATTGCACATATTTCAAACTCAAAGCATTACTTCACATTGCATAACTAATAACTAGATGTTGATAGATGAAAAAATTTCAATTACAATATAGGTTTTACAAAGTCAACCTAAGCAGTAATGCAATTACTTCACATTCCATAACTAATAACTAGGAGCAGCTGCCAATTGCATTTGAGCTTGTCATGGTGTTCCATGGGACCACATTTCTTTGAGGCATTTTTTCAAACAGTTCACTACCTTGTTGCTATGGCTAAAATCCTAAAACAAGTGCTTTCAAACAGGCTATGGATGCTTGGAAAAAATCTATCAAAGCATAATGGTAAGCAATATAATAGACAAGGCAATGAACTGGTTGAAAAAATACCTCAAATAAATGTGGTCTCATGGTGATGGAATGACAATCCATAACAATTCTGTTGTCATGGCATTCCATCACCATGAGACCACATTTCTTTTAGGCATTTTTTCCAAAGTTCATTGCCTTGTCTATGCTACTACATTTTTCATACATGTCTACCAAAGCATTTTATCAAACAGATCACTACCTTGCTACTATGGCTAAAAGCCTAAAATAGGTAATTTCAAACAAGCTATGGATGCTTAGAAAAAATCTATCAAAGAATAATAGTAAGCAACAAGCTATGGTAGCATGTTGTTTTTTGGCACAGAAATTAGCGTGATTTTATTTGCATTTTTTTGTAGGTTTTTAAAACATTTTTTTTGGCAATTTTACTGTTTGAAATGGGTAAAAATCTTTGTGGTCAATTTTAAGCATTTTTTAATTGTAGGATTCTCACAATTAGTGAAAAAGGTAGTGTTCATGAAGAAATGGAAAAGATGCATAGAGCCTTTGAATTATACATATACTATGCAATGGCATTTAATCATTTAGTAAACCATTTTTTCTTCAGAGGGTAGTATTTTCTTGTGGAACAGTTGACTGAGATAACTCTTGTTTCAACTGACCACCCTCTCATGAAATATCATTCATATTATAATCTAGCATGATCTTATCATAGTAAATGTGATTATGACACCAATGGCTGCTACTACATGGCATCAATCAAGGAAATCTAGAGGTCACAATATTTTTTGGACAAGTTCAATTGAAGTTGGGAGACCTTAAGTGTTCTCTCTCAAATTTTGAAAGTGGTGCAAGGTACCATATGTCTTAATGTGGAAAAGTTGCAAAATGTTAAAAATTTAGGTTTTTTTGTGTTTAAGTCATGATTTTGTGTGTAATAAGGTCTTTTAAGACAATTTGTGATGCTTTTGGAGTCAATTTAGGTTATTAGGTGGTTTGGTGTGTCAAGTGGGATAAGTTGTCAAATTTTACAAAAAGTTGCAAAAATTGTCAAAGCAACTTTGCAATTTTGCATTTTTGAGGAAGTTGAAAGGTTGGGAAGTTGAAATTTAGTTGTATTTGGTTGGTTCAGGTTTGTAAAATCTTAAATAATCCTTGTGAAGTTGAAGACAAGGTTCTGGAGATCATTTTGAAGATTGAACATCAATAAAACACTATTTTTCTGCATTTTTAAAGCATAATTTTCAGTTGCATCAACTTGTACAACCTAGTACATCCTGGAAATGTTGCAGGAGTAGGGGATGAAGAGTTGTGCAAATTTTTTGATGCCCTAGGTTGAAGACCTTATGATTTTGGGCAAGGAATGTGCATCAAAGTTGGGATATGGTAAAAATCCCTTAAGAAATTGTTGGTGATGATTGAAAATATTAGGGCAGACCTTGTTTAACATGTCTGGTCCATTGGAATGAAGAATTTTGGTCTAGGTTTTAAAAATATTGTCTTGACTAATTCAAGCAAGCCTAATTAGGCCTCTTACAAAGTGTAGTAGCATATTTTTTATCATTGTGTTCCAAAGAAACCACCCTTAAATTTTTTATATGTTTTAGAACTCCATAATGGGTATCCAAAAAAGTTTTTATATTGTGGGATTGAGTTGTTCTCTTCAAGTTATGACAAAAATACCTCATTTGTTGCACTGCATAGCCTAGAGTCCATTTGGAAAGAAAATCTATCAAATTAGGATTCTAATATTGAAAAGTTTGCTTGGTTGTGTTAATTTTGAGTTGATTTGTGTTCTTCCACCCTGATCTACATCAAATTGGTATCAGAGCATAGGTATGATCTGAAGAAGAAAAAGGTTGAGTTGAAAGAATTAGAAAGATGACTCCAAAAGGGAATGCCATTGCTAGAGAATTGAATGAGTTGAAGGAAAAAAAATGCTAAAGAGATGAGAGAGATGGGATAGTTTAAGGAGAGGCTTGCTACCTTTGAAACAAGTCAAAAGAGAGGTGTGGTCACAAGTGATGTGACTGGCCATGAAGAAGAAGAGGAGGAGGAAATTTCCCAAGGGTCCAAGGAAGAGATGGATCTTGATGACTTGAGGATGGAAATACTTTTGAAAGAAGTCAAGGGAGATGAGCATACGATGAAAATGGATTTACCTATGTATGGAGGAAAGATTAATAGTGAAGAGCTCCTAGATTGGATAGTAGCTTTAGATAATTATTTTGATTATGAAGATGTGCTAGAGGATAACAGGGTGAAGTTGGCCAAGACAAAATTGAAGGGCCACATTTTGATTTGGCGGGATTATGTACAAATTGAAAGGAGAAATAAAGGAAATTCCAAAATAACCTCTTGGGATAGGATGGTGTCTAAACTCAAAAGGAAGTTCCTAACTATTGATTACACTATTCAATTGTTTAAGAGGCTTCAAAATCTCAAGCAAAAGAAGATGGATTTACAAACATATACAAAGGATTTCTATAGGTTGAGAATAAGAGGTCATACAAAGGATGATGAAGAGATAGTAGAAAGATACATGAATGGGTTGAGATACAACCTCCAAGATGAATTGAGTCTCACCACTCAGAGAATGGTGGAAGAATGTTACCAATTGGCCATTAAGGCTAAAGACAAATTGAAGATAAGGAAAGAGAAGCAAGGTATGGGTAGAGACATAAATTCCAGAGGAAGAGGTTCATTTTCTAACTCAAGGCAACTATATGAGAACCAAGAAGATGCAGGAAAAATCCAAGACCAATTTGTTGACCAAAGAGGTGGATTTAGAGGAGGTAGATTAGGTTTTAGAGGCACATTTAGAGGTCAAGGAAGAGGCTCTAGTGGATTCACGGGAAGGTGCTATCAATGTAACAAGTTTGGGCATCAAGCATGGAAATTTAATGAAGGTCAAGCCTCTAGTTCACATGTAGGAGAAAGGACTCAATTGGTGCAAAAAGATGACAATGAGAGTGTAAACTCTCCATCACAACATGCTGCTCCAAAAGTTGGAGAATCAATAATGGTAAGGATAACTCTCATCAAAACATCATTAGAGAAATGAGCCATCACAAAGGAAGACTCTATTCAACACAACTTGTAAGTGTTTGGGTAAGGTATGTAAAGTTGTAATTGATTTAGGAAGCATAGATAATATGGTTTTAGTTCAGATGGTTGAAAAACTCAAGTTGCCTAGGATACCACATGATACTCCTTATAAATTTTCTTGGTTGAATGAGAGTCAATATGTTTGGGTGAATGAAAAAATTTGGGTGGAGTTCAATATAGGAGGGTATAAGGACAAAATTTTATGTGACATATTTCCTATGGATATGTGTCATTTGCTCCTAGGGAGGCCTTGGCAATTTGGTAGGAATGCTATGTATGATGGGAGAAGGAATACCAATGAGATAGAAAATGATGGAATTTCCCATACTTTGACACTATTGAAAGAGAAGGACAAAGGACAAACCATGAAACCTAATGTGTCGATGGTAGGTAGGAAGGAAATCATCAAAGTAGAAGAAGAGAAGCACATGAATATTGCATCCACTCCTAAATCTGAAGACATCATGACATTAGACATGAAGAATGATTTGATTTTGGAAATACAAGGTTGGCTTAAGGAGTATGTAGTTATGAGGATAGAAGAGGCGTTCCATTCATTGCTTGCACAAAGGAATTTTGGTCATTCAATTTTTGTCATGCCAAAGGTTAGTATACCTAATCAAGTTGTAAATTCAAGGGAAAAACAACAAGTGGAAGATATGGGAAGCAATGGTGAGAAGGTCAAGGATGAATTGCAAAGAAATATGGGTAAGTTCAAGCATACACCAAAATTAAAGAAGAAGGAGGTTCATTACAAGGATGGAGGAGGTATGATTGCAAGTAATGATGTAGGTTTGATAACATTCTCAGATGAAGCATAGGTTAAAGATCATCCATCAAGTAAGTCTCTAAAGTTGGAACATAGCCAAGGTGCCAAAGAATTAAAAAAGACAAGGGATGATGCATATTTCTAGTTTTTGGTTCATTGGAAAGGTCTACTAGATGGAGATGTCACTTGGAGGTTAGAGGATGATAGGAAGAAACTTGAATTTGATGTTACAACACTATCCTCAAAGGGGCTTGAGTTCCTTTTGCTTGGGGAGTATGGTGTAGGGCACCATAGGTCTTAATGTGGAAAAGTTGCAAAATGTTAAGCATTTTTTGTGTTTTTGTGTTTAAGTCATGATTTTTTGTGTAATAAGTTCTTTTAAGACCATTTGTGATTTTTTTGGAGTCAACTTAGGTTATTAGGTGGTTTGGTGTGTCAAGTGGGATAAGTTGTCAAATTTTGCAAAAAGTTACAAAAATTGTCAAAGCAACATTGCAATTTTGCATTTTTGAGGAAGTTGAAAGGTTGGGAAGTTGAAAGTCAGTTGTATTCAGTTGATTTGGGTTTTTAAAAGCTTAAATAAGCCTTTTGAAGTTGAAGACAAGGTTCTAAAGATCATTTTGAAGAGTGAACATCAATAAAACATTGTTTTTTTGTATTTTTTAAGTATAATTTGCTGATACAATAGCTTTTATAGCCTAGAATGGCCTAGAAATGTTGTAGGAGAAAGGGGATGAAGAGTTTGCAATTTTTTTGATGCCCTAGGTTGAATACCTTATGATTTTGGGCAAAGAATGTGCATAGAAGTTGGGCTATGGTAAAAATCCCCTGGAAAATTGTTGGTGATGATTCAAAATATTAGGAAAAACCTTATTTAACATGTCTAAGCCATTGGAATGAAGATTTGTGGTCTGGGTTTTAAAAATATTAACTAGACTCATTCAAGCAAGCCTAATTAGGCCTCTTACAAAGTGTAGCAGTAGATTTTTTATCATTGTGTTCCAAAACAACCACCCTTAAATTTTGGATATGTTTTAGAAATACATAATGGGTATCCAAAAAAGTTTATATATTGTGGGATTGAGTTGTTCTCTTCAAGTTATGCAAAAAATATCTCATTTGTTGCACTACAAAGCCTAGAGTCCATTTGGAAAGAAAATCTATCAAATTAGGGTTCTAAGATTGAAAAGTTTGTTTGGTTGTGTTAGTTTTGAGTTGATTTGTGTTCTTCCACCTTGTTTTGCATCAAAAAGGTTCTAGAGGTCCACCCTGAGAAGTGTGAGATCTTAAAAGTTGTAGGCCATATATATGCTCACCAAGGGTAGGCAGAGAAGGCTTTGGAAATTTTAAGAAAGGAAACTTGCATAGATCCATGTGATTCCCATGAATTTATCAAGATGGTTGAGTTATTAACATCAACAGACCCCAATGCAACCTTATATTCTCTTAAGACAACAAAGTCTCTTATGAAGAAGAGCAGAGAAGAAGTACCCATTGAATTTTTAAACAACATTGGGGTTCTTCATTTTGAGCGTGATTCAAACTAGAGTTGGCTCAAAAAACTTTAATGGAGGCATTAGGAAATGGAATTTGGGTTGAATTCATAAATAAAAGCCCCAGTGCCAATTATGTAGTTTTTTCTATGAGCTTTAAGGATACACAATTCTTCCATCGACTAGAAGAAGGTGTTGTTTCACTCAAGAGTTACCATGGGATAAAGTCACAACACTATTTAATCTTCATAGGTTGTTTGAATAGCTACATGATACTAAAAAACCAAATCTTTTATACAAGCCAAAATTGTTCAAGTTTCCTAATTATATGGATGCATATCTATGTCTTGCAGCCATGGCTCAAGCTGAGAATGAGATCCAACTAAGCCTAGAATTGATTGGGGATGCACTTAAGGTGGATAAAAACTCATCAAATGCTTTATATATGCTTGGAAACCTAGAACTGAAAATAGATGAGTGGATTAACGCAAAAAAAACAATTAAATTAGCACGCCAACTTGTCCTGGCTAAGGAAGCAAAACGAAAAGCTGATGAAGAATGAAGGATTTAGATGGAAAGGAGAAAGCAAGAGGAGGAACTTTGGTGGGTGATACAACAAGTAAAGAGGAGCAATTTGAATGTGTGAAGGAATTATGGAAGAGTAAGTGTAAGGGCAGGGATGATGACGATGATGAGGTTGGTCAATCTACGAAGAAATAAAAGAAGGAAAAGAAGAAAAAGAAGAAGGATAAGAACCACAAGGCTTATGATTCTTATATGGAGGAACTTGATATTTCCATGGAAGATGAGGAAAATAATATGAGTGATAAGGCACAATATGATGTAGAAAATATCCAAGATCTTGCAATTGTAGGTTTAGAATACTTTGATAATGGTGAGAAAAATTCTCCAGTTTCAACAAAATCATGAAGGAGACATGCATACTTTGATTTTGAAGATGATGAACCATTGAAGAAATAGAGTCTGAGAGAAGATAATCCATATGATGATGATGTCTAGGCTTCTTGAGCTTTAACCAAACCTAGCTCCTATTTTCCAAAAAAAAAGTTCCCAAGGCCCATGGGAAATGAATGATGAGTATTTGAGTTTCAACAGACTAAAATATGTTACCCATAAAAAACAAGAAAAAAGAAAAATGAAAAGATAACATACAAATGATTCATTTGAGTTTTTTTATAAGATCTCATTTAACTATGTCAAATGGATTTGGAAGGGACAAAGCATATTTGATTGACTAAAATTTTGAGGTAGGCTATATGTTGTGTGGTCTCACAACACTCCCCAAGACTGATCACCAGAAGTGAAGAAAGGAAGAGAAATATTTGATAGTAAGAAAGTACTTCATATTGTAAGTGTTTCATGCACCAGATACCAGGTACCGAAAACATAAAAAAGGAAAAAGGTAATGTGAAGTTTAAGTGAAAGACTCCGGTCTAGTATAAAGTAGTCCAATATGAATATTTCTGGTAAGAGGGAGTTTGATATAGTGGAGTTCAGGTATAACCAAGGTTTGGGAAAGTAAGTGGTAAAGTTGAATACTGGGTACATGTATCAGGTTGCAATGTGAAAGGTAATGTTAAAATTTTAAATTTGTCTAATGATCCAGGTGATTTGGTATATGTACAATGATTTATGATATGCTTTATGAAAGGCATGTAAAATATGAGATTTTTGTACTAGCATTTGAATAATGCTTTTATTTACATGAGATGTTATAATGTTTTTATTTAAAGGGTATTTAATATATGGAATTTGTGATTTCAGGAGATATCGATTGTGATGCAAAGCTTGGGTATGGACGGTCAGGAAAACTTGAATCATGGAAGGAATAATTTTGAGTATGGTTCAATCATTCTGGGAGGTGATAATGTAGACAACTTTGAATCCATAGAAATGTTAGGGATCTCGGTATTTCACATGCAATGGGAGAAAATTCCAATCTCTAGGAGAGCCCATTCTCGAGAGTGACATAACCAGAGCCAAGAGATGTGTGGGGGAAAAAATTCTACCTTTTTGTTCTGAATGTATAGGACACCCCTACATATTATCATGATTTGAAGTATCATAGAATCATGATTTTGAAGATTCACAATCAACACTCAAAGAGCTTCAACGAGTAATTAGATTTGACTTCCATTGACTTCAATTGCAATTCTCCTATTGGTCACAATATTCCACATGTCTTGATGAGATTGGTCCCTTAGATTTCCTCTCATGTAGTTGTCTTATCCTATCTAATCCTTGTGTTCTATAAAATACCAGACGATGCTTCATTTTTATTTTAAGTTCAAAATTTTTGGATGTAAGAGGAGCATAAACATTTTTAAGTTTTAATCTTTTTTCTTGTTTTTTGAACCATTCCAGCATAAAAATTTGTATGCATGTAGACATTAATTGATATCAAAGCTTTATGGATAGCTACCTATCTCAATATCTTTTGTAGTTGGTTTTGTAAGTTCAACCAAACAAGACCGTATATTGCATCATTTAAGGGTGCATACAGAACCTACTTGGTCTCCATAAACGAAACCCTCTCTTTAAAAGCTTGCACTATTTTATACGTACTTGTGAAGCAATCTAGTGAAATATAAAGCAGTTTTCTCTATTTTAATTAATTCTTTGGGGCATCCAAGGGGAATAACAGGGAGAAACTTTTATTTTTTAGTATTTTTTATACTTTGTTTTAGAATAGATGTTTAATATTTGAAAATGTTCCAAAAAATTAAATGAATAGAAGGAATTTTGTTGAAAATATTTTATTTTCCATAAATTTATTGAGTGCTTAATGCTAAATCTACTTAAGTGATAGCAAGGAATTTGTGATATTTCATGAAATGTTATGGTAAATATTTTGGTTTCATGATGTTCGAGCTTATCATTTTAATTCAATTTTATCTAAAATTCTCAAAGACTAACCATAGTCCCTTTGAGATTAACAACAATATCACATCATTACCCGATAGCGACCCTAGTGCAACCATGACTTGGTTATTAGAGACTTTGGATTGAACGAAAGCCAATCTTTGTCTTATGAACGCAAAATTTCCCCTTAGGTTTTCTTTGTTCCATATGTTTCAAGAAGGATAGGCTCTTCACAGTCTTGTCTATGTAGATTTTATTCATCCTGTTTTCTATAAGTGAATTCGTCGTCAATAGGAACTGGTGGTAGAAGGAGGGTCGGGTGCTTTTCTTTGATATTTTAGGTTTCATCCTTTGGAATTAGAAAATTATGCTTTGAAATGCTAGTTCTAAGGTTGACAAGAAGCTTGTAAATGAGGAATTGAATGCAAGATAGTTTTTATTATGGAAATTGGAAAAATTTGTAAAATATTTAATCAAAAACTGCATCCTTTGTGTTTGTTTACTTTTAGGAGAGTCACCGAGTGTAGAATTATGATACAACTAATCATGGTGAACTTGAGTGTGAATTTTTTTTAACTAGGGTAAGTTTGGCCATAAGTTGAGAAATTTCATTAATAGAAGAAGTTTTAACCACTAAAAGAAAGGCATTGTTAACGAGAAATTTTTTTTCCCAAGTGGAGTTGGAAATATTAAAAAATTAACTGATAAACCAAAACAGTTAGAAAACTACAATTATTATAAAGAAAATTCTAACTCTTTTTAGGGGAATAGGTGAGAATGTTGAGATTCAGAGACATTTCATCACAAACGAGGAAATGACATGGATGAATCATCATTCCCTATATATGTGGAAAACATAGATAGTGAGATGGAGTGGGAAAATCGAGCAGGAAACACGTCTATTGTGCTTAAAGTTGTGAATTCACCAACTATAAAAAGACATTTTCCTAATTTTATACAAGATATAGAATATCAAGTTTTTACTTTTTCTCTTTCTGATAGCAATATAAATAGTGATAAATCTTGGTCTAACAAAATGCAAAGTGAAGACATGGCCGAAGATATGAAAATCTTCAGAAGAGAAGGAAACGAAGAAATAAATGCAATTGTTCATGGAAATGGACTAGGGCTGGGAGAAGATATAGTATTTCCACATCAGACGACATGTGTGCAATCAGTCTCTAATGAGACTGTTTTCATACATTTGAGCCAAATTTTGGGTAAGTACACTTTTGAATTTATGATGTTTAAATGCAAAAAATTTAAGGTATTCCATTGCTACAGTAGAATATTTAAAATTTTGATAAGAGAATTCAGAGACAAATCTATTGTAATTCACACTAAAATTGTAGAGGAAATAGCCGTAGAAATTGAAATAAATTGCTTTATTAGAGTTAATCCTTTTGTGGTGATAGATTTAGAGTAGTTAGGGTTAGTTTATTTTTTTTTAGTTTTAGTTTTCTAGTTTTTTAGTTTTTTTTAGGGGTTCTTTCTTTGTGCTTATTTTTTTTCTTATTTCATTTCATTATTTTCTTTTTCCTAGCCTCTGCATTAGCAAATTTTTCTTAAATTTTTCTTTTGCATGAGAGTGAAATTGAAACATTTTTCAAAACTGAATTGAAAAAGGAGAAACAATAAAGCCATGCATAGTAAAACACGCTTTTAAAAGATATCAAAAAGAGATATATATATGTGTGTGTGTGTGTGTGTATCATGTATATACATTAGATATCAAAATCCTTGTTCAAAAAAAAAAAAATTTCAAAAGGCGAGTGATCAAAGTTGAGGAGGATAGTAGCTATTCAGTCGATTTGGGATGCCTCTTCTATCAAGGCCAAATACCCTATGTAGGCGAGTTCCCAGTGAGTTTCAAAATCTTGGATATGGAGATTAGTAAGAAAGGGCCAAAGTGGAACCACTTCCCTGTGTTCTAGGAATCGAGGAATATCATCCATGGAGGGAATCCCAATGGTCAGATGTGCAACAGCTAAGATGGTATCCAAATTCTCCAAGAATTTAGGCTTCACTATTAATGGCAGCAACACGAACATCTTCAATAGGTAGCCCAATGTCCAGAAGTGATGCTACAAAGTGAGAAGTTATGTTAGAGTAAAAATGAAAGTAGCAGTTGGTGCAACATATCTTTCCCCATGGACAACATAAGTTTGGCATAGTGAAACTGGAAGTCCTAATGATGAAGACCTTTTCAAGCCTTTATGGTGTGATGCTCCCTAAGAAAACATTTTTTCTATGAGAAAAACCTAAGAAAATTGGAGTATACATGGAGAAGCAAATGCAGAGACACAAAATAGAGCAAATTTATAGAAAATAAAAAAAGAGAAAGAAAAGAGAAGTGTGGAGAATTCGAGAAGAAATGCATGAATTTATAGAGAGCTATAAGCCAAATTGTGGTACATAGTTGCCTTGAGTAAATTTTTTTTTTGGGAAATCGTATGCGAGGTGGCAGCTAAGCAATAATCATTAGAATTAAAGGTTAAATCAAATTAATTCTTCACACATTTCTGATTAAATTGCTTCAAATTTGAGCAATACGGAGATTACGAATCAAGCAAGTTGAAGATTTAGAAATTGATAATGGTCATTTCAAGAGTCTTATTAATTATGGAGGTGTTATGTGTGCGGGATATACACGAGAATGAAGCTAGCAAGGCAGTACACATCATCACTTGAGTAAGTTGAAGGGATAATATGTGCTAAGGAAGGCGTGTGAATTTAATACAAAATAATGTGATCGTGTTTCAAGGTAATCATGACATTTTAATCCATTAATGAAGTGCAGCGCAGTTAAGTTGAGATAGCACAAATTTTAGTAGTTGTCATAAAATTTAATTGGAAGGGTGGTAACTAATGTTTCTAAAATTTAGATTTAAATTTGGTGATTAATTTGTCTATTGCTAAATTTTAATTTATGCATATTTTTTAACATATAGCGAGCTACAATTAGCTAGGATTTGGCATAAATTAGTGAAATTTAGCTAGAAACACACACCTACATGGAATCATTAAATAAGTTTTTGGGAAGTAGTGAATTGATGAAGGGATTTACATTGAATGAAAAATAAAAAAGTAACCTTTGATACCACTGTAATTCTCAACCTAATAGTGGTGCTTCAATGCTTGCAAGTTGATAAAAGAGCTATTATTGCAATATCAAAAGTGAAAAATGAGCTATCATTGCTATATAAAAAAAAAATGATATTAAGTCTTTAGGCTATCCAAATAACTCTATCGAGGCTATGGACACTTGACCGGTAGTAGAGCTATCTTTGGGGGAATTACAGAGATAACCTTGTCAGGGCTATGGATGTTTGACTGGCAGCAAGGCTCTATCCCTGGTTAGCTTTGGAGGATTGCTATATTATGTAGTTCAATGTTAATGAACTGATTATTTTTACTAAATTCAAAAAATTGGAATTAATCAAAGCACACATGGATGTTTCAGGTGGAGTTTTACTTTTTTTATGCCAGAATCTAGATAAAGGTAGAAAGTTATTATTTTAAAATATGTATAAATTTCAATTACAAATGGTGATTTAATTTCAAGTTTGATTTAAATTTAGTTTTATTGGTTGCCAATTGTTGTGTGGTCTCACAACATGCCCCAAGACTAAAAAGAATTGGGGACTCAAGTGAAAAATATAACTCTTACGTCAGGAGCTAGCTAATTGAAAGATCACCAAAAGTGAAGAAAGGAAGAGAAATCTTTGATAATCAGAAAGTACTTCGTATTACAAGTGTTTCATGCACTGGATACCAGGTACTAGAAACATAGAAAAGGTGAAAGGTAATGTGAAGTTTAAGTGAAAGACTTTGGTCTGGTATAAAGCAGTATAATATGAAGCTTTCTGGTAAGAGGGAGTCAAATATAGTGGAGTTCCTATATAACCGAGGTCCAGGAAAGTAAGTGGGTAAAGATGAATACCAAGTATCGGGTACCAGGTTGCAATGTGAAATGTAATGCTAAAATTTTAAATTTGTCTAATGATCTCGGTGATCCAGTATATGTACAAGGATTTATGATATGATTTTTGAAAGGCGTGTTAATTATGATATTTTTGTACTAACATTTGAATAATGGTTTTATTTACATGAGATGTTATAATGTTTCTTTTTTTTAAAGGGGATTTAATATATGGAATTTGTGATTGCAGGAGATATTGATTGTGATGCAAAGCTCGAGTATGGATGGTCAGGAAAACTTGAATCATGGAAGGAATGATTTTCAATCCGGTTCGATCACTTTAGGAGGTGATAATGCAGATGGCTTTGAGTCCACTAGAATGTTGGGGATCTTGGTATTTTACATGCAGTGGGAACAAATGCCAATCTTCGGGAGAGCCCATTCCTGAGAGTGACAAAACAAGAGCCAAGAGATGTGTGGGGGTGAAAATTCTACCTTTTCATTCTGAATGTATGGGAAGCCCCTACATATTATCATGATTTGAAGTATCATCCTGGCAAAGATTCAGGATCAACACCTGAAGAGCTTCAACGAGTAATAAGAGTTGACTTCCATTGACTTCAATCGCAATTCTCCTATTGGTCACAATATTCCACGTTCCTTGATAAGATTGGTCCCTTAGATTTCCTCTCATGTAGTTGTCTTATCCTATTTGAGACTTGTGTTCTATAAAAGGCCATAGGATGCTTCATTTTTACTTTAAGCTGAAAATATTTGGATGTTGGAGGAGCATAATTTTTTTAAATTTTTTTTCTTTTTTCTTGTTTTCTAAACCATTCCTACGTAAAACTTTGTATGCACGTAGACATTAATTGATATTAGAGCTTTATGGATAGCTACCTATCTTAGTATCTTTTGTAGATGGTTTTGTAAGTTCGTCTGAACAAGACTATATGTTGCAGCGTTTAAGGGTGCATACAAAACCTACCTGGTGTCCATAAACAAAACCATCTATTTAAAATATTTTACTCTTTTATACGTAGCTATGAAGCAATCTAGTGAAATATAAAACAATTTGCTCTATTTTAATTAATTCTTTGGGGCATCCATGGAGAATAACCAGGAGAAACTTTTATTTTTTAGTGTTTTTTATGATTTTTTTAGAATATATGTTTAATATTTGAAAATGTTCCAAAAAATTAAATGAATGGAAGGAATTTTGTTGAAAATATTTTATTTTCCATAATTTTTTTGAATGCTTAATGCAAAATCTACTTAAGTGATAGCAAGGAATTTGTGATATTTCCTGAAATGTTATGGTAAATCTTTTGGTTTCATGACGTTTGAGCTTATCATTTCAGTTCAACGTTATCTAAAATGTTGAAAGGCTAATTGTAGTCCCTTTGAGATTAACAAAAATATCACATCATTACCTCAGAGTAACCCTAGTGCAACCATGACCTCGTTATCATAGACTTGGGATTGAATGAAATCCAATCCTTGTCCTATGAATACATAATTTACCCTTAGGTTATCTCTGTTCCATATCTTTCAAAAAGGATAGGCTCTTCACTGTCTTGTCTATGGAGATTTTATTTGACCTATTTTCTGCAAGTGAAATCATTGTCAACACTATCCATCACCATTGTATGCATCTTCTCTTGGAATCTGTTGAAACTCGAATGCCCATCATTCATTTCCCATGGGCGTTGTGGATTTTCCTCTTAGAAAATAGGATCTAGGCTTGGTTAAAGCTCAAAAAGCCTAGAAATCATCATCATATGGATCATCTTCTCTTAGACTATTTCTGCAATTGTTTATCATCTTCAAAATTAGAGTATGCATGTCTCCTTCATGATTTTGTTGAAACTGGATAATTTGTCTCGCCATCATCAAAGTCTTCTAGACCTACAGTTGCAAGAAGATCTTGGGCATTTTCTACATCATCTTGTTCCTTATCACTCATAATTTTCCTCATCTTCCATGGCAACATTAGGTTCCTCCCTTTATAATTCATAAGCCTTGTGGTACTTATCCTTCTTTTTCTTCTTTTCCTCCTTTTGTTTCTTCTCAGACTAACTGGCCTCATCATTGTCATCATCCCTGTCCTTACACTTACTCTTCCATAATTCATTCACACGTTCAAATTTCTCCTCTTACTGCATCAGGTCTACTAAAGTTCTTCCTCTTTCTCTCTCCTTTCCATTTGAATCCTTCATTCTTCATCAGCTTTTCATTTTGCTTCATCAGTCAAGAAAAGTTGGTGTTCTACTTTAATTGTTTATTTTTCTTTAATCCAATCATCTATTTTAAGTTCCATGTTTCCAATCATACATAAAGAATTTGATGAGTTTTTATCCACCTTAAGTGCATTACCAATCAATTCTAGGCTTGGTGGATTGTAGAAACAGATTCCAAGAGAAGATGATGCATACAATGCAGATGAATAAGCTACCTAAAAATTTAATTCAATCAACTATGCTTTGTCCCTTCCAAATCCCTTTGACATAGTTAAAGATATCTTATCAAAAACCTCAAATGAATCATCTGTATGTTACCTTTTCATTTTTCCTCTTTCTTATTTTTCATGGGCAACCTATTTTAGTCTTTATTTTAGAACATTTTCTATATTCTTCAATGTATTATACTTTATCTTTCTATCAGATTCTAGATTAAAAGAACCTATAATTCAAAATGGATTAATTCATCTATTTTTATTTTATAGTCCCAAATAGGCAGATTAAATTATTCTGTTGTTAAACAAATCTTGTACAATGTAATGTCCCCTTTTCGAAATGAAACCAAGTGGAAACTCAAATAATCATCATTCATTTCCCATGGGCCTTGGGGACTTTTCTCTTGGAAAATAGGAGTATAATAATAAATCAAGAGGATCTTAATGTCATAAAAGGGCCATTTAAGTGTTTCCACAAAGACTAGGAAATGTTTATGATGTAAATAGGGAAACCATTGTGCTAGCTGAAAGGGGTCAATTTGATATTGCAAAGGGAATTTTTACAGAGGTGCAAGAAGTTGTTGCAAGAAACATATTTGTTCAAATTCTTGTTGTGTGGGTAAATCTAGCACAAGCTTACTTTGCACAAGGACAATTTGTGCTTATAGTGAAAATGTTTATGTTGCAAATGGGGCAGCCATTATAAAGTATTGGGACAAAGAATAGGAAATGTTTATGCTATAAATGGGGCAACCATTGTGCTAGCTAAAAGGGGTCAATTTGATATTGCAAAGGAATTCCTTGCATAGGTACAAGAAGCTACTACAAGAAACATCTTTGTTTAGATGTTTGATGTGTGGGTAAATCTAGGTCATGTTTACTTTGCACAAGGACATTTTGTGCTTGTAGTGAAAATGTATCAAAATTGTTTGAGGAAATTCTATGTTGGCATTGATACCCAAATTTTATTATATTTAGCTCAAACACATTATGAAGTAGAATAGTGGCAAGATTGTAAAAGAATATTATTAAGAGTAGTAAAACATTATTGAGAGAAGTATATTGTAATGAGCGTTTAAAATTTTTGTTTAATGTAATGAGGGTTTCAAATTACCTATAAATTTGCTATAGAGGGAATCCCTAAATATGATTTTTCTATAGACGGCCTTGACAAATTCAAATTTGTTGCAAGAAACTCTGACTTCCTTGCCCTTTCCCACCTTTTCAGAAGTCTCCAAGTCCTCTCTGAATCCTTATCACCCGTGCAAGTAGTTGCTATAACTAATCAAAATGACTCATGCTAGGCTAATGAATGAAGCGAGGTCACAAGGTCAAGTGAGACAAATTAATCTACAATAAACGAGATGAATGAATTTTCAATGAAAGTGAATAATCATACCTATACATCACACCAATAATTGGCTAATTTTTTTTTTCAAGAAAATTGTCTAATTTGGATTTGATGGCTAACTATTTAGTCATTTTTATTTCTGTGACTAAATAATTTTTTAGTTATCAACCAAATTAGTCATTTATTTACTCATTTATAGCTGAGTTGCAAAAAATGAGTAGAATTTAGTCATTTTTAGTTGTTGTGACTAAAATTTTCAGTCACCTAGTCATTTATTTGCCAAATTCTACTAGTAAAAGAAGCCATTTGGATTAAGAGACTATGTTTAGATATTAGAATAAAACAATGTGTAGTGACAATTTTTTTGTGACAATCAGAGTGTGATATGTCTAGCTAAGAACTAAAATTTCATGTCAAAATCAAGCACATTGATGTACAATATCATTTTTTTAGAGATGTGGTTAAAGATGGTAGGGTGAAGCCAGTTAAGGTAGAGACTTTGATGAATTTTATTGATTCTTTAACTAAGTTTGTGAGCATAGAGAAGTTTAAATGGTGTTTAGAGTCATGTAAGAGCTAAAATTAGCTCAACACCCAAGAACACCTGCAAAAACAATGAACACCTTCCACAAGATGATATGCAAGAATATGAACTTGCTTGATATTAAGACCTCTCAAATGATGAGGCATGAATTGTGATAAGGTATGATACAAATGATTATAAGCACCTTCCTTATATAGGCAAGGTTGAGATGTAGATGAACATGACATTGACATGTGTCATAATCTTATGACATGACAACTAACTACCAAGGATAATGATGCTAGATAAGATAAGACTTCTAGAAAAGACAACTCATCATTCTAAAAGGAATCTTATATCCTATGCAAACATGTGAATAAGGGTCAAGGCCCCATTATAACATATCACCTAGTAAATGCAACATAGGAATTAATTAAATGCCTAAGTAAACGTATGTAAGTGTTATTAGATAATTAATTACACCAACAATTAAATGGGTCTTTCAACCCCTAACAATTAAGAGATAATGTTTATACACCCTCCTATTGTTGTTTCCAAGGTATTCGACAAGTGGGAGACTTGTTGGGACAATATGTCTCAACCTTGCAATTGCACAAGGTATTGTTGATACATAAGGTAATATTGATATGTCGATGATGGGGGCACCCCTGAAAGGAAAAATTTATTTATATAAATTATTATTATAAATCTGGACTATTCATCTTTAGGTATTAAATCTAATATCCAATATTTTATTAGATTGAATAGCCCTAAAAGGAAACCCTATTTTATGAGGGCATTGTATTATAGCTATGTTTGTGATGTATTATGAGAGTTTGATAGGGGTCGTGTTGTCTCTTGATATTTGGTTGGTTATAGTCCTATGTGAAGCTTTCTCTGCAAGTATATTGTAATCTTTTTAATTTCTAAATAATATATTAGATGATGTTTAGAGTGTGGGGTTTTTCTCCCAAAAGGGTTTTCCCCACATAAATCATTGTGTTGTGGTATGCATGATATCTATGTTTATTTTTGTTTAAGGGAAATTTTTTAAACTTATTTGATGCAATATCACTTCAAACATTGCATCAAAGAGGGGAAAAATGTAGTCACCCTAAATCTAACATTATTTCCTCTTAATTAATTAAATAGTCATGTTTAATGTGGCAATGGAAAATGTATCCCTCTACATTTTCGTCCTTGTTTGGGCCCTCGTTAAATTGAGCTTAATGCTACCTTGATTTATTGTTGTAATGTGTTTAACACATTCACATTAGGTCTTGGGCACTTGTAAACTAAATGGACTTAGTTGTCCCTTATTTAAGGTGTTGTAAAGTGTATCCTAACACTTTCATACAAATCTAGGGTTTTCATTATAAATTGGGCTTCTTTATTTCTTATTTGGCCTTATTTTGCATTCACATGTCTTAATTAATGCATCTTTCTGAGATTAATCCTGAAATGAACTAGCATCTAATCATAGTTCAAGAGTTTCTAGATTGTATGGCCCAAATTTCATGATCAGGGACTCATATGCCACCTTGGGCATATGGGTCCCACCTAAGTTTCAAAGCCCCAATCTAGATTTCACATGAATCTAAGCATTTCTTGAAAAATGTGTCCCAAGCTTAAGCCTAATGAGACTCATACACCACTTCTAGCATATGAGTCCTACTTAGCTTAGACCTAAATTAAATTCAGATTCTTGGGGAGATTTTATTCTCCTAGATCTGATGTCAGCTTGTGTTGTAATTTTGGAAAAATTGGTATAAATAAATATAAATACAAGGTATATTTTTTCACATATTTCTACTAATATTTCAAGTATTCATGCATTCCAACAAATTGGAGATCACAAGAGCATTCAAGAGTTAATTATCAAGCATCTTAGAGGATTATTCAAGTATCAAGCATCATATCAAAGTCATCATGCATCATTTTTGTTTTTGAGCTAACATTTGTGATGTAGGATTTCATGATTCAAGCAAGCATTCAAGGAAATATCTACAACATTTAAGTAAGAGTCAAGATCTTCATCCATTAGAGCCATCTCATACATGTTTGTAGCACTTTATTTATAGGGTTTGGTGAGTTGCAACATTATATTTTGTTCATTCATCATTCCTCCTTTCCATATGATTTCTTTACAAGGTTTGATTACCAAAATGAGGTTTGACCAAGGAAAACCCCTTTCCACTAACAAAACGACATTTGTCCCTCTCTTTAGTGTGTGATTTGTAGATCTAGGTTGAAGACATATTGAAGAGAAATATTGGAGAAAAGTTGTCAAGATTGCAAAGTTGTCCAAGTTGCCACCTTGTTTAGAAGATCATCAAAAGACATCTACAAAGAAAAATTTAGTAATTTAGATCCAAAAATCAGGTTGAGAAGATAGAGCAGAGATTGAAGAGAAGATTCAAACTTTAACTTTCTGAAAAGGCTAAATAGGAATGATACACCACTTCTTGTGTATGAGTCCCAATATAATGGATTTTCTAGTGTTTAGGTGTTTTAGACTTGTCTAGAAGTTGCCAGAATTTTGTTCTTGCCTAGAAACCCTAATCTAAGATTAAATCACTCGAGCTAGTGTATGATTCCTAGTGTGCATTAAACTCAAAATTTTCAGTATTTCAAGTCTTCAATCAAGTTGCTATAGGTTTCTAGGTGCCCCTCAATACTTTTCCAATTTACTATTCTAATTTGCATTCATTTCTAGGTCATTTAGTGAAGTTTTGTATATCATTAGGTTTAGCTATTAGATCCTACATGTTACTAGTCTTTCCAAAACCTAGCTTGGTGGTGAACCCTTCTTTAATCATTAATTATCATACCCTACAACAACCTTTAGTAGATCTCTTTCCCTCATTCCATCATTGGATTGAGATCTCTAGGGTTTCCTTGAGTGAAATAAGAGTGTGAAGTAGGAACCCTATCTACTCAAAGATAGAGAGCCCCCTATTTCTAATGTTTCATTTTGGTGAAGCTACATTTAGAACATATTAATTTTAATTTGGATTGTAAAATAATCCTAGATCTAGCTTGCGTTAACAATACATTAGGATTTGCATTAGTTAAATTGTATCTAGGGTTTCTAATTCTTGCATTAGTAAAAGTGCATATAGGTTGCATTTATGTCTCTTGCATCACTGAAATTGACTTAAAATCTACATTTTCACTTAGCCCAGACATCATACAAACCAGAAAACATAACTGGTGCAGGACCTAGGAAAGGACTATTGTTGAAATTTTTTTGAGTTCTTAATTTTGTTGTGCTATCATAAGGTCATGTGGACCATTGTTTTAGATGCTTAGGGTTGTTTTTGAACTTTGGGAAAGAAGGTGACAAGGGTTCAATAGCTTTACAACATCATTGTGTTAAGTTGTAAAGAGTTGGCAAGGTGTTTGAAAACAAATTGGATTTTATAGATTGCATCATTAGGTCATCTATGAGCTTGAACCAAGCATCTAAGTTGTTGTGAGAGCCTATTTAAGGCAAGCTTCAACCCATAGATAGGGTTGGAGATATTTTTGTTAAGTGACAGTTTTGAAAAGTTGGAAAAAACAACGTTCAAGAAGACAATTTTCTATTTTTAGCATTGATATTAAGCTTTAATGGCATGAAACCGCTGTCATCTTGTTTCTAGAATGTAGATTTAGTATTGTGCAGGCGTTGTATGCTATTTTTCTATCTTTGTAAATCTTTTTCTGTTGTCATTTGTAAATAGTTAGTTCACTATCATCTTCAGGCCTGCAACAAGAAGTTTTGCAATAATGGAGTCCTAGAGCACCTTCCCACTATAAAAATTGTACGATCTTTTGGGAAATGTGCCTAGACTCTGTGCTTGTAAATATGGTAGGTGTTAGGTTTTTTTTGGTTGTAGGAGCTAGAAGAAAATCCTTTCCCTAGGCGAGCCAGGGAAGAGCCCAGCTAGGAAAGGCTAGAGGACAGCATAAATAACTTGCAGGGGATTAAAGATTTTTGAGAAATTATTTTTGGAGAATTTAGGGGAAGGTCTTGGCTATGCATGGTGATAAGGAAGAGCCTTTATCAATCCATTTGAGAGAAGAACTTTCTGACAGTCTTAAATCAGCCTAAGAAAGCTAAGGAAACCCTAGCTTCTTGACCAATTTGGTGTATGGACAGCATACATCCTGAGTAGGGCTAAAACCCTAGAAATATTGAAGGTGTAGACAAGGGAAACACAATTCCTAAGCCAAGAACTAGGTTATTTGGTTGGTTTAGAAAGAAAAATCATTTTACCCCTGTTCAGAGACCTAATTGGGGGCTCAAGGCTACTAGCCTTTCAAACCCTAGGAGAGTATTTTGTGAAAGTGATGGTAAGATAGAAACTTGTGGTTGTCTAAGAACCCTAGACAAGCCATTTGAAGTCTTTCTAACCTTTTCAAACTCCTGCAAGAACCTAGAAGAAGGTTGAGGTTATTTGGCCTTTAGGGTAGATTAATGGCCAAAGGAGAGTGAAGCATTGAACCAAGGTTTGGTTTGGTTGTTCAAAATTTGTCAAGATAGTGAGGTTGGCCAGGAGAACCAGGGGAATTTAGACAAGGTAGAGTTCCTATAGGTTAAGGTGGAACAAAAATTACACCAAGGAGGTCTATGACAAGGCCTAGTGTAGGAATCTATGATTGATTCCTCCAGCCTCCCTATCAGGTTGGTATCAGAGAAAGCAAAAGATTTGGGAAAGAGTGATATATGTTAGAGGTTGAGTCAAGTGATTCTTTCACCATGGTGACAAATGCACAATTGGACAAGATGGTTGAAGGTCAGGAGGAAGAAAATAGGCAATTGAAAGAAAGAATAGAGTAGCTTGAGCAAGCATTGAACAATGTGAAGTTGGAAGGAAGGGTACCAAAGGAAGAAGAGGTTGCAGAGGAAGATAAGACCCCTGAACCTGACCCTATTTTGCAAGAGGAGCCTTTCTTGAAGGAATTGAAAGCAATGAGTGGGAAAGCACTTGAGGGCATACCACTATTTAGTGGAAAAATGGAACCTGATGTAGTCATGGACTAGATAGAAGGCATGGAGAATCACTTTGAGTGTGATGGAGTCACTGAAGCTTAGAAGGTGAAGGTTGCTAAGTCAAGATTGAGAGGATCAGCCTTGACATGGTGGAAGTTCATTCAGACAGAAAGGGAGAAAGAAGGCAAACAACCCATATCAACTTGGAAAGGAATGGTTGCTAAGGTAAAAGAAGCCTACATGCCAGATGACTATGAGATTCAATTGCAGAAGAAGAGGAAAAGTCTAAGGCAGAAAGACCAAGATGTAAACACTTATACTGAAGAGTTTCAAAATATTTATATGAGAGTCTTAAGGTGTCTAGGTACCTTAATGGCTTGAAATGGAACATTCAGGAAGAGATGGCTTTACTAAGTCCCAAGACATTCCACCAATGTTATTAGTTGGCCATAAAGATTGAGGAAAGGAACAAGAGGAAGCAAGATCAGTCTTCTAAGGGCAGAGGCAAAGGAAAAGATCAAAGAGGACAGTGTGGTAGTTACCAAGGAAGAGGCAGTGACCAAAGAAATAAAGGAGAATCAAAACTCACTAAGAATGGAGGTGAAACATCTTCAAGAGGAGGATACAATAGAGGAAGAGGACATCAAGGAGGTTTAAACAGAGGAAGAGGAGTAGGCAGGAGCAGTTCCTATTTTGCAACCATGAAGTGTTATCATTGTAACCAACTAGGTCACCTTGCTTATAGATTCCCAGAGAAAGCTTCCTCATCAAGTAATGAAAAGAGAGTGGCCTATGCACAAGAGGACACTATGAGTCCTAAGGCATCTAAAATTAGTCACATAGAATTTGAGGTAGGAGAAAATCTGATGTTTAACAGAGTTCTGATCAGGTAGCCAGTTAAGGAGGAACCTAAGCAAAGAAGAGCACTTTTTAGAGTAAGGTGCAAGATACATGGGAAAGTATGCAAAGTCATTGTGGATTCAGGTTCAATAGACAATATAATCTCAGAGGAGGTAGTAACTAAGCTGAAATTGGAGAAGGTACCTCACAATAACCCCTACAAGGTCACATGGCTGAATAAAAGGCAAAGTGTTTTGTTTAATGAGCAAGTAACAGTGGAATTTTCAATTGGAGGATATAAAGATAAGCTGGTTTGTGATGTATTACCCATGGATGCATGCCATATACTATTGGGTAGACCATGGAAATATGACAGAAGTACCATTTATGATGGGAAAGAGAACACCATCTCATTCAAGAAGGATGGAAGAACCTTCAAACTACAGTCATTGACAGAGGAAGATGAAGGACAGTCAAAGGTACCTAACATCATGTTGAGCAGTGGTAAGGAGTTACTTAAGGACCTACACCAAGGGAATGAAGGATATGTGATCATGATGTAGTCCAAAGAGGAAGAAAAGGATGAAAAGACAGTCTTACCAGAAGCAATCCAAAGGTTGCTGGATAAGTACAAGAGCATAGTCAGTGATGGTACACCAGAAACTTTACCACCAAAGAGAGCAATAAGTCATCAAATTGACTTCATACCTGGAGCCTCATTACCTAAAAAAGCAGCATACAAACTTACACCTGAGTAGAACCTAGAGGTAGCTAGGCAAGTGCAAGAATTATTGGATCAAGGACTAATTCAAAAGAGCATCAGCCCATGTGCAGTGCTAGTGGTTTTAGCAACAAAGAAGGGAGGTAAGTGGAGACTTTGTACTGATTCTAGTGCAATAAATAGAATCACAATTAGGTATAGGTTTCCAATTCCTAGAATAGAAGACATGATGGATTGCCTTAGAGGAGCACAGTATTTCACTTAGTTAGATCTCAAGAGTGGGTACCATTAGATCGGGATTAAGGATGGTGATGAGTGGAAGATAGCTTTTAAGATAAATGATGGGTTATATGAGTGGAAAGTGATGCCATTTGGCCTCTCAAATGCCCCTAGCACGTTCATGATACTAATGAATGAAGTGCTTAAGGATTTCACAGGAATCTTTGTGGTAGTATATCTTGATGACATACTGATTTTTAGTAAGACAACAGAAGAACACTTGAAGCATGTGGAGATGGTTCTTAGAAGGTTGCAAGAAGAGAAGTTGGCAATCAATCTTGAGAAGTGTGAGTTCTTCAAGCAGGAACTTGTGTATTTGGGTTTTTTAGTATCCCAAGGAACGTTGAAGATGGATCTAAGCAAGGTGGAAGCCATCTTAAACTGGCCTACACCAACCACAACAATAGAGGTAAGGAGTTTTCATGGATTAGCCCAATTTTATAGAAAATTCATAAGGAATTTTAGTGGCATATGTGCACCAGTCCTAGATACTATCAAAGGTGGTCTGAAAACAAAGTTTAAGTGGACTCAAGAGGCTGATAAAGGGTTTGAGAAACTGAAACAAGAAGTGGCAACTCAATCAATTCTATTATTGCCTAGTTTTGACAAGTTGTTCATAGTTGAGTGTGATGCAAGTGGAGTAGTAGTAGGAGGAGTACTTAGTCAAGAAGGTAGGCTTGTGGCCTTCTTTAGTGAGAAGCTCAATGAAGCCAAGAAAAAGTACTCTACCTATGATCTAGAGTTATATGCTTTAGTGCAATCCCTTAGGAAGTGGAGGCATTATTTGTTTCCCAAAGAGTTTGTGGTTTTTACTCATAACCAAGCACTTAGTTATATCAACACCTAGGAGAAGTTAAGTAATAGGCATTCAAAATGGATGGAATACATCCAAGCCTTCACATTCACTATCAAGCACAAGAAAGGGCAAATGAATAAGGTGGTAGATGCATTAAGCAGAAGGTTGTTGACAGTGCAGGAGATACAGCTCAAGAGCATTGGATTAGAGAGTTTCAAAGACCTCTATGGTGAAGATAAAGAATTCTCAGAGGCTTACAAGGTATGTTCTAATTTTGAGAATCACTTTCATACCCAATATTCTGAGTATACATTGCAAAATGTGTAGTACCCCTCTGTTTATGCTTATGCTTTCTGATGTTGTGTTTTTACACTGTTAGACTATGATACTTTGTTTGGATATTTTGATCGCTGGTTTTCAGCGATAGTGGATCTATTATGTGACATGATGATACAATGTTTGGTGATTACTGATTTTAGACATGTTTTGAGATAGTGTAGATGTTTATTTTCAATTGATTATTGCTATGTACATGTTTATGATGGACTAATAGTTATTTATTTCATCAGTCTGATGTAATGTGTATTAGTGTGGAGAATGAAATCGCATCACTCGCTTGCAAGTGCCCTATGATATCCATGATTTTCTTTGCACGGTGTGCATGTACAATGGTTTATATATATATATATATGCATGTTATTGCTTGGTTGCAGGAATTACAGGTACATGACATCAACTCCACCTGGGTACTCAGGTCTGAGCGTGTCAAGACTCAATGGATACGTTGATTGGGAGGTAGTAGTTTGGTTCATCCTAGTCTAGTCTATAACCCAGTCATTGTACATTGTCTGTGTTAGTTCTAAGTCATGGGTTGTCTTGTATTTTCTGTTTGGATAAATTGTTTGAAAGGTAAATTTGGTTAATTTTAATGTTAGTTTATTGTGCTTTAAATTATTGTTATTTAAATTAATTAATTAGCTTATTTGGTTAAATGGTTTGATCTTAAAAGATTGAATTTATTTAATTAAATAAATTAATTAATTAAATTAAATTGTATTAAAATTGTGTGTAGAAAGATTTATTTAAATTAGAAATTATTTGCGGTAATGGAATTTGAACTATAAATTATTTTTGTATTTGAAAATTAGAAAATAAAATAAAATAAATGCATGTAAATTGAAATTTGAGTTTTAAAATTTAAATAAAGGAATTTAATTGCATGCAATTGAAATTGGCAAGATTGTCAAGAAGTGGTGGAGAGGAAATTTTGCAACCACTTCTTGACATGTGTGCTAGTGCATTAATTGATTATTGTTGAGGAAATTTGTTTACGGAGGATAATTTGGATCTGGGAAAAAAAAACATAGAGGTTGTTCAATTTTCTTCACGAGAAAAATATCTCAGCGTTTGCAAAAAAAATAAAATTATTACACTTTTATACACAATTGCAACATTCCTTAGGTTATTATGATGGGGCATTATAGATTGGTATCAGAGTGAAGGTTACAAACACTAGACCCTTTGGGTAATCTCTAGCCCATTAGGTTGACCTAGTATGTAGTGTCGCAACTTTTAGCCTTGGTTGAATAGTATCTAAGACTTGTTATTGATATGTGTAGGAATATGCCTAGGTGAGGAGGAAGAGGTCATGGTAGAGGTTGAGGTGGAGGCCGAGGGCCAATCCCTCAAGTTACTCCCCCTCTGAGTCCTCATCATAGTGATCAGGCAGAACAGTTGGATCAGAGGAATGAGGAACAAAATCCTGAACAGTCAGCAGTAGAGGGTCCTCAGATATGTCCTTTATTAGAGGAGGTCCTAGCTCATCTTGGACCTAGATAGGATGTTGAGCAGGAGGTTGTCAGAGAGAGAGATAGATCTCCTAGGAGAGTAGATGAATCAGTACACCAGGATGCTATTATTGCAGGACACATGAGGGATTTACTAAGGGCACGCCCTCCTACCTTTGATGGTACAAGAGGTGGCTTAGAGGCTAAGACCTGGCTACTAGATTTGGGTAGATGCTTTGCCATGCACCCATACAGTAGCAATACCCGTGTGAGATGCACTATTATGCATTTGAGAGGATTCGCCTCTACTTGGTGGTGCCTGGAGGAACAAAAGCTCCATTTAGATATTGGGTCAGTGTCTTGGGACATGTTTCTTAAGAGGTTTAGAGCACGGTTCCTATCGAAACACTGGAGGCAGTGTAGGGCTGATGAGTTCCATGATCTACGGTAGTTGGCTCTTTCTGTTGAGCAATATGAATGTAGGTTCTATGAACTCAAGCAGTATGTTGGTATTGGCGATGATGAGCCTATGCTAGTACAACACTTTATTAGGGGTTTAAACACCTGCATCAGTGGAGGTGTCTGAGTCTTTGAGCCAAAGACTATGGAAGTTGTGGTGGAGAAGGCTCGAATAGTGGAGGAGAACCTTGTTATGGCATTAGGTGGGCACACTAGAGTGCAGATTGGCAGTGCTCCTACAACAGGTTTTAGTCCACATGGTGGATAGTTAGAGACAAGGGGTTCCTCTAGGAACCAACAAACACCCACAAAGGGTGGGCAGCAACAATAGCAATGAACACCTCAAAAGAACAATAACCCACAACCACAATAGGGTAATAGTCCTCAAACAGGAAATGGTCACAACTGGTGGCCCAACAAGCGCAATAGGCAGGATCAGCCTACGCAAAGTGCTCAGTCTACTATCAGTAGGGGTAGTTTTCAGCAATCCAATGCACCTTCAGGTGGCAAAGAAATCGGTAGAGGCACAGGTACAGGTTGTTACTCATGTGGGTAGCAGGGACACATAGCTAGGCAGTGTCCGATGAGAGGTCCTACTGGTTTTGGGCCTGGACCTATAGTTTTAGAGCCTACGATGGGTGATGCAAGACGATCACATACAGTATATGCTATGCTTAATGACCACCAAGCCGATCACCAGAACACAGTGGTCAAGACTTCAGGTAAGTTACATGGTGTTAGTGTTTCCATTCTTTATTATTCTGGAGCCACTAACTCCTTTATTTCACTGACCATTGTAGACCGTTGTGGTCTTGTGGCAAGTTGAATTCACCTCAGGGGTGAAAGTAGCAGTAGAAAACTTAGTACATAATTGTGAACTCAAAATTGGTATGTTAACTACCTTAGTAGATTTATATGTTACACCCTTAGGATCATATGATATAGTTCTAGGAATGGATTGGTTAGCATCTTATCATGTTGTAATTGACTATCGACTTAAGACAGTTAGTTGCATTAACGATTTAGGTGCGAAAGTGGAAATTGTAGGTATTCAAAGACCTATCTCTTTGTGGATGATTTCTGCTATGCAATTAAAGAGATGTCTTCATCAGGGATGTCAATTGTTTGCAACAACAATTACTAATTTGGAAGAGGGTGAGAGGCGAGAGGTAACTCTTGATGATCATCCTATTCTTAGGGAATTCACGGATGCGTTTCCCGATGACATTCCTGGAATGCCTCTGAAGAGGGATATTGACTTTAGAGTTGACCTAGTTCCTAGAGCTGAGCCTATATCTAGAGCTCATTATAGAATGACGACTCAGGAGTTAGAGGAAATATTAGAAAAGGGTTTCATTCATCCAAGTGTTTCCCCTTGGGGAGCACCTGTCATCTTCGTAAAGAAGAAGGACGGATCTCTTAGGTTGTGTGTTGACTATCATCAATTGAACAAGGTTACGATTAAGAATCGTTATCCTTTGCCAAGAATCAATGATCTTTTTGATCAAATTAAGGGAGCCAATGTGTTCTCTAAAATTGACTTGAAATCTGGTTATCATCAACTGCGTATAGTTGAAGAAGACATTCATAAAACTACTTTTCGAACTCATTATGGTCACTACGAATTCACAGTAGTAGCTTTTAGATTAACGAATGCACCATCAGTATTCATGAGTCTAATGAATGGTGTTTTTCATACATACCTTGATCGCTTTGTCCTGGTATTTCTCGATGATATTTTAGTCTATTCGAGAAACATGAAGGAACATGAAGAACACTTGAGACAGGTATTGCAATGTTTAAGGGAAAAATCAATTGTATGCAAACTTGAAGAAGTGTGACTTCTTTCAAACTGAAAAAAAATACCTTGGACATGTAATATCTAGAAAAGGTATTGCTATGGATCCTTCAAAGATTCAAGCTATTGTAGATTGGCCTGTGCCTAGTGATGTAGGTGAAGTTCGTAGTTTTATGGGTCTAGCTAGTTACTATTTTCGTTTTGTAGAGGGATTTTCTAGGATCGGTCATCCTATAACTTCTCTTCAAAGGAAAGGGAAGAATTTTGTTTGGACAAAGCAATGTCAGTTAGCTTTTCAAACACTTAAAGAAAAGTTGACTAATGTGCCTATACTCATTGTTCCTGATCCTACTAAGGATTTCGTAGTGTGTACGGATGTATCCTTAGAGAGTTTGGGAGCAGTTTTGATGCAAGATGGGCGTGTGATTGCTTATGAGTCTCGCAAACTCAAGGATCATGAATTAAAATTTCCTACTCATGATCTAGAACTAGCTGCGGTAGTGCATGCATTAGTTCGGTGGAGACATTTCTTATTAGGTCATCGTTTTGAACTTCATAATGATCACCGTAGTTTGCAATACATTTTTACGCAACCTAACTTGAATGCTAGGCAAAGACGGTGGATGGAGTTCTTGTGTGAGTACGATTTTGAAGTGAGATATGTTCAAGGAAAGGAGAACATAGTGGTTGATGCTCTTAGTTGACGTCGACATGAGATCTTTGCTAGTACTCTTGAAGTAGAATTGAGAGGTAAAATAGTAGCAGCACTTCCTATGGATAGATTGTATCAGGAAGTGAGGTCAGAGATTGAATTTGGTAGACCTTTAGTAGGTCGATTTGCAGGGTATGTCCTAGAATCAGATGGTATATTACGACATTTAGGTCATATTTATGTACCACATTTTGAAAGTCTTCGTAAATTAATTATGACTGAAGCTCATCAAGCTCTGTATTTAGCTCATCCAGGAGTTGAGAAAATGCATGCTGATATTCAGAAATTGTATTTTTGGCCTGGTATGAAATGTGATATTGTTGATTATGTATCGAGATGTCTTGAATGCCAGCGAGTTAAAGCTGAGCATCAACATCCCGCTGGATTATTGCAGCCACATCTCATTCCCGAATGGAAATGGGATACTATATCCGTTGATTTAATTGTTGGGTTACCTATGTCATCACATTGACATGATGCCATTATGGTAACTATTGACCGATTGACTAAAGTACCTCACTTTTCACCAGTACAATCATCATACAATGCTTCATCCGTAGCTAGGATATTTATGGAGGAAATAGTTAGATTGCATGGGATTCCTCGTAGGATCATTTCTGATAGAGATCCTATATTTACTTCAGCCCTATGGACTTCATTACAACATGCTTTAGGTACATAGTTGAACTTTAGTTCGGCGTATCATCCTCAAACTGACGGACAAACAAAGAGAGTTAATCGAATATTAGAGGATATGCTTAGGATGTACGTAATGGACCAACAGTCTTGTTGGGAGGATTATCTGTACTTAGTAGAATTTGCTTACTATAACAGATATCAGAGTTCAATAGGTATGCCACAATTTCAGGCATTATACGGTCATCCTTGTCGAACCCCACTAAGTTGGGATTGACTAGAGGATAGAGTGTTACTTGGACCTGAGATGGTTTGAGACATGGAGCAACAGGTTGACCGTATTAGAGAAAATTTGATAGTAGCACTAGATAGGAAAAAGAAATATGCCGATGCGCATAGGATAGATCGATAGTTTGTTGTTGGTGATAGAGTGTTTCTTCGAGTGCGACCGCGAAAGAGTCCAATCCGTTATGGAAAAGGCTCTAAGCTTGCACCTCATTTTTTTGGGCCATTTGAGCTCTTAGAGAGAATTGGTCCCATGGCATATTGACTCGCCTTACCACCCATTTTGTCTCATATTCATGATGATTTTCATGTATCAGTTCTTAGACCATATCATCCCAACATTTCTCATGTACTTGATTGGAATGCGTTATAGGTAGAGGATGGGAAGCTAGCTTTGGAGCTCGTGGCCATTCTATAGCACCGGACGCTCGGTCTCAGGGGTTGAGATGTTGATCAGGTGAGGGTCCAATGGGATCCTAGCCATGAGGCTTCTGCTACTTGGGAGGGTGCGACACGCATGAGGGAACTTTATCCCTATCTGTTCGCAAGCTTTAAGGAGCAAGCCTGATCATGGGGGGGATGATGTCGTACCCCTCCATTTATGCTTATGCTTTCTGCTATTGTGTTTTTACACTGTTAGACTATGATACTTTGTTTGGTTATTTTGATCACTAGTTTTGAGCGATAGTGGATTTATTCTGTGACATGATGATACAATGTTTGGTGATTACTAATTTTAGACATGTTTTGAGATAGTGTAGATGTTTATTTTCAATTGATTATTGCTATGTACATGTTTATGATGGACTAACAGTTATTTATTTCATTAGTCTGATGTGACATGTATTGGTGTGGAGAACGGAATCGCATCACTCACTTGCGAGTGCCCTATGATATCCATGATTTTCTTTGCACGGTGTGACTGTACAATGATTTATATATATATGCATGTTATTGCTTGGTTGCAGGAATTGCAAGTGCATGACATTGACTCCACTTGGATACTCAGGTCTGAGCGTGTCAAGACTCAATGGATACGTTGATTGGGAGGTAGTAGTTTGGTTCATCCTAGTCTAGTCTATAACTCGGTCATAGTACATTGTCTGTGTTAGTTCTGAGTCATAGGTTGTCTTGTATTTTCTATTTGGATAAATTGTTTGAAAGGTAAATTTGGTTAATTTTAATGTTAGTTTATTGTGCTTTAAATTACTGTTATTTAAATTAATTTTTAAATGTTGAAGAAATTAGTTGCATGTTATTTAAATTAATTAATTAGCTTATTTGGTTAAATGGTTTGATCTTAAAAGATTGAATTTATTTAATTAAATTAATTAATTAATTAAATTAAATTGTATTAAAATTGTGTGTAGAAAGATTTATTTAAATTAGAAATTATTTGTGGTAATGGAATTTGAATTGTAAATTATTTTTGTATTTGAAAATTAGAAAATAAAATAAAATAAATGCATGTAAATTGAAATTTGAGTTTTAAAATTTAAATAAAGGAATTTAATTGCATGCAATTGAAATTGGCAAGATATTCGAGAAGTGGTGGAGAAGATATTTTGCAACCACTTCTCGACATGTGTGCGAGTGCATTAATTGATTATTGTTGAAGAAATTTGTTTACAGAGGATAATTTGGATCTGGGAAAAAAAAAACCACAGAGGTTGTTCAATTTTCTTCATGAGAAAAATATCTCAGCTTTTGCAAAAGAAAAAAAATTATTACACTTTTATACGCAATTGCAACATTCCTTAGGTTATTGTGACATGGCATTACAGATTGGTATCAGAGCGAAGGTTACAAACACTGGACACTCTTGGTAATCGCGAGCCCATTAGGTTGACCTAGTATGTAGTGTCGCAACTATTAGCCTTGGTTGAATAGTATCTAAGACTTGTTATTGATATGTGTAGGAATATGCCTAGGCAAGGAGGAAGAGGTTGTGGTAGAGGTTGAGGTGGAGGCCAAGGGCCAATCCCTTAGGTTACTCCCTCTCTGAGCTCTCATCACAGTGATTAGGTAGAACAGTTAGATCAAAGGAATGAGGGACAAAATCTTGAACAGTCAATAGTAGAGGGTCCTCTGATACGTCCTTTATTAGAGGAGGTCCTAGCTCATCTTGGACCTAGACAGGATGTTGAGCAGGAGGTTGTCAGAGAGAGAGATAGATCTCCTAAGAGAGTAGATGACTCAGTACACTAGGATGCTATTATTACATGAGGGATTTATTGAGGTCACTCCCTCCTACCTTTGATGGTACAGAAGGTGGCTTAGAGGCTGAGACCTAGCTACTAGATTTGGGTAGATGCTTCGCCATGCACCCATACGGTAGCAATACCCATGCGAGATGCTCTATTAAGCATTTGAGAGGATTCACCTCTACTTGGTGGCGCCTGGAGGAGCAAAAGCTCCATTTAGATATTGGGTCAGTGCCTTGGGAGAAGTTTCTTGAGAGGTTTAGAGCACGGTTCCTATCGGAACACTGGAGGCAACGTAGGGCTGATGAGTTCCATGATCTATGTTTATTGCCTCTTTTTGTTGAGCAATATGAATGTAGGTTCTATGAACTCAAGCAGTATGTTGGTATTGGCGATGATGAGCCTATGCTAGTACAACACTTTATCAAGGGTTTAAACACCCGCATCAGTGGAGGTTTCTGAGTCTTTGAGCCAAAGACTATGGAAGTTGCAGTGGAGAAGGCTCGAATAGTGGAGGAGAACCTTGTTATGGCATTAGGTGGGCACACAGGAGTGCAAATTGGTAGTGCTCCTACAATAGGTTTTAGTCCACATGGTGGATAGGTAGAGACAAAGGGTTCCTCTAGGAACCAACAGACACCCACAAAGGGTGGGCAGCATCAACAACAATAAACACCTCAAAAGAACAATAACCCACAACCACAATAGGGTGATAGTCCTCAAACAGGAAAGGGTCGCAACTGGTGGCGGAACAAGCGCAATAGGCAAGATCAGCTTGCACAGAGTGCTCATTCTACTGTCAGTAGGGGTAGTTTTCAGCAATCCAATGCACCTTTGGGTGGCAGAGAATTTGGTAGAGGCACACATACAGGTTGTTACTCATGTGGGTAGCAGGGACACATAGCTAGGCAGTGTCTGATAAGAGGTCCTACTAGTTTTGGGCCTCGACCTATAGTTTCAGAGCCTACAGTGGGTGATGCAGGACAATCACATACAATATATGTTGTGGTTAATGACCACCAAGCCGATCACCAGAACACAGTGGTCGAGACTTCAGGTAAGTTACATGGTGTTAGTGTTTCCATTCTTTTTTATTCTGGAGCCACTGACTCCTTTATTTCACTGACCATTGTAGACCGTTGTGGTCTTGCGGCAGTAAAGCAAGGTGGTAAGTGGCAAGTTGAATTCACCTCAGTGGTGAAAGTAGTAGTAGAAAACTTAGTACATAATTGTGAACTCAAAATTGGTATGTTAACTATCTTAGTAGATTTATATGTTACAACCTTAGGATCGTATGATATAGTTTTAGGAATGGATTGGTTAGCATCTTATCATGCTATAATTGACTGTCAACTTAAGACAATTAGTTGCATTAACAATTTAGGTGCGAAAGTGGAAATTGTAGGTATTCAAAGACCTATCTCTTTGCGGATGATTTCTGCTATGCAATTAAAGAGATTTCTTCATCAGGGATGTCAACTATTTGCAACAACAGTTACTAATTTGGAAGAGGGTGAGAGTTGAGAGGTAACTCTTGATGATCATCCTATTCTTAGGGAATTCACGGATGTGTTTCCCGATGACATTCGTGGAATGCCTCCGAAGAGGAATATTAACTTTAGAGTTGACCTAGTTCCTGGAGTTGAGCCTATATCTAGAGCTCCTTATAGAATGATGACTCAGGAGTTAGAGGAACTATTAGAAAAGGGTTTCATTCGTCCAAGTGTTTCCCCTTGGGGAGCACCTATCATCTTCGTAAAGAAGGATGGATCTCTTAGGTTGTGCATTGACTATCATCAATTGAACAAGGTTATGATTAAGAATCGTTATCCTTTGCCAAGAATCGATGATCTTTTTGATCAAATTAAGGGAGCTAATGTGTTCTCTAAAATTGATTTGAAATCTAGTTATCATCAATTTCATATATCTGAAGCAGACATTCATAAAACTTCTTTTCGAACTCGTTATGGGCACTACAAATTCACAGTAGTACCTTTTGGGTCAACGAAAGCACCGTCAGTATTCATGAGTTTAATGAATGTTGTTTTTCATACATACCTTGATCGCTTTGTCTTGGTATTTCTTGATGATATTTTAGTATATTCGAGAAAAATGAAGGAACATGAAGAACACTTGAGACAGGTATTGGAATGTTTAAGGAAAAATCAATTGTATGCAAACCTGAAAAAGTGTGACTTCTTTCAAAGTGAAATAAAATACCTTGGACATGTAATATCTGGAAAAGGTATTGTTGTGGATCCTTCAAAGATTCAAGCTATTGTAGATTGTCCTGCAACTACTAATGTAGGTGAAGTTCACAGTTTTATGGGTCTAGCTGGTTACTATAGGCATTTTGTAGAGGGATTTTCTAGGATCGGTCATCCTATAACTTCTCTTCAAAGGAAAGGGAAGAAGTTTGTTTGGACAGAGCAATGTCAGTTGGCTTTTCAAACACTTAAAGAAAAGTTGACTAATGCACCTATACTCATTGTTCCTGATCCTACTAAGGATTTCATAGTGTGTACGGATGCATCCTTAGAGGGTGTGGGAGCAGTTTTGATGCAAGATGGACGTGTGATTCCTTATGATTCTCGCAAACTCAAGGATCACAAATTAAACTATCCTACTCATGATCTAGAACTAGCTGCGGTAGTGCATGCATTAGTTTGGTGGAGACATTTCTTATTAGGTCATCGTTTTGAACTTCATACTGATCACCGTAGTTTGCAATACATTTTTATGCAACCTAACTTGAATGCTAGGCAAATACGGTGGATGGAATTCTTGTGTGAGTACAATTTTGAAGTGAGATATGTTCAAGGAAAGGAGAACGTAGTGGCTAACGCTCTTAGTCGATGTCGACATGAGATCTCTGCTACTACTCTTGAAGTATAATTAAGAGGTCAAATAGTAGCAGCACTTCCTATGGATAGATTGTATCAGGAAGTGAGGTCAGAGATTGAATCTGGTAGACCTTTAGTAGGTCGATTTGCAGGGTATGTCCTATTATCGGATGGTATATTATGGCATTTAGGTCATATTTATGTACCACATTTTGAAGGTCTTCATACATTAATTATGACTGAAGCTCATCGAGCTCCGTATTCAGCTCATCCAGGAGTTAAGGAAATGCATGCTGATCTTTGGCAATTGTATTTTTGGCCTGGTATGAAATGTGATATTGCTTACTATGTATCGAGATGTCTTGAATGCCAGTGAGATAAAGCTGAGCATCAACATCCCGTTGGATTATTGCAGCCACAGCTCATTCCCGAATGGAAATGGGATACTATATCTGTTGATTTTATTGTAGGGTTACCTATGTCATCATGTTGACATGATGCCATTATGGTAATTGTTGATCAATTAACTAAAGTAGCTCACTTTTCACCAGTACGATCATCATACAATGCTTCATCCGTAGCTAGGATATTTATGGAGGACATAGTTAGATTGCATGGGATTCCTCGTAGGATCATTTTTGATAGAGATCCTGTATTTACTTCAGCCCTATGGACTTCATTACAACATGCTTTAGGTACACAGTTGAACTTTATTTTGGCGTATCATCCTCAAACTGATGGAAAAACAAAGAGAGTTAATCAAATATTAGAGGATATGCTTAGGATGTACGTAATGGACCAACAATCTCGTTGGGAGGATTATCTGTACTTAGTAGAATTCGCTTACAATAACGTATAACAGAGTTCAATAGGTATGCCACCATTTCAGGCATTATACGGTTGTCCTTGTCGAACCTCACTAAGTTGGGATCAACTAGAGGATAGAGTGTTACTTGGACCTGAGGTGCTTCAAAACATGGAGCAACAAATTGACCATATTAGAGAACATTTGATAGCAGCACAGGATAGGCAAAAGAAATATGCCGATGCGCATAGGATAGACTGACAGTTTACTGTTGATGATAGAGTGTTTCTTCGAGTGCGACCGCGAAAGAGTCCAATCCATTATAGAAAAGGCTCTAAGCTTGCACCTCATTTCGTTGGGCCATTTGAGATCTTAGAGAGAATTGGTCCCGTGGCATATTGACTTGCCTTACCACCTAGTTTGTCTCGTATTCATGATGTTTTTCATTTATCAGTTCTTAGACCATATCATCTCGACATTTCTCATGTACTTGATAGGAATGCATTATAGGTAGAGGACGGGCAGCTGGCTTTGGAGCCCGTGGCCATTCTACAGTGCCGGATGCTCGGTTTCAGGGGTCGAGACATTGATCAGGTGAGGGTCCAATGGGATCCTAGCCATGAGGCTTCTACTACTTGGGAGGATGTGACACGCATGAGGGAACTTTATCCTTATCTGTTTGTAGGCTTTTAGGAGCAAGCCTGATCCTGTGGGGGAGGATGTAGTACCCCTCCATTTATGCTTATGCTTTTTGCTGTTGTGTTTTTACACTGTTAGACTATGATACTTTGTTAGGATATTTTGATCGCTAGTTTTGAGCGATAATGGATTTATTCTGTGACATGATGATACAATATTTGGTGATTACTGATTTTAGACATGTTTTGAGATAGTGTAGATGTTTATTTTCAATTGATTATTGCTATGTACATGTTTATGATGGACTAACAGTTATTTATTTCGTTAGTCTGATGTGACGTGTATTGGTGTGGAGAACAGAATCGCATCACTTGCTTGCAAGTGCCCTTTGATATCTGTGATTTTCTCTGCACGGTGTGCCTGTACAATGGTTTATATATATATATATGCATGTTATTGCTTGGTTGTAGGAATTGCAGGTACATGACACCGACTCCACCTGGGTACTCAGGTCTGAGCGTGTCAAGACTCAACGGATAAGTTGATTGGGAGGTACTAGTTTGGTTCATCCTAGTCTAGTCTATAACCCGGTCATGGTACATTGTCGGTGTTAGTTCTGAGTCATAGGTCATCTTGTATTTTCTGTTTGGATAAATTGTTTGAAAGGTAAATTTGGTTAATTTTAATGTTAGTTTATTGTGCTTTAAATTATTGTTATTTAAATTAATTTTTAAATGTTGAAGAAATTAGTTGCATGTTATTTAAATTAATTAATTAGCATATTTGGTTAAATGGTTTGATCTTAAAAGATTGAATCTATTCAATTAAATAAATAAATTAATTAAATTAAATTGTATTAAAATTGTGTGTAGAAAGATTTATTTAAATTATAAATTATTTGTGGTAATGGAATTTGAATTGTAAATTATTTTTGTATTTGAAAATTAGAAAATAAAATAAAATAAATGCATGTAAATTGAAATTTGAGTTTTAAAATTTAAATAAAGGAATTTAATTGCATGCAATTGAAGTTGGCAAGATTGCCAAGAAGTGGTGGAGAAGATATCTTGCAACCACTTCTCAACATGTGTGCGAGTGCATTAATTGATTATTGTTGAGGAAATTTGTTTACGGAGGATAATTTGGATCTGGGAAAAAAAAGCACAGAGGTTGTTCAATTTTCTTCACGGGAAAAATATCCTAGCTTTTGCAAAAAAAAAATATTACACTTTTATACACAATTGCAACATTCCTTAGGTTATTATGATGGGGCATTACAAAATGGACTGTTAATCAAGGGCAATTAGTTATGTGTTCCAAGAGGGTCAAAAAGGGAAAATTTGATTCAAGAAAAGCATAATGGCAGTCTTAATGGGAATTTTGGTATCAATAAGACTTTAGAACTAGTACAAAGGTTCTATTACTGGCCTAAGTTAGCAAGAGATGTCAGAAGATATGTGGAACAATGTGTTGTATGCATGAAGGCTAAGGGAGGAGTTAGTAATGCTAGTTTATATTAACCCTTGCCCATTCCTAACAGACCGTGGGAGTGCGTGAGCATGGATTTTGTGGTAGGTATTCGTAAGACCAAGATTGGTTTTGACAGTGTTTATGTTGTGGTAGACAGATTTAGCAAGATGATTCACTTCATTCCCTGCAAAACCACTCATGATGAAAGCTACATAGCTCACCTTTTCTTCAAGGAGGTTGTGAGGATCCATGGCTTACCTTTAAGCATTGTTTCTGATAGAGATGTGAAGTTCATGAGTCACTTTTGGAAGACTCTATGGAGAAAATTGGGAACAAACCTATCTTTTGGATCAGCTTACCATCCTCAGACTGATGGTCAAATAGAGGTGGTTAACAGAGTGTTGGGTAATCTTTTAAGGTGTCTAACCAAGGAATATGGATAGACCTAGGATATGGTGATTTCTCAAGCTGAATATGCCTATAATGACAGTGTCAATAGAACTACAGGAAAGAGTCCTTTTGAGGTGGTGTATGGGATGCACCCAAGAGGCATTTGTGAGCTCAGAGAGCTTGGATCTATGGAGAATAGGAGTGGACATGCAGAAGACTTCACTCATACCATGAAAGAGATTCATGAGTAGGTCAAGAAAACAGTCACAATAGCAACCCAAAATTTGAAGGAGAAAGTTGATTTGTCAAGGAAGGATGTACAATTTGTAGTTGGGGACTATGTTATGGTCCACCTCAACAAATCCAAATTGCAGAAGAGAATGGCAACCAAGTTATAGATGAAAAGAGTGGGTCCATGCAAAGTATTGGCCAAATATGGCAAAAATGCATACAAGGTGGAGTTACCATTAGATTTGGGCATCTCTCCAGTGTTCAATGTAGCTGACTTGATCAAGTACATGGGATCAGTTAAGGATGTGGATCAAAATAGTCAAGAACTTCTCAAGGACATCAGCAATGTACCCTTCCCTCATTAAGACAAGCTACAAGTAGAGAAAATCTTGGAGTCAAGAGTGAAGAAGACTACAAGGCACAAGGTGTACATGGAGCATCTTCTTAAATGGAAGAACAAGCATGAATGTGAAGCTACTTGGGTAGAAGAAGCAGACTTCAAGAAGTAAGGCATTGATATGTCTCTGATCCCTTCATCCAATCCTTAGTTGTTTGTGCTGAGAGGGGGAGAATGGTGCAGGAGCACCCGGGAAAGGACTATTGTTGAAATTTTGTTGAGTTCTTAATTTTTTTGTGCTATCATAAGGTCATGTGGACCATTGTTTTAGGTGCTTAGGGTTTTTTTTGAACCTTTGGAAAGAAGGTGACAAGGGTTCGATAGCTTTACAACATCATTGTGTTAAGTTGTCAAGAGTTGGCAAGGTGTTTGAAAACACATTTGGTTTTATAGATTGCATCATTAGGTCATCAATGAGCTTGAACCAAGAATCTAAGTTGTTTTGAGAGCCTATTTAAGGAAAGCTTCAACCTGGAGATAGGGTTGGAAATATTGTTGTTAAGTGACAGTTTTGAAAAGTTGGAAAAAATAGCGTTCAAGAAGACAGTTTTCTGTTTTTAGCATTAATATTAAGCTTTAATGGTGTGAAACTGATGTCATCTTGTTTGTAGAATGTAGATTTAGTATTGTGCAGGTGTTGTGTGCTATTTTTCTATCTTTGTAAATCTTTTTCTATTGTCATTTGTAAATAGTTAGTTCACTGTCATCTTTAGGCCTATAATAGGTAGTTTTGCAATAATGGAGTCCTAGAGCACCTTCCCACTATACAAATTGTATGGTCTTTTGGGAAATGTTCCTAGACTTTGTGCTTGTAAATATGGTAGGTGTTAGGTTTTTTTTGGTTGCAGGAGCTAGAAGAAAATCCTTGCCCTAGGCGAGCCAGGGAAGAGCCCGGCTAGGAAAGGCTAGAGGACAACATGAATAACTTGTAGGGTAGTAAAGACTTTTGAGAAATTATTTTTGGAGAATTTAGGGGAAGGTCTTGGCTATGCATGGTGATAAGGAAGAGCCTTTATCAATTCATTTGAGAGAAGAACTTTCTGAGAGTCTTAAATCAGCCTGAGAAAGCTAAGGAAACCCTAGCTTCTTGACCAATTTGGTGTCTGGACAGCATACGGCCTGAGCAGGGATAAAACCCTAGAAATCTTGAAGGTGTAGATAGGGGAAACACAATTCCTAAGCCAAGAACTAGGTTATTTGGTGGGTTTAGAAATAAAAAGCATTTTACCCCTATTCAGAGACCTAATTGGGGGCTCAAGGCTACTAGCCTTTCAAACCCTAGGAGAGCATTTTGTGAAAGCGATGGTAAGATAGAAACTTGTGGTTGTCTAAGAACCATAGAAAAGTAATTTTAAAGTCTTTGTAACCTTTTCAAACCCATGCAAGAACCTAGAAGAAGGTTGAGGTTATTTGGCCTTTAGGGTAGATTAAGGGCCAAAGGAGAGTGAAGCATTGAACCAAGGTTTGGTTTGGTTGTTCAAAATTTGTCAAGATAGTGAGGTTGGCCAGGAGAACCAAGGGAACTTAGACAAGGTAGAGTTCCTATAGGTTAAGGTGGAACAAAAATTACACCAAGGAGGTCTATGACAAGGCCTAGTACAAGAATCTATGATTGATTCCTCCAGCCTCCCTATCAATAACATTTACATAGAATTTTTTGAAAATGATGCAAAAACCCTAATCTAGGACTCATACACCCCTCTAGGTGATTTAGTCCTAGTATAGGTGGTTTTTCCCAATTTCTGGGTATTCTGTGGTGACTGTTATTCAACATTCAAACCTTCAAAAAGCCATGATTGGGACTCATATGACCCTCTGGGAGATTTAGTCCCATTTCATATTTTAAACTACATTTTCCATCTTTGAAAACTCTATTTTTGTGTTTCTATTCGTAGTTGTTAGCTATCTGTTTCAGTTTACAAATTTTTTGTTACTTTCATTACATTTCATTTAGCTTAATTTCATTTGAATAAGAATTATAACATAGTATTTATTTTGTGTTCATTGCATGTTTCATTTCCTTGATTTTAGCTTAATTTCATTTGAATAAGAATTATAACATAGTATTTATTTTGTGTTCAGTGCATGTTTCATTTCCTTGATTGTCCCTTGCATGAGATTTTCTACTCGGTGTCTTATTGCTAATAATATATTGAGATGAAGTTTAAGACTCATCTCATCTCATGATAGAACAATCATCATGGATGTTGGACTATCTAGCTCTTTCACTAGTGTTGACACTAGTTCACAATGTATGGATGATACCTTTAACAACTCTTTACCTTCAAGTAGTGTGAAAAATGTTGAAACAATGGTTGCTAGTATTCTGCAAGAAAACATAATCCAAATTCATGAAGACTTAGAAAACATACAAAATAAAATAAGTACCTAAATAATTTAAACCACCACCATCATTGTCATAGATAACATACATTGCATGATTGAAAGTGAAGACGAAATGGATCTTCTGCATAATATAATTCAGATTTTTGGGCAACGTCTTACCTCAAACACTAGTTTTCATTTACCTTTGAACAATGTCACAAGTCAAGGATGAACCCAAATCCCTCCTCCCACAGCCATTGCCTCTATTCCTACCTATACTAATCCTCAAGTTACAAAAAAAATGCAACCTACTAGTAATGTGATTCCTTCCTTGGGTATTTCTGCTAGCACTCCTAGTACCTTTGTGGCATTGCACGCGATATGTCCTACTACTTTACCTCCTATAAGAATTCCATTCACTACTCCCTCAAACATATATACACCTTTTCCATATTCACCTCTTCCATATTCACCTCCATCAAAAAACACAACCAATGACACCCTTATAAATCAACTTGTGTAAACTATTTCATCCCTTTAAAAGAAATTTTCCACCATAAACCAAAATCAAAATGGCCAACCCACATATTATGTTAAAATAAATCCCTTATCCTTAGAGATATTGAGGAAATTGATGGACAAGTTATAGAGGTTCCTAGATTTGAGAAATATGGAAGGAAAGGAGATCCTTCTAACCATGTTTCCACTTATACCACCTTATGTAGTGACTTTATTCTTGAGGATAAGCTATTGACTAAGCTTTTCCCTAGATCCTTGAAGGATAATGCCTTAGAATGGTTTTCTTTGTTACCGAACAACTCAATTTGTTCATTCAATGAAATTTTTGAGGCATTTATATTCCGTTTTCAAGTGCATATGACTCCTAAGATGACCTTAGCCAATTTGATGAAATGTAAGCAAAAAGATGATGAAAAGATTACTGACTTTATTTCACACTACCAATCGCTTTATTCCCAAATCGATGTAAATATTTCTGACCCTCAAGGATTTTCATTGAGAACTTTCAAACTAAGATATAAGATAAGCTTACCATGATGAAGTTCCCCTCCTTTGTGCACTTATGTACTGCCCTTCATGATTATCAAAATTTGGTTAGTAGTTGTGAAACAAAACCTACCTCTAGCCGACTTGAAAGGTTTGAATTTGTAAACCAAAAAAACTATCAACCTTTTAGAAAATAGAATAAAGGCTTCCTTTAACTTAATCCCCCTCAACAAATGACTCAACATGTCGATACCCAAGTGGGTGTTATAAGGAAGACAACTCCTTTCACGTTTTGGGATGTGGCTAGGCAATTCACTCCCTTACCCAATACCCTCCCTAACACAATGTCACAACTTTTAGAATAGAAAATGATCACTTTTCCTCCCATTAAAAATATCAACCCTAATAATCATTTACCTTCAAAATTTAGGGAAAATTCTTATTTTCATTATGACTGACAAAATGAACATGACACAGAACATTGTAAGCATCTTAAACATCTTGTGCAAGTTCTCATTGATTCTAGTTGACTTTCAGTTGGCCATGTTAGTGATCAAGGAAATAAGTTTGTTGCCCCTCCTAACCAAAACTTGCAAATCTTTACCAACCCCATTTCCAAATCATAATATTTCTTTTTTCAAAGCTAGTGAAACTATAAAGAATGATGTCAGGAATGTTGACATAGATGATGAAAACATGGATACTAGTGAACAAGGCCCTATAGATATGGATACTATTAACAAAGGTTTAATTGTGTTGATTGAAACTTAACCTCATAAGGGCCAAACTAAAAAACCTCTTAACATTGCTTTCTCCTTACAAGATATACTTAAACATGCACCCGATGGTCCTCTTTACATAGTCTGTTGAATCAATGATAAGCCAACTAATGTGACATTAATTGATCCTATCTATGGAGAGAATATGATCACTAAGAAATTCCTTGTGCATGAACTCTATCAAGAAACATATGATAAATTGAAATCATGGATAAAAATGCATAATGGTTTCACTTGCCCTACGATGAGATCGATCACCCTTCCTTTACAAATAGGACTGAAAAAATTAGAAGTCTCATTCTCAATCATCTCGACATCGAACCAGTTCTATGTGAAGCTTGGTTACCCATGGCTAGGCTCCATGGAATCCATATCGTCGGTTGTGCATGAATGCTTAAATTTTCCCTTTGATAATGAAATTTTCACTATGCACCATAATGGCTTTAATCCTTTGTCTTCCCATGGAAAATTTTCATTATATTTCTTTTGGTTTGAGCCTATGGAACCTATAAAACCTCGAGAAGACTTATTTTTCAAATCCTACCAAAATTTTAAGGTGAAATGCATAGAAAAGTTCTATCATTTACAAATATGCCTCAACCTATGACCGAGCCTACCATCCTCAATAAAACCATGATTGAACCTAAAGAAATTCCAAACAACCAAGAATAACCTAAGATAGATGTTTTTCCTACCTCCTACAAAAGACAAAGAGATAAAAAACCAATCTCATCATGCCTCCTAAGATAAAGAAAGTTTACAAAGCTAAAGAGAAAGTGGTTGAATAACCTCCTATGGTTCCTTCTATTCCTCCCCTTAGGGAAGAAAAAAAACCTATGGTTGATAAAAATTCTCTTACACAAATGCAACTTAACAATGGTACTAAAAGAAACAAAAATGCTCGAGAGCATAGGTGTAGGCATTGTGCTCTTACTCGAAAGATAAACAAAGAAAACAAAGAAAATCAACATCCAAACTTGACTGAAGCAATACATGATGAGTCTCCTTCTTCATCACAACAAAATGATCCTATATCACAACTGTAACAGGAGTTAAATCCTTCTTTAGACATTATCATTTGACCTCCCATTATTATTAACTTGGATGATGATGATGAGGTTGCTCAAATTTATGAAGTATATAATGAATTGAATACATTGTTTTCCCCTTATATGAGATTAAATGATAATTCTCCTAGGAAGAGTATTGAACTTGGTGATAATCCTAATTCAGCACTTTCCATTGTCTCTTTGGCTACTTTTCTACCTTCTATCTATTATGAACATGATTGGGATGTGGACAACTTGCTAATAGCTTGACTCGCATATGCCTTACTAGTCTTTTGTATTTTTGTCTTTTATTTTATTTTATGTGATTGCATGTGTGTAATGTTGTCCCCCATACTATTCTATTTGATGTTTCTCTCTCTTTGTGACATTCCTCTATTTGTACCTACTATTGGTTCTTTTTCTAGTGCACCTAAGAAATCTCTAAGGGATAGCCAATTCCTATGTTTAAGACTCCTGAAATGACTGGCCAACTAACAAGATCTAGTCAATGACTAAGATCTTCTATGTTGTAGGCTTTGTGGGGCCAAGGAGGGTGTTCCTAATGTGTTCATCTGAAAAATATGCTTTATAGAACACATCATTTTCACATATCAATTTGAATGAAGGATAGTTGTGCAACAATTACTATGAAATTGGTTTGTTTCTAAGTAACTTACTACCCATTCATCAAAAGGTATTCCTCATGGTAATTTACACAAACTTGTATAAAGATTAATGAATTTAAAGTGAATTTGAATTATGACTTTAGGCCAGTCATCTGACAATTATTTGATCTACCCTTTAGGTGAATCATGAAGGAATAGACCAATGCCTTGTTACATGGGGCAATAGAGTCACACACACAAGAACCAGTAATGCAAAAATGACTTTAAAATTAAGTGGGATGGACTATTCTCATAACAAATTTATATTATAGAGTTCACTCTTTTTGATATATAACTCCTTATCAAATCCCTTGCAAATAATTGTAAATCTAAGACTTCATTTAAGCATTTAATTGGTTGCTTGAATCAAAGCAGAAATAAGGACATACATTTGAACAAATGGTTGAAGAAGATGAAAATATCATTAACATTCCATTCAAAATTCACACAAATTCACATAAGGAGAGAAAATATATTAGAATTATATGTTCATTCATGTTTATCAGTCATATCTACATAACAATTTAAGATAATTTGCACATGTTCTTCCAAAATCTCAAAACAAACTATCTATTCTATATATATTGTTCTACCCATGTACACCTGACTCAAAAACCTAACCAAAATTGTCATCCATGTGCAAGTGAGCCTTGCATTCCCTTTTATAGAATAAGGGAGCCACAAGCTTCAGGCTCAAATGCAATTTCATCACAAAATTTCATTTCATCTTGCATTTGCTTTGCATTTCAAAATTCCCCATGTGTTCAATCTACGAGAACATGATGCAAATGGGGAAAACCAAAATTGTAACCACCACTAGAAAGGAGAGACACAAAGTACCACCAAAATCCCCTTTGTCACCATCTAAACCATAATGAACTAGGCATCTATATTTCCATGAGGGCACATAGTCAACATCCAATACCAAAATTTTCCATGCATGCAAAAACAAAGCCACCACCATAGCAATCATTGTCAACACCAAAAATTTCATCACCTTTCACAGGTCAGAAGGCATTTTATCATTCACACACTAGACTTGATACACACGACTACTCCAAGTAGTGGCAAGGGTTGGGGATGAAACCTCAACCCCTTCCTCAACCTTGTTATCCTTCATCACAACATCTCTTTCACTTGGATTCCTAGCAGTCAAAGATAGGTTGGATAATACCTCCTCACTAGGGGCCAAATTTTGACCCAAGGTTGCAAGGTACCGGCTGTAGTAAGAGTCGATGTCTATCTCACTATACGATGAGCTACTTGTGAGGTCAATGGGTGAATTCTGGTGTCCAAAGGAGCCACGCCCATACCTTATCTTTATTCCTGCTCCAACAATGGACCACATTGGATTCTTTCCTTTGTCATCGACCTTCTCCACAACCACACTTTGAAATTACAACCTTTGGCTACACTTGGTGGGCACAATCTGGGATCTTCTAGTAGAGGTGTCCATTCTTACTATCAAATCACGTCTAGGAACACTCAAAATCTACCTCTGTGAGTGCAAACAGGTGGTCCTCTTAGCTGGCTAAATGGAAGTTGTTGGCTTGCTCATTTTGTGACTATAGAATACATACACTCAACCTCTATTTATGGTAATAATTTGAGGACCTAGTAGTTTAATTGCTATAGTGAAAATAGCAACATATCCCCTCTATTTATTGAAAAGAGTGATAATATTGATCACTAATGTTTAATGGAGACACATGTGTGGACAAAGCAATTCATTGGCATGTGTACTATCATTGCTTAATTCCCAAGTGCATGAAAATCTATAGATTGCATCTCATGAGTACCAGTAATCAAATATCCACACACACAGAGATCAATTTTCTCACATCTGTAGAAGGTTGGCCATTAATGCAAGCTAGTTGCATAGTGAAAATAGCTACCACATGCTTGTTATCAATTTTAAATATAAGTTGTTGATCCTTTGTTGAGATGGCACATCAAGTGGTCAGTCTTAGTTTGACCACCTTCAACTTCCAATAGTGCTTCACTAAAGTGTCCATGGCTAATAGTGTTCATCCATCTCAGATGATATGTTCTCAATGTATGAGCTCCACCTTCCTCATGAGCTTAATAGATTGGGACAGGTGTCGAGATCTCGCTAATCTCGCTTTTTTTAACCAACTTTCACTTTCGCCCAGTGAGCTAGCAAGGAACGATGAAGATTGTTCCCTAGATTTAATATCAGTCATTTGTTGAAGGTGTCAGACCATTGGCATGGTAGTGGGGAGTGGGTCCTATGATTATACAGGGACACATGTCCTCTTTTCACTAGCCTTGTTACTTTTAACCTGTCAACACCTAACATCTATGGGATAGTGGGGTATGACCCAGATCTCATCTTGGATCCTTAAATCTTAAAACTTGTACTCCATACAATGTTAGCATTTAATGGAAAGGACTTGGTTAAGCTGATGACGATATGAACTTTGAAGGTGAGTGACTTAAGTTTAAGTCAAAGGGAAAAAATTAAAACCTGACTAAGGGAACAAGCTAAAGTTGATGGAATAATTGATGACCGGTCCTTTGAGCTAACATGGCCAGTAAACTGATGTGCAATGTGGCTCAAGAGATGACTTAAGAAATCGGTGACTAACAGAGCAATTCAACCCACAATTATAGCATCTACATACCTTTGTAAATAAAAATCCTACTCATTCATGGGGACAAGGGCTTAAAATGGAGACCAATCCCAAGGGACAAAGAGAAAATTCCTTAGAATTTTAGAAGCTCCATCACCTACATTCTTCTCTATGTCATAAAACTTTTATCTTTTCTTTCTTCTTGTGTTTTCCTTTTGGGGATGACATAAGGTGTTGATACATTCATGTCTCTTCCATGTTGGACAAAAATCTTTTCCTTTTTGGAATGACACAAGGTGTCGAGACTTTTAGGTCTCTTCCATGCTGACCTGAAAGAACATATTGACCTCAAATCCATGGATCCCTTATGTGTTTGGAGTTTCATTTTGTGGGCAACTCCCCTCCCTTTTCATGACGCAACTTTATTTGGAAATATATGACTTGACATAGGACTTTCCAAATAAGGTCTCATGTCCTCATTATTGTTAGCATTTATCTTTTTCTACTTTAAAGTAATTTCTCACAACATTGGGTTTAGCAATTTCTTTAAAGTGGGGGCATACATTGGCATTATTCTTTTGCATTTCATGTTTCATTGTGTAGTATTCTAACTTCATGCGATGCATCTTTCACTTTGTGGTTGAAATTGGATGTGATGTCCCTCAAGAGTGTGATCTCTCTTAGCATATTATATTCCTCTTAGTGGCTTGATGTGACACACTACATCCCCTAAGTTGTGAATCTTCTATTCTTCGATTGTTTCACTCTTGGAGACATTAGGCATAATGTTCCTTGAGTTAAGACCTTACATGAACTAAGAAAAAATCCTTTGAATATACCCTTCCACTACTTTGCATTTATAATTTCTACTATATGGCCACCTTGCATAACACACTTTGCTTGCCTATGGAGCCATCTTGTTCATTCATGAGTGTCAAGCATATGAAGCTTTGCTTGCCTCATGAAGCTTGAAGTTCATTGTTGTGTGGTGCTTTATCAAAGTTATTAGGAGGTGTAGCTTTGGTTTGGTTGAACAGGAAGCCAAACTTAGGCATGACTTTCCGTAGCCACTTGCTTATCTAGGTGTGAGCACATACTAGCTGTGTGTGTATGTGTCTCACATTTTTAAATACTCACCCAATGGAAAGCCTAGAGTTTTGTTGCCTCAAAGTGAGCATGCATTTTTTTACAAAATTTTTAGATCGAATCCATAATGTGCAAGATAAATGATTAAAGATTGATCCACCACTTTTGTTTTGTTTTTATTTTCTCTATCTTTGGCAGTGTATTCTTGTGCCTTGTTGTTGCTCCTTACATTATTTTCATGTGTGTCTATTTTTTGCTTTTGTTGGTTTGCCATAGGATCCTGATCTTGGGGGCTTGATCATCCCTCTTGATCATTGTCATCATATCCTATTAGCATTGGTATACTTGGACCCCTCTTGATGCAAGTTTTTCTACTTTAGTGTGAGTTTGAAGCAAGTTCCTCCTTGTACATTTTTAATGCATTTTTGGGCCCTCCTTGTTAAATTGACCTTAATGCTGCTTTGATTTAGTGTTGTAATGTGTTTAACACATTCACATTAGGTCTTGGGCCCTTGTAAACTAAATTGACTTAGTTGTGCCTTATTTAAGGTGTTGTAAAGTGTGTCCTACCACTTTCACACTAATCTAGGTTTTTCATTATAAATTGGGCTTATTTATGTCTTATTTGGTCTTATTTTGCATCCACAAGCCTTAATTAATGCATCTTTCCAAGATTAATCTCAAAATGAACCATCCAATTATAGTTCAAGTGTTTTTGGATTGTATGGCCCAAATTTAGTGATATGGGAATCATACGCCACCTTAGGCATATGGTTCCCACCTAAGTTTTGGGGCCCCAATCTAGATTTCACATGAATCTAAATATTTCTTGAAAACTGTGTGCCAAGCTTAAGCGTAATGGGACTCATACACCACTTTTGGCATATGAGTCCTACTTAGCTTAGACCTAAATTAAATTCAAATTCTTGGTTGTTCTTTATTCTCCAAGATTTGATGTTTTCTTGTAGTGTTGTAATTTTGAGAAATTTCACCTAAACAAGTATAAATGCAAGGTCTTTTCACATATTTTCTACTAAGCTTTCAATTATTCATGCATTCTAGCAAATTAGAGATCACAAGAGCATTCAAGAGTAGATTATCAAGCATCTTAAAGGATTATTCAAGTATCAAGCATCATGTCAAAGTCATCATGTATCATGTTTGTCTTTGAGCTAACATTTGTGATGTAGGGTTTTATGATTCAAGCAAGCATTAAAGTCAAGATCTACAACATTTAAGTAAGATTCATGATCTACATCCATTAGAGCCCTCTCATACATGTTTGTAGCACTTTATTCCTAGGGTTTGGTGAGTTGCAACACTACATTTTTTTCATTCATCATTCCTCCTTTCCATTTTATTTCATTACAAGGTTTAATTAGAAAAATGGGGTTTGACCAAGGAAAACCATTTTCTAATAACATAGCATATTTCCCTCTCTTTAGTGTGTGATTTGCAAATCTAGGTTGAAGACATATTGAAGAGAAAGATTGGAGAAATTTTTTCAAGATTGCAAAGTTGTCCAAGTTGTAACCTTGTTTAGAATATCATCAAAAGACATTTGCGGAGTAGAATTTGGTAATTTAGATCCAAAAATTAGGTTGAGAAGATAGAGCAAAGATTGAAGAGCATATTTAGACTTTGACTTTCTAAAAATTCCAAACATGAATGATACACCACTCTAGTGTATGAGTCCCAATATAGTGGATTTTCTAGTTTTCAGGTGTTTCAAACTTGTCTTTGCCAAATTTGTGTTCTTTCCCAAAAACCCTAGTCTAGGACTAAATCGTCCGGCTTGGTGTATGAGTCCTAGTGCACATTAAATTCAGCATTTTCAGCATTTGAGGTCTTCAATCAAGCTGCTACAAGTGTCTAGATTCCCCTTTGTACTTTTCCAGTTTACTATTTTGATTTGCATTCATTTCTAGGTCAAGTAGTGCAATTTTGCATTCATTAGGTTTAGATATTATATCTTGCATGTTACTAGTATTTCCAAGCCCTAGCTTGGTGGTGAACCCTTCTTTAATAATTAATCATACCCTACAACAACCTTTAACAAATCTCTTTCCCTCATTCCATCCTTGGATTGAGATCTCTAGGGTTTCTTTGAGTAAAACAAGAGTGTGAATCAGGAACCTTATCTCCTGAAAGATGGAGAGCCCCCTATTTCTGATGTTTCATTTAATTAATTTACCCATTCCTTTCCTCTTAGTTGATTAAATACATTTATTTAATTAATTAATCATTTTTCCTCTTATAATTAATTAAATATTTTATTTAATTAATTATATCACCTTCTAAACTATAGTTCTTCTAATCAATTAAATAATTCTTAATATTTAATTGATCCCATTAAAATCCTCTAGGCTTCTAATTCCAATTATGTTAATTAATCCTTGATTAATTAACCTACTAACCTCCATTTTCCCATTCTTCAACTTTTAACTCCACCTAAGTTAATAAACTCATGGTTTATTAACTCCATCCATCTCATTATGCTAATTAATTACTAATTAACTACCCCAACCCCTATCATTACCATTAATTTCTAATTTAAAATTCACTCCCAACCCCATAATCTTGTCTCATTAATGCAACCAACCAAACCTACCTCCACTATCTTACTCCTAGCCTCCAAAATTAAATGAGGTGTCATCCCAAGGTGTGCTCACCACCTCATCTCCTCTCTCACATTCAATTGTGACACTTATCACAATGCTAACCTTGATCCATGCATCATGTAGTGTCCCTCCAATTGAGACACTTGGATTCGGTTCATTTTTATTTAGTTGATAGTTGTTTTAGTTGCTTTTGATACTATGTTGTTTATTTTCAGCTATGACTCCAACATTATGTGGATTTTATATTGTGTTGATGATACACTTGACATCGTGATCATCTTATTATGCTTGTGTGATGATATTATTAAAGTCACGTGTGTGTGTTATGGTTTATGTTGTTTCTAAGTTTCTAATGAGGTTATCATGATGAAATGGATGTTTATGATATACTGATGCTTGTCAGTGTTGGTGAAGAAGACAATGTAGCACTACTCACTCGTGAGTACCCTGCTACGCTGCGACTATTCTTCACAATGTGTTTTTTGATATATGATGGTATATTAACAGTGTTATTTTATGCAGTTGTAGGTACCAGGTATCAGCTCCACCTGTTTGTTAGGTCTAAGTGTGCCCTAATCCAATAGAAATATGGGGTTTTGGAGATACAATTAGGTCCTCATTTTTAGCCATTTTTCTTCATTGAACTAGTATCCATATGTCACACGTTGTTTTTTGTCATCTGGTCTCATTGTGTCGATCTTGTTTGTGTTGTTTTGTTTGAAAATTAATTAATTTAGTTAAATGGTTTATTTGTTAATTTATTTGATTCAATGCAATTTTTTTAAAAATATTAGATTAAAATGTTTATGTTTATGTTTTGATTTATTAAATTAAATTAAACAAGTTATTTATTTAAAAAGTGAATGTTAATTTTGTGAAAAGGTATTTAATTAAATACAATTGTTGAATTAATTGTGCAAATAGGATTTATGTGAAAAATATATATTTTAAAAGAGGTTGTTTTCAACATGTTATAGAATTTGGATTTGGAGTTGAAAATGTGATCTTGAGTAAAATGGCTAAGTTAGAACTCATTAATCAATTTTGAATGCATGCTAATTGTCAGTTAAGTCTTGTAACTTTGAATTTATTAAAAATGCATTAAAAGATATTGGTGTACAATAATTTTCATGGCAATTGATTTTGAAATGGGAAGAAGAAAACATTCACGACAGTAGTTTTGGAAAAAGCTTTCATCATAATTTTTTGTTGTGAAAATATTTTGGGGATTGGATTGTTCAGATTTCTTCATCAAATTTCTAGTGTTACAAGTGGAATTCATAGTAGCTTCAAATTTTGTTTCAGCTCAGCTATCAAGCTTTACCAAGTTTTCTTCTTTTGGTTTTTCTTGCAATTTCTTAATCTGTAGTTTCAGATATTATATTTGAATGTTGTTTACATTGGAAAATTTTTATGCTACCAGTAGAAATTTTTTTCCGAGCCAGACCTACACTTGGAACAGAGAAATAATTAGAACAATTTTTCAAATTTTAATTAAAAACGTAGCAAACAAAGATACCAAGATTCAATGAAATATGTTTATATTATGCAATAGACTATAAGAAATGCATTATGCTTGAAAATGTGCTATTTTTAGTTTTCTAAGGGTTTGGATCTGTTTTTAAGCCTGTGCCTAGGATTTTTAGTTTGCATGTCTATATTTCCTCAGCAGTTGCTTTGTTTAGTTTATCAATTCATGACTGGTGGTAATTTCCAGAATGGTTGTATTGCATCTATTGACCTCCAAGGATTCCATTGTATAGTTGTGTTTCATTCACCATTTGAACTGCATGTATTTTTTTGCCTTGGCATCAAACTTCTTCCTCTTGGCACTAAATTTATTAGTTTATGTATGATGGAAATTGGCCTAGATCTTCCTTTAGTGATGCACCGATCTTTTGTAACTTGCAACTTTTGAAACTAAATTATTGTAAGGATTAAATAATCTCCTTCATCCATGGGTAACCTATCACAACCACAAAAACTTAAACATGGTAGGGTGTAAATATTTAAATGAACTCCATGATTTCATTTGCACACCCTTACTAATGTCTCGCTTGAAGATAGAATGTTGTAGAGGTTTGAATGATCTCTGATTTCATTGTCCTCATTTATTGTCTGTATTTAATTATAATTGATGGCACTTGTATGAAGGCCACCCTTAATCTTCATCACCCTTGAAACACATCGTTCGGCTAGCAAGATATGGTGTCCTAAGTGTTGAGAGTCATGTTTGTCTTGAAAGTATCTGCTTAATTCTTGGCATGATTTACACTTGTGTTCACTGTAAGTATTCCATGTTTCTTATTGTGAGTCTTGCACAGTAGAACTTAGAGTCTGAGTTTTGTTTCAAAACATTATCTTACTCCTCTTATTGCAATGTCATTGCATAAGATAGGTTATTTTATTATGAATTTAGCATGACTATTGGATATATAATAGTTTTTTTATTATTGAATGCTTAATTATGTATTTGTTCTTTGAATAGTTTATTTATTTAAATAGAAGGATTTATACATATATAATTATATAGGTTTATTCATTATGTTGTGATCATTTGTAAATTGAAATGTGGAGTTTACTTTTCTTTTATAAAAATATATGCTTATCTATATATCTATGTGTATGCATGAATATGGTTTTTATTTAGTGAATCAATAAGTAATTATTTAAACAATTCTATGAGTATTGTTTGGTATCAAAGGAAATTTTGTGAAAGATTATTTGGTGGGTTATGAAAATGTTATAATTTGAGAATGTACATATAGTGTTATTGTTTTTTTTTTATTCTTCTAGAGGCTAGGGAAGTTAAAATTGTATTGATAAGCTTATTGCGCTTGGACTATGTTGTTGATTACAATGGTTTCACTTGGGGTATAACCTTGTACAAATTGTTGTTACCCTTGAGACATGTTGGAAATTATATGGTCTTGGCCCTAATTGGGATATATATAGGATTTTTTTATTGTGCATGATGGTTGTCCTTGTAGTTGATGTTGTGTCATGTCTTTAGGAAGAGTAGCTTGCAATAGGAGCCAAAACCCTAAGCGGTTGCCAAGATAACCTATCATGGGTTTTGTAATCCAATGGAGACCTAACTAATGTACTAGTCGTTGGGTAGTATTTAACATTAATTCAGATAATTGTATGCCCTTCCTATCACCTTAATGCTTGTTTAGATTGAGGTAAGGTTGAGAAGGCCTAGAATGGTGTAGTTGCCTATCTTGTCTTCTTGAAAGATGGAACAACTCCACATTAGTTTGTATAGGGATCAAGAATTGTTAGAGACTGCTAGGTTAACTCCTGAAGAGGGTCGATAGTCTAGGAAGATTCACCATGGTAACCTATCCCAAACTATGTGATGACACTCTTTGCCTATTGCATGATTGTGGTCTCTTGTGTAGAGTTACCTTTAGTTTTTTTTACCTCCAGGAGTTTTTTTGTTGTGGTTTGGAAGTCGTTATGTCGTTATGTGAATGTAAGCCAAGTAATTTTTTTGTTTTGTCTTCTTATTTGTTACTCTTCTGGACCTGACATTATCTCCTAGCACAAAGGGAGTGGACCTTCAGGTTCCACGTAGGTGGGAAGAAACTGTGCTATTTTCTCCATTGGGTCCTCTTACAGATGTTGCTATACTTGGATAACATTGTTCGTGGAACAAGTTCCTAATTTTGCATTGTTCGTGATGTTGGACATTGAGCGTACTCATGAATGATGTTAAAAACATGATATGTTCTTCATCTTTATTGTATATTTTCTTTGTGTCTATGAGAGAATTTTTGTAATGATATTATGTAGATTCAAGATTCATTAAAATCTCACTTGATGTAATTTAGATGTATATGTAACTTGATAGTATAAAGGTTTTTGAAAATTGGATCATTCATGAATATGATATGTACTTATGTTTTATAACTTTAATTTTAAGTCATGATGTTCTTATTTGTATATGTTTAGGTAACATCATCTTGGAATCCTTAAAAAATTTGTGTAATCAAATGACTTTTAAACAAAAAATTATTCAGTTAATTTGTTACTTTATGCTTTGTTTTATTCGATTCTCTGGCGGGGCATTACAAATTGGTATCAGAGCACAAGGTTCTAACACTAGGTACTATGGATATTTGTGAGCCCATTAGGTTGTCTTAGATGTTAGACTTTGTAGAAGTGTTTTCCTATTTGTTTTTTCTCTTGTAACTGAGACTAGTTCTTGATTTTATGTAGGACCATTCCTAGATGTCATAATAGGGGTTGTAGTCATGGATGAGGTGGTGGCCATGGGACTAACCACTAGGATACTCCCCCTCAAAGCTCCCATGAGAGCTCTCATGTAGAACAGTTGGGTCCTCAATTGGACCAAGCGAGCAGGGAACGAATTCTAATTTAGCCAAAGGTTGAGGGAGCATAGTTGCACCCCTTACTAAAAGAGGTTCTTGCCCGACTTGGACCTAGACATGAAGTTGAGCATGAAGTGGATAGAGAATGAGATAGGTCACCTAGGAGATTTTTTGATACTATGGAGCAGGATGCCATTATTGTAGGGCATATGAGAGATTTATTTAGGGCATTCCCTCCCACATTTGATGGAACTAGTGGTGGTCTAGAGGCAAAAACTTGGCTAATAGACATGGGATGGTCTTTTTCAATGCATCCTTATGGTAGCAACACTAGAGCTAGATGTGCTATTATGCATCTTAGAGGTTTCGCCTCTACATGGTGGTGATTGGAGTAGAAAAAGCTCCATCTAGAGATTGGTTCAATCTCATGGGACATGTTTTTGGAGAGATTTAGAGTGTGTTTCCTATCAAAGCATTGGAGACAATGACGTACAGATGAGTTCCATGATCTGCATTAGATGGGTTTGTCCATTGATCAGTATGAGCATAGGTTCTACAAGCTCAAACAGTATGTCAAGATTGTGAAGGATGAGGCAATGTTGGTACAACACTTCATTAGGGGTTGAAACATCCATATTAGCCAAGGAGTCAGATTCTTCGAGCTGAAGACTATGGAGCTGGCCATGGAGAAGGAACGTATTGTGGAGGAGAAATTGACTATGGAATTGGGTGGATATACAGGTGTTTAGATAGGTAGTGCACCTACTCCAGGTTTTGGTTTGCAGGATGGTCAAATTTAGACAGGAGATTCCTCTTGGAATCAACAGGCACCCGCTAAGGGTGGATAGCAACAACAATAGCATAACCCACCAAAGAATAAGAATTCTCAAGCTCAGTAGGGTAACAGTTCATAGTCTGGAAAGAACCATAACTGGTGGGGCAATAAGCACAATTATTAGGATCAACTAGCTTAGAGTGCACAGTCTTTAGTGAGTAGAGGCAGCTTTCAGTAATCTAATTCACCTTTAGGTGGTAGAGGATTTGGTAGGGGTATTGGTTTTTTTTCATGTGGCCAGCAAGGTCACATTACTAGGTAGTGCCCTATGAGAGGTACATCAGGATTTGGATAGCGACCGACAGCTTCAGAGCCGACAGTTGGAGATGTAGGCTATTCACATACATTCTTTGTTGTAGTAAATGACCACCAAGCATATCATCAAAATATTGTGGTTGATACTTCAAGTGAGTTACAGGGTACTAATGTTTCTATCCTTTTTTATTCTAGAGCTATTGATTAATTTATTTCACCTATTATTGTTGAACAATGTGGACTTGTGGTAGTAAAGCAAGGTGATAGGTGGCAGGTAGAATTTTCCTCTAGGGCAAAGGTAGTAGTAGAATCCTTTGTTTGCAAATGCGAACTAAGGATTGGACAATTATCTACTTTAGTAGATCTTTGTGTTACATCTCTTCATTCATATGATATTGTTTTGGGAATGGACTAGTTAGAATCTCATCATGTAGTGATTGACTGTCGATAGAAGATAGTACATTGTGTAGATGATTCTGGTGTGGAGGTTGAAATAATTGGTGTTCAGAGACCCATCTCTTTGCATATAATTTCTGCTATACAATTGAAGAGATTCCTTTGTCAGGGTTATCAACTATTTGTAGCAATAGTTAATGACTCAGAATTGGGGGAGAGTCAAGAGGTATCTCTTGATGATCACCTATTCTTGGGGAATTCGTAGATGTTTTTCCCAATGATATTCCTATTTTTCCACTAAAACGTGATATTGATTTCAGAATTGACCTGGTTCCTAGAGCAGAGCATATATCTCGAGCCCCATATAGAATGATCACATAGGAACTAGAAGAGCTTTGTATCCAATTGGACGAAATTTTTGCTAAGGGTTTTATTTGTTTGAGTGTTTCCCCTTGGGGATCACCTGTCATCTTCGTGAAGAAGGACACATCTCAGATTATGCATCAATTATCGTCAATTGAACAAAGTGACAATAAAGAATCGATATCCCTTACCCAGAATTGATGATTTATTTGACTAGATCAAGGGAGAAAATGTGTTCTCTAAGATTGATCTAAAATCAAGTTACCATTAGTTGTGAATTGTAGAAGTTGGCATTCATTAAACAACATTCAAAACTTGTTATGGGCACTATGAGTTCACAGTAGTACCATTTGGGTTAACGAATGCACCATCCATTTTCATGATTTTGATGAATGGTGTTTTTTGCACATACCTTGATCATTTTGTTTTCATGTTTCTCGATGACATTTTGATCTATTCAAGGAATATGAAGGAGCACAGAGAGCATTTAAGATAGGTATTTTTGTGCTTGAGAGAGAATCAATTATATACAAATTTAAAGAAGTGTGAATTCTTCTAGACTAAGGTGAAATACCTAGGTCATGTAATTTGTGGAAGGGGTATTGTTGTAGATCCTTCAAAGATTCAAACCATCATTGATTGGCATGTTCCTACCAATGTAGTTGAACTTCATAGTTTTATGGGTTTTCTAGGATTTCCCATCCTATTACTTCTCTTTAGAGGAAAGGGAGAAATTTATTTGGATAGATTAGTGTTAGTTGGCCTTTCAGATACTCAAGGAAAAGCTAACTAGTGCACCTATCTTAGTTGTTCCTGATCTTGCTAAGGACTTTGTCATTTGCACTGATGCATCTTTGGAAGGATTAGGAGTTGTGTTGATGCAGGATGGTTGTGTGATTGCATATGATTCTTGCAAAATCAAGGATCACGAACTAAATTATCCTACTCATGATTTGGAGCTTGTTGCAGTTGTTCATTCTCCGGTTTGGTGGAGACATTTATTTTTGGGACACTAGTTTGAACTTCACTGTGATCACCATAGTTTCTCGTACATTTTCACACAGCCTAATTTGAATGCTAGGCAGAGACGGTGGATGGAATTTTTATGTGAATATGATTTTGAGGTGAAATTTGTTCAAGGGAAAGAGAACATAGTGGCCGATGCTCTCAGTTGGCAAAGACATGAGATTTTTGGTTTAACTCTTCAAGTTGATTTGAGGAGCCAAATTTTAGCAAAACTTCCTATAGACAGACTATATCAAGAGGTGAAGATAGAGATTAGATCAGGAAAACCCTTGGAGGGTAGATTCACAAGTTATACTCTTGAGTCAAATGGTTTGTTGTGACATGTGGAAGGTCTTCACACTCTAATTTTGACAAAAAAGCATCGAGCACCTTAGTCAGCTCATCTTGGTGTTAAGAAGATGCATGCAGATCTTCAAAAATTATACTTTTGGCCTGGAATGAAGCGTGATATTGCTGATTTTATTTCAAGATGTCTTGAGTGCTAGAAAGTTAAAGCTAAGAATCAACATCCCGCTGAACTATTGCAGCCACATCTCATTCTTGAATGGAAGTGGGATATTATATTGGTGGACTTCATTGTTGGATTACCTATGTCATCGTATCGACATGATGCTATTATGGTTATTGTTGACAGGTTGACTAAGGTAGCACATTTTTCTCTGGTTTGTTCATCCTACTATGCTTCTTTTGTAGCTAGGATATTCATGGAGGATATTGTTTAGTTACATGGAATTCCTTGGAAAATCATATTAGATAGATATATTGTGTTTACATCAGCATTATGGATGTCATTATAGCATGCCCTAGGTACTTAGTTAAATTTCAGCTGAGAATATCTTCTTGAGACTGATGGTCAGACAAAGAGAGTTAATCAGATTCTTGAGGCTATGGTTAGAATGTATGTGATGGATCAATAATCACATTGGGAAGATTATCTTCATTTAGTGGAGTTTGCTTACAATAATGGGTATCAAAGCTCCATAGGTATGCCTCCTTTTCAGGCATTGTATGGACATCCTTGTTAGACTCCATTAAGTTGCGATTGACTTGAGGATAGAGTTCTACTTGGACCTGAGATGCTTCTAGATATGGAACAACAAGTTGATTGCATCAGAGAACATTTGATAGCTGCATAGGATAGACAGAAAAAGTATGTCGATGTGCATAGAGTGGTTCATCATTTTTTAGTTGGTGATAGGGTATTTCTTTGAGTACGACCGCGAAAGAGTCCAATCCATTATGGAAAAGGCTTTAAGCTTGCACCTCGATTTGTTGGACCATTTGAGATTCTAGAGAGGATTGGTCCTGTAGCATATCAAATTTCTTTACCACCTAGTTTGTCATGCATTCATGATGTTTTCCATGTATCTTTTCTTAGGCCTTATCATCCTAATATTTCACATGTGCTTGATTGAAATGCATTACAAGTAGAGGACATGCAACTGGCTTTGGAGCCCATGGGAATTTTTTAGCATAGGAGGCTCACCCTTAGGGGTCGAGATGTTGATCAACTGAGGGTCCAATGGGATCCTAGTGATGAGGCATCGACTACTTGGGAGGATGTGATACACATGAGAGAGCTAAGTTATCCTTATTTGTTTGCAGGCTTCGAGAAGTAAGCCTTATCCTAGGGGGGGATGTAGTGTCCCTCTAGTTGTGACACTTGGATTCAATTTTCTTTTATTTAGTTGATAGTTACTTTAGTTACTTTTGATACTATGTTTATTTTTAGTTATGACTCTGACATTATATGGATTTTATATTGTCTTGATGATACACTTGACATCGTGATCATTTGATTATGTTCATGTGATGATATTATGATAGTCATGTGTGTGTGTTATGGTTTATGTTGTTTCTTAGTTTCTATTGAAGTTATCATGTTGAAATGGTTGTTTACGATATAATGATGCTTGTCAGTGTTGGTGAAGAAGACAATGTAGCACTACTCACTTGTGAGTACACAGCTACACTGTGACTCTTCTTCACAGTGTGTTTGACGATATATGAAGGTATATTAACAATGTTGTTTCATGCAGTTGCAAGTACCGGGAATCGGCTACACCTGCTTGTTGGGTCTGAGCGTGCACTAATCCAATGGAAATATGTGGTTTTGGAGATAGAGTCAGGTCCTCATTTTTAGCCATCGTTCTTCATTGAATAAGTATCTGTATGTCACCCATTATTGTTTTTCATCTGGTCTCATTGTGTTGATCTTGTTTCTGTTGTTTTGTTTGGGAATTAATTTATTTATTCAAATGGTTTATTTGTTAATTTATTTGATTTAATGTATTTTTTTTTTAAATATTAGATTAAAATGTTTGTATTTATGTTTTGATTTATTAAATTAAATTAAACGAGTTATTTATTTAAAAATTGAATGTTAATTTTGTGAAAAAGTATTTAATTAAATACAATTGCTGAATTAATTATGCAAATAGGATTTATGTGAAAAATATATATTTTAAAAGAGGTTGTTTTCAACATGTTATAGAATTTGGATTTGGAGTCAAAAATTTGATCTTAAGTAAAATGGCTAAGTTAGAACTAATTGATCAATTTTGAATGTATGCAAATTGTTAGTTAAGTCTTGTAACTTTGAGTTTATTAAAAATGCATTAAAATTTTTCGGTGTGCAATAATTTTCATGGCAATTGATTTTGAAATGGGAAGAAGAAAACATTCACGATAGTAGTTTTTGGAAAAAGCTTTCATCACAATTTTTGGTTGTGAAAATATTTTGGGGATTGGATTGTTTGGATTTCTTCATCAAATTTTTAGTGTTACAAGCGAAATTCATTGTAGCTTCATATTTCATTTCAGCTCAGCTATCAAGCTTTACTAGGTTTTCCTCTTTTAGTTTTTCTTGCAATTTCTTAATTTGTAGTTTCATATATTATATTTGAATGTTGTTTGCACTAGAAAAAGTTTATGTTGCCAGTAGAAAAGTTTCACCCAGCTAGACCTACAAATGCAACAGAGAAATAATTAGAATAAGTTTTCAAATTTTAATTAAAAACGTAGCAAACAAAGATACCAAGATTCAATGAAATATGTTTATATTCTGCAATAGACTACAAGAAATGCATTATGCTTGAAAATGTGTTATTTTTGGTTTTCTAAAGGTTTGGACCTATGTTTAAGCCTGCGTTTTGGATTTTTAGTTTGCATGTCTATATTGCCTAAGTAGTTGCCTTGTTTAGTTTATCAATTCCTGAGTGGTGGTGATTTTCAAAATGGTTGTATTGCATCTATCGACCTCCAAGGAATCCATTGTATGGTTGCATTTCATTCACCGTTTCAATTGTGTGTATTTCTTTGCCTCTGCATCAAACTTCTTCCTTTTGGCAATGAATTTATGATTTTATGTATGATGGAAATTGACGTGGATCTTCCTTTAGTGGTGCATTGATCTTTTGTAACTTGCAACTTTTGAAACTAAAGTATTGTCAGGATTAAATAATCTCCTTGATCCATGTATAACCTATCACAACCACAAAAACTTGAACATGGTAGGGCGTAAAGATTTAAATGAGCTCCGTGATTTCATTTGTACACCCTTACTAATGTCACGCTTGAAGATAGAATGTTGTAGAGGTTTGAATGATCTCTAATTTCATTGTCCTCATTTATTGTCTCCATTTAATTGTATTTGATGGGGCCTGTATGTATGCCTCCCTTAATCTTCATTTCCCTTGAAACATTGTTCGACTGGAAAGATATGGCATCCTAAGTGTTGAGAGTTATGTTTTTCTTGAAAGTATCTGCTTGATTCTTGGCATGATTTACACTTATGTTCACTGCAAGTATTCCACATTTTTTATCGCGAGTCTTGTGTAGTGGAACTTAAAGACTAAGTTTTGTTTCAAAACATTATCTTACTCCTCTTCTTGCAATGCCACTATGTAAGATAGGTTATTTTATTGTGAATTTAGTATGACCATTGGATATAATAGTTTTTTATTATCGAATGCTTAATTATGTATTTTTTCTTTGAACAATTTATTTATTTTATACATATATAATTATATAGGTTTATTCGTTATGTTGTGGTCATTTGTAAATTGAAATGTGGAGTTTACTTTGCTTTTATAAAAATATATGCTTATCTATATATCTATGTGTATGCATGAATATGGTTTTTATTTAGTGAATCAATAAGTAATTATTTAATCTATTCTATGAGTATTGATTAGTATCAAAGGAAATTTTGTGAAAGATTATTTGGTGGGTTATGAACATGTTATAATTTGAGAATGTACATATAGTGTTATTGAGTTTTTTTTATTCTTCCAGAGGCTAGGGAAGTGAAAATTGTATTGATAAGTTTATTAAACTTGGACTATGTTGTCGATTACAATGATTTCACTTGGGGTATAACCTTGCACAAATTGTTGTTACCCTTGAGACATGTTGGAAATTATATGGTCTTGGCCCTAATTGGGATATATATATTCTTGGCTTGTTTTATTGTGCATTATGGTTGTCCTTGTAGTTTATGTTGTGTCATGTCTTTAGGAAGAGTGGCTTGCAATAGGGGCCAAAACCCTAAGCAGTTGCCAAGGTAACCTATCATGGGTTTTGTAATCCAATGGAAACCTAACCAATGTACTAGGGGTTGGGTAGTATTTAACATTAATTTAGATAATTGTATGCCTTTCCTATCACCTTAATGCTTGTTTAGATTGAGGTAAGGTTGAGAAGGCCTGGAATGGCGTAGTCACCTATCTTGTCTTCTTGAAAGATGGAACAACTCCACATTAGTTTGTATAGGGGTCGGGAATCAGTAGAGACTACTAGGATAACTCCTGAAGAGGTCCGGTAGTCTAGGAAGATTCACTAGGGTAACCTATCCCAAACTGTGTGATGACACTCTTTGCCTACTGCATGATTGTGGTATCTTGTGTAGAGTTACCTTTAGTTGTTCTTTTGCCTCTGGGAGTTTGTTTGTTATGGTTTTGAAGTCGTTATGTCATTATGTGAATGTAAGCCAATTAAATGTTTTTTTCTATCTTCTTATTTTTTACTCTTTTGGACTTGACATTATCTACTAGCATAGAGGGAGTTGACCTTTAGGTTCCACACAATTGGGAGGAAATCATGCTATTTTCTCCATTGGGTTCTCTTACAGATTTTTCTATACTTGGGTAACATTGTTCATGGAATAGGTTCTTGATTCTACATTTTTCATGATGTTGGATGCCAAGCGTACTCATGAATGAGGTTGACAACGTGATATGTTCTTCATCTTTATTGTATATTTTCTTGGTGTCTATGAGAGAGCTTTTTTAATGATATTATGTTGATTTGAGATTTATTAAAATCTCACTTGATGTAATCTGGATATATATGTAACTTGATTGTATAAAGGTTTTTGAAAATTGGATCATTCATGAATATGATATGTACTTATGTTTTATAACTTTAATTTTAAGTCGCAATGTTCTTATTTGTATATGTTTAGGTAACGTTGTCTTGGAATCCTTAAAAAAATTGTGTAATCAAATGAATTTAAAAAAAAACCATTCAGTTAATTTTTAACTTTATGCTTTGTTTTATTAGATTCCCTAGTGGGGTGTTGCACATCACATTCCTATTTAATCATATCCCTTCATCAACTTTCAATCTTATCCCTCTATTTCTCCTTCCAATTTTCTATAAATTGGGCCTTCATCCTCTCATTTTTTCATCTTGAATTTGGCTAACACTACGTTGGTGCATTCTTGTGTGCAATCCACATACACACTTGAAAAAATCCAACAAGAATAGGGTGCTTCTTGAGCTCAATCTTGATGGACACCAAAGTTATAATTCTATGTTTTCAATTTCATATCATTTCCTTAACATTTTATGCTTTTGTTGGTAAATTCTAACCCCTCTACACTTTTTTATTCCTTTTTAGTTATAATGTTGATGTTTCCTTTACCCATAATGAATACTTTGTCATCATTACTCAATGTTCCATCACATTTTATATTTTCATCTAAACTTGAGAACATTTCTAGGTTCTTGGTGATGTGATTGCTACAAACTAAGTCTAAGAACAATACATCTTTTTTATTTTCTTGTGCTACATTGCATGCTATGAACATATTGGCTTGATTTTGATTTCCTTTTGTGAAATTTGTATTTGGTTTTCTAAAATCATATTGTTTCTTCCTACACTCATTTGAATAATGGCCATACTTCTTACAATAATGAAAATTAATTTGAGATTTTTCATACCTTTGACCTTGTGATTGATTTTTGGATGAGTTTTGGCTCAAGTTTTGGCTACTGCATCTTCCACCTCTATAATAATTTCTTCCTCTACCTCTAAAATTTGGTATACCTCTACCTCTACCATTGTTGATATAAACTTGTGAATTGAATGCATGGTCCAATGATGTGTTTACTGACACTCTTAACCAATGTTCATGTGAAATGAGAGATGTGTGGAGCTCATCAACTAAAAATTATGAGAGGTTCATTGTTTCCTCTATGGGTACAATATTTGATTTGAATTTTGTGGGAAAAATCCTTATAATATTTTTAACCACTCTCTTATCTTCAAGTGTCTCACCATGTGATCTAATTTAATATTCTAGATGAATAATTTGGATGAAGAATGAATCTACTGATTTAGTGCCCTTCATGCATATTGTTTCAAAATCCTTTGTCAACATTTGAAATTTAGTTGTTTTACTTTTCCCATGCCTTGATAGGATATTTGAAGAATATGTAATGCTTGTTTGGACTTTTTTGCTTCTACAATTCTTGGGAAAATGCTCTCATGCACTGCTTGAACTATATAAATGAGAGAATTTGAATCATTCTTTTTATTATCTCTCAACAAATATTTCTCTACTTGAGTCAATGCATTACATATGGTGTTGCATCAGTTCGCTCTAGAAATATATTCTCAACAAGATCCCAAATATCTTGAGAGAAAAATAAATCTTTCATGGTGATTTCCCAATAATCATAATTCTTCCCATTAAACCGTGGGATTTATGGGTTTGTTATGATTTTGCTTGCTATCATTGTTGACTGTGAAAACTTATCTCTTTGAAAAAACTTATGTTGAAAACCTTAGCTTTAAAAATACTTTGTGTGATGAACCTACTCTTATACTAGGTGAAGGGAAGAGGCAAAGGATGAAAAATATAACACAACAAAATAAAATAAAGAGTAGAGAAGAAAAATACAAAGATCTAAAAACTATTTTTATTTCATATTATATCAAAGCATACAAGTGTTTGTCATCATAAACTAATTACAGAGTTGTTGCTCTTTAATATTACTTAGAAAATATTTAAATTCATGGCCCCCTATTCCATTGGCTATTTCGAGATATTGTTGTTACAATACTAGCATTTGCACCTTTTTGTTTTCTTTTTCATACTTTAAAAAAAGACCACTAAATCTACATATATGCCTAGATAACAGGGAAAACCAAAATAAATAAATTATAATTAATTCTCCTATAAGTATTCTTATTGAAGCAATTTGTAATTAAAATATATTAAAAAACTATGTTGAAGTATTGGACATGGAATAAAGAAGAGTTGGAAATTATTTTGGCACTGCAAAGAGTGGATGAAATGCAATGGAGAGAATGATAATGTTATGGATGAGTAAATGCAAGTGGGTAGGTAGTTGGGATTAATTTCAACACAAGATCAACTATTTAAAATGACAATAGGTATATGACCTTGTACATGCACTGACCCATCCATCCATGCATCATGCCACATTCCATAACTATAGTTTGACAATACAACTATTGATAAGCAAACCTAACATGATAGTACTATTGTTTCCTACAAACGTTAACAATTTGTCAAAGATACTTATGTTCTTGGGGAAAAGCAGTTTTACTTTTCTCACCTCCTCATTAACTTTTCACATTTCCCTCATAGAACAAATTTTAACTCACTGCAAAAATATTGTATCGAGCTCAAGCATCTATAAATGTTAAAGAAATAATATATTATATTATATTAAATTTATTATATAATCTTATATTATATTAATTTATTTTAAATATCATATTTTATATATATTATTATTTATTATGATATATAATATAACACACATATATTAAGTATTGTTATATTATTATATATTACATTATGAATATATATTATATTATACTTATACTATACTATAATATATAAAATATAATAATATATAATATATATAATAATATCATTATTATATATATTATATTATCATAATATAATATATTATTAGGTTTTCTCATCTACAATTTTGTATTATAGTAAAACGTAAAACTTCCTATAAAAACTAGCAAGGTCATGAAAACTTCTTACCTCCATTGCACTCTTAGGTGTTGTCCAATAAACGATGGTTTGAACCTTCTCCTTATCCATCTTCAATCCATCCCTGGACACCACAAAGGCCAAATAAACCAGTTTAGTCTACATAAAAACACACTTCTTGAGGTTAATATATAACTTATCCTCATGTAACCTTTTTATAACCATTCTCAAATGCTCTAAGTGCTCCTCTTTTGACCTACTAAACACCAAAATATCATCAAGATACACAATAACAAACTTCCCAAGAAATGGTTTCAAGACCTCATTTATAAGCCTCATAAAAGTACTATGGGCATTAGAAATCTTGAAAGGCATAACCAACCATTCATAAATCCTTTTTTTTTTTTTAGACTACAGGAATCGGGTAGCACGACCCCCTATAAACTGTAGTGCACCTGGTAAAATTTTTAACGTGACCGATAGCGCTGGCGTGACATGCCCTCCAGTACCACGGGACGGGGGAGACTAGAACTTGTGACCAGCAGAGCCGCAACGGAATTACTTAGCCAACCGAGCTAGGGCCCCCGCCCTAACCATTCATAAATCTCATCATTAGTTTTAAATGTTGTTTTCCATTCATCCCTAAGTCTGATTCCAATCTAATGGTAACCACTTTTCAGATCTAGCATAGAAAAATACATTGAGCCACTCAAACAATCCATTAAATCTTCAATTCTAGGTGTAATTAGGAGAAAATTAGATATAAAACTAAAATAGAAATATATCAAATCCTAACTAGCACAATAGAGTACAAGCAAGCATGAAAATCACAATAACAAATGAATGCAAACCCAAATCCACACTCAACCCAATTCATCTCCATTTCTCTTCTCCACCTGCATGAGAATGTGAGATTTTGAAGGATTGATAATGGAGGAATGTTGGTTGCTCAATTCAATAGCATAACGGCCTGATGAAAAATGACAAATGGAGAATGATAGAGATGGATTGAAGAATGATTTTGATAGAGTGAGGATGCTAGACCAATCAACCCCCTAAATGGATTGTGAAAGGTTGTATTTATAGAGTCGTGATGTGGATGAAGATAAGATTTGATAAGATTTGATAAGGATTTGATTTTTGACAGAAAAGGAAATAAAACGAGATGAGATAAGATGTCAAAAAGATAGAAAGATTCTGATTTTCTCTTTTAAAGGAAATAAATCCTGAAAAAGATGAGAAGGATAATTGATAAATTATCTAATTAAATAAATTAATTAGATACACATGAGTTCATATTTTGGAAAGAAAGCGAGAATATCCTTTTTAGATTTTATTAATTAAATAAATTTTTGATTTATTTAATTAATGTTAAATTTATGATTTCATTAATTAAATAATATAAATTATTTAATTAACATTAGAAGAATGAATAGAAATTATTTAATTGAATAAATAATATAAATTATTTAATTAACATTAGAGGAATGGATGGATTATGCATAGGAAGGGAATAAATGAAATTAGTCAAATAAATAAGATTTATTTAACTAATTAGATGATGACATGGGTACCTAGGGAAAACAATGCTAGAAGATGTCCAAATGATGTAATGTTGTGACAATGTGTCGTAAGAGGACATTTTTGGGTGTCTACACTAGGAATATGAAATCTATATCTAATAGTGATTTTATTAATGGTTCTAGAATTGAGCAAATTCTCCATTCACCTCCATTTTTTGGTAAGTTAGAATTGTAGGAATGGCATAAAGGCTAAGACTCTCTCTTATCAACCCTTTCTTGAGTAATTCCTCAACTTTCTTTCAAATCTCCTCATTCTCTTTAGGAGTCAATCTATAGGTAGCCTTTTTTGGAAGGCTAGCCCTTGGAATCAAATCCATATGATGATTAATGCTCCTCATGGGTTGCAACTCATCAGGCAGATCCACTACTACAATATCCATAGGTTCATTCAAAATACCTTGCACTTCATGAGGAAAATCATTTAATCTTGTAGAGGTAAACATAGTAGAAAGTTTAGGAACCAAGGAAAATCATACTGATTCCTTATTCGTCTCATGTAAAAACTCTTTGCTACTTACCAACATTACCTTATTGTTTCTACCACTACTATTGTCCTCTTCTTGTTCTTGCATTGGCAAGAGAGTATGCTTGAACTCATTCTTCTCAATAGTGTAGGTATTTTCTCTCCCATTATGCACCACTTTCATGTCAAACTACCAAGGTCTAACAAGAAACACATGACACACATCCATGGGAATGATATCACAAACAATATGATCCTTATAACTACCAATTTGGAATTCAACCTTAGCCTTTTCATTAGATAGCAATTGATATCCTTTTTGTAACCAAAAAACTCTATATAGTGTGGGGTGTTTGTTTCTTTCAAGACCCAATTTCTCTAACATTTTAGTAGACACTATATTATCTATGCTTCCACTATCTATAATAAACTTACAACACTTACCTTGTGCCTTATATTTTCTTTTGAACAAGGTTCTTCTTTGTACTGGTTCTTGATTCTCCTTGGGTGTCTTCAAAAATACCTTCTTAAACAATAAAGATTCTCTTGATTCTTGTTCTTCTTTACATTGAACAAGGGACCCCACACTTTCTTGGTCTGCTTGAACAATTTGATTAGTCCTTTCAAACTTTGTATGTCTTCCTTATGAAGCTTTTAGACATTCCCAACTCTTGTGACCAACATATTGATCACACTTAAAGTATTTACCAGCAAACCTTTGGCCTCTTCCTTGGAATCCACCTCTTCCATATGTTCTTCCTCCTTGTGCATTATGGGATATTCCACTGGAACTTCCAACCCCTTATTCTTGATGAAGTTGTTGTCCCCTTAAAAATTTTTGTCCTCTCCCTCTAAATCCTCTTCCTCTCTTTCTTTCTTGTTGAATTTGCTTCCTTTGTAACTTCTCCTCTACCTTAAGGGCTAATTGGTAAGCCTCTTCTAGAATTCTAGGGGACACAAGAATCAGTTCATCCTATAGACTATACTTCAACCCAGTCAAATACCTTCCTACTTTCTCCATGTCCTCTTACTATGCATAGAATGAATCACCAATTTATAGAATTCTTCAATGTAGTATTTGACTAGTTCATGTATTTTTGTTTATGGTTATGCAATCTTTTAAAGAGATTAGCTTGATATTATCCTAGAAGGAACTTGGCCTTTAGCTTTACAACCATACAACCCCAAGAGTTAATATTTTATTTATTCTTCTTCCTTCTCTTAGTTTGAGCATAGTCCCACAATATAGCAGTCTGACCTTTTAACCTAGTACAAAAAAACTTCACTCTTCTTTCTTTTGCAACTTCTTCATATTCAAAATACTTATCTAGGTCATTAATCCAATCTATAAGGTCTTCTCCATTGAGACTTCCAGAATATGTGGGGACTTCAATCTTTGGTTTGGCACCAACATTCAAAACTGTCTTGAACAATCTTTCTTCAAAACCTTTAGGCCCTTCTTGCTCTTTTTCTTCATCCACTTGTGTTTCTCTTCCTCTTCAACATCATTGGCATCATCCATTGTTGTTCCTCTTCGACACACCCTCTCTATGACATCTATTCATGTAGTCAAGTTCTGCAATAATTCAAGAACTCAATCCTCATGTCATTTTCTTCCTCTTCCTCAAGCACCTCTACCTCTCATCACTCTTAGTGACATTCTTCCCAATCTTGTAAAATGTGAAAAAATCACATACTAAAATAGTATTCGCAAAAAGTAAAGCTTAGTCCAAATAAGTAAAGTGAAACATTTTATTGAATAAAATATCCATATTTGCACAAAAATCAAGTTTCCATTAATGAAATAGAAACTGTATACAGTAAAGAGTGTTACATTTCATTTACATACACCAACAGGGTATTACATTACATTTTTTTCAATGTTATAGGTAAAATATATTGCATCAATACATCAATGAAAGTAATTATACATTTTACAGATTGACTATGCAATGCATACAAAGAATAATATAATGAAATATATCCATAATGAATCATATAGCATAAGAATCTTTGTCCTCAACTACCATGACTCTAATGGTCTTCCACAAGCTAAGGCCAAGAGTGTGGTTAAGGAACTTTTTCCACCCAACCACGAAGTACTAGACTTCTCTGAGTTTCTTCCTAACTCAAAGAAAAATGATGACCCTACACGAGGAGCCTAGCAACCTAGAATAATAAAGGTAGGATGGAATCTCGTGATGCATGTCTAATGCATGTATGAATTCCTAAACTAGAATGACATAAATCTCCCATGCAAGATGTGGTAGAGACATATATAACATAATTCTAGGCTTTTTCTAATCCATCTATTTCTATGGTTCAGTAGCTTGGCCAACCAATAAATAAACAAATGGTAATCTAGAAAAAGTAAATTACCATCTCTAGGAGCCCACATTCGGCATCATGTCCCAAAAGTAGGTTACACAAATAAATAATATAACATTTCACGTAATTCAAGAATTACCTGCTTAAGATTTAACCCAATTACTATCAATGTCTTCCTTCAGAATTTTTGATTTACTCAAAATTACATCTTTGTTCTAGTTTGCATGTTTGGTCTAAGTTTATATCTCTAGTGATCTATAAGATTTTATCCAAAGCAAAGAAGTTGTTTACTAAAATTTGAGATATAACAAATTTGTAATGCCCCGCCACACAAACCCCAACGGAACAAATAAAAATGAGACATTTTTTTTTTAAAAAATAACATAATAAAGGTACTTAAGTATTCCAACATAACAATTTTCTAAGTTGCGCAACTAAATCCCTTGGGGTACACAAGGTGACATTACTAAACTAACCCATGGAGTAAGCATCACCAAACCAAATGTAACCATAATGTCGTATCAAAATATCCATGTCCTCAAATGAAGTAGCATAAACATCAAGTAGTCTAAACTATCCAATCGACCAATCCAAACAATAACAGTAGTTATCACTGTCTCAAAGTACCAAGCAAAAAAAATAGAAAGATAACAAGTCCAAATAGCAACATGAGGGGTATTACATCCATCCTCCCCCCTAGAACATGGCTTACTCCTAGAAGCTAGTAAATAAAAATGGATAAGCCTCTCTAATATGGGACACATCCTCCCACGTCACTAAAGTCTCATCATTTGGGTCCCATTGAACCCACACCTAATCAATATCTATGCCCCTAAGGGTGAGTCTCTGACACTATAGCATGACCATGACCTCTACTGATATCCTCTACAACTGCACCCTGGTACCTCACCTGGTGGTCATCAACCATAGAAAATGCTCGATGTGACCTGCCTGCATCACCTACCATCGGCTTTGAAGCGGATGGTATCTGACTATAACTTGTAGTGTTCCCTTATGGACATAATCTAGCGATATGCCCTTGCTGCCCACATGAGTAACAACAGTACCTCGTCCAAATCCTCTGGCTTTGGATGGAGCATTTGACTATTGAAAGCTTCGTCAACTCGGTGCTAACTGAAAACTAGGTTCAAGTTGCTCAAAACGCTACTGATGAGCTCGGTTTTGGTTTCGATCCCTACAAAACTAAGAATTGCCACCCTATTGAGAATGAGAGTTCTCAGGTTTTGACTGGGAGTGATGTTGCTGCTCACCATTAGTGGGTGCTTGATGGCCTTTATAGGACCCCACAGCTCTAGGTTGTCCACCTCTGGAACCAAAATCTGATGTTGGGGCACTGCTAATTTGAACTCTAGTGTGTCCTCTAAATGCCATGTTCAAATTCTCTTCTACTAAATGAGCCTTTTCAACCACAATTTCCATCATCTTTAGTTCGAAGACTCGCGCGCCAATACTAATTCGGGCATTTAAGCCAAGAACAAAATGCTACACTAACATCCCTTCATCATGGCTAATCCCTGCATACTACTTCAGTTCATAGAAGTGTTGCTCATATTGTTCCATGAACATCGACATATGCCTGTGGTCATGAAACTCATCAACCCTGTGTTTCCTCCAATGATTTGAAAGGAAGCAAGCCCTAAACCTATCCATAAATAATTCCCATGTGACCATGCTGATATCCAAATGTAACTTTTCTTCTTTTAGCTGCTACCAAGTGGATGTGAAACCTCACAGATGCATAACTACGCACTAAGCTTTGGTATTGCTACCATAGGGGTGCATCGTGAAGCATTGATCCAAATCAATTAACCATGTTTCCACTTCCAAACCTCCTTCAGAACCATCGAATGTAGGCAGGTGTTCTCTCATCAAATCCCTCATATGACCAACTATCATTGCATCCTAATTTGTGGTTAGTTCCCTTCACCTTGGTGACCTTTCCCTTTCTCTCTCGACCCACTACTCCTCCTCTGGCCTGGGTCCCAACCGATCAAGAATCTCTCCTAGAATGTGTTGCAATTGTCCATCCAAACCTGGCTGTCCCAAGTTCTGACCACCTCTTGATGGATTGTGTTGAGAACTCAATCGTTCCTCGTGCTCTGAACCGTGGATACTCGGTGGTGATGAACTTTAATGGTTGGCTCTACGGCCACCACCTTAGCCTCTTCTTTGGCCATGACCTCTACCTTGAGGCATGATCTTGGACAACAATTAGAGTTATATAAGATCAAGAGTTAATGCAAAGGTTGCCTAATAGACAAAAACAACCCAGAGAACTTGGTGTTAGCAACCTTGGCTCTGATAAAATTGATTGTAACAAAATGAATCTTACTAGTTCACTACTATGCATTTTCATCTTCATGGTTTAGGTATAATTATACAAAATAATATTTGGTTTTACTAATAGAAACATCATAATATTTGCAGATTTCCTAATAGACTACTTCAATGAAATCAAATATAAGGACAATTATAGGCAGTATGATAGATCTAACTATGCTAATTCCAACCAAATTTCCATTTTTACAGTCCATGAACACACATACATATATACTTTTTCACCTTTTAGATATATAGATATGCATATTAATGGAAATGAGAATACAAGGATTAATTTCCAATTGTAGATTATATATATACAGTAAACATTTATTCACACAAATTGAGATTTTGACATAATGGAATTGCATAAAAACCTGGAAAAATGCTATCCTATTGTTGACTCTCTTCCTATTATTCTCTCCTTTTTTCACTATTCTTCTTTCCACTTTACCTAACCCCCAAGTCTTGTGTCTCTATTTTTGTTTTTCAGATTGAAAATTGTAAATGAATCTTGTGTGTAGATAGAATGAGAGATCATTCTCTTTTATTATTTTCTTTATTTCTTTCTATTCTTTATTTCTTTTTTTTTGTGTTTTATTTCCTAAATTTAAGTCCTTTTTCTATTTTTCTATTGTTTTCTTTCTCATTGTTTTATTTTCTAAATCTTGCGTTATTTTCTATGATTTATTTCTAATTTATCAAATAAAATTAATATTAAATAACAAACGTGATTTATTAGCTTGTATCAAAATTATCTATAAAATAATAAATAACAATAATTTTATTCTTCAATTAAAATCAAGAAATAAAATAAATTAAAACTATTTCTTTTATTTTCTATGAGCATTTAATTTTAGCCTCCAATTAATTAAATAACCGACTATAAAATAAGAAGCAATATAATATGATTAATTAATGCAATTCTAATGCAACTATATGATTTCTAAGTGTTTGTGTGTGTGAGAGAAACCACTCCATCCTAACCCTACCAGGTAGCTAGCCTCCTCTACCTTAACCACACCCTTGTCTTCAACAATCTGCGATTCATGAAAACTTAGATTCCCATTAATAGGTTAGTGTCCAAATAGTTGAAGCACTATAATTTATTATTCCAAAATAACATTTTCTATATTGCATCATTTTGAAATGAAATAATATTCATTACATTTCATTTTTTCCAAAATAAAATAATCATTTACTTATTTCATCTTTCAAAATAACATAATATTTATTCAACCATGCATTATTATACATAAATCAGTTCCACATAAAGTAAATTCAAGAAGCATGAAATCCTAAGACATGAAAACTCCAAAAAATCCAAATCTTGAGGCTCTAATACCAATTTGATAGCAACCTTCCTAGAAAACCATAGTATAGAATGACTAGTTCAAAAAATAATGACAGTCACCAAAGAAAGAAAGTTCTAAATTAATGCAAACTTTTGTAGAAGAGGGGGATTCGCTACTCAAGATTTCTCTTCATTCAAAGAGCCTCACGATGCGAGCTGCCCTAATCTACCTCAATGGAACAATGGTGAGAGTTTCAGAATTTGAAAGAGTAGGTCACAGAGATTTTATGGACAAATTAACAAGCTCTCGACCAAATGACAACAACATAGGAAACGTATGATAGTGTGGCATGCTAGCATCCTAGAGGAAGACTAACATCTCGTATGGACCAGAAAGAAAATTTATCTTAGAAAATTGAGCTAAAGTGACTACTTTTACTTGAATTGTTAAGAAATCTTAAAATATAAGAAAGTGACAGAATTGAAATAGAGTGAAGTAAAACTAATCAAGATAAGAGGAAGAAAGGAAAGAAATACTTACAACCACATGAGTGATCAAGCCTCCACCAAATGAATGTCTTCAAAACCTACGAGTGTGATAGTTGGAGAAAATGTTGGGGCTGTATAGGGGTCTGCCTCAGTCAAACCCCCATTTTGGTGTTCCCACCTCCACAAACATCCAAGAAGATGGAGAGAGAGAAATAAATGAATGAAGTGTGTGGTGAAAGAAAATACCACTTAGGAGTAGAACTCGCACCAACAAGTAAGCATGTGATAAAGGAAAACCCCACTCGAGGAGGAGAACCCATATCACAAAAGAGGTGATAAAAGCAAACCTCGCTCGGGTAGGAGAACCTGTATCACCAAGTAAGTGTGAAAATATTAAGGGATATGGAATCCCAAGATGCTCACAAGCATGACATGAGGGAGATGAAGCTACAAGAGTGGTGTAAAAAGAGCTTGAGAGAGCTTGAAGCTGATACAACAAGCTATGTTAAGTTGTGTAGGTAAAAGATAAAGCGTAGAAGGCTAGAGAGAAACTAGAAGTGGAAGAAGTTAGAAGCTACAAATGGATGGAACAAATGCATTAAAAAGGAAGAAGAGGAGCTTCTCGAGCAGTTACAGAGAATCTTGAGCCATTTCCACCAACAAGCTTAGCTAACAAGTGGAAAACATGCTCGAAAATAGTCATCTGAGTGTTGAAATGTTGCAAGACGCTAGCGTAGCACACATACATTCATGCAATATGCTAGTGTCTGGACACATCACACTACAAAACAACATGAATGGCAAAAGTGCAAAGTTCAATGAAAAGCTAACATGCAAGGGTGGTTGCTGAAAAGGGGTGTTGGAGCATCCTAAGAGGGAGAAAGGTTGATGCAAGGGTTAAAATGAGCCTACTCAAGATGCTAAGGGAGTGGACACTAAAGCGGGTACAAGAATGCATACGAAATTGTGAAGGGTGCAATTTTATACTTATACAGGTTCCAACCATTGAACATCCACATACAATGAGATAGAAGATGATTATGAAAAATTAAATGAAAATGCATAGATGAAAATATTAGAATAGTGAGACAAAACATGAATAGCAAAACAGGTTATGGTTTTATTGAATTTCCCCTTCATTTAGTTACATCATATTCTTCCTTCTAGAAACTATTGTCTTCCCAGTTCTACAATTGCAACCTGAATTAGTCTCTCTTATCAATTTTCCCTCTTCAATTCATATCTCCTCACTTTGATGGAGATCAACTCCCATAGTCCACAATCTCCCCTGTAACTATTCTTTTTCTTCATTTGAATCTACATAGGTTTTTGTTGTCTCTAGAATCCTCCCAAAACTATTGATAACTATCTCCCAACAACTATTTTTTTTGTCTGCTCGAAGACAAGAGGAAGTTGAAACAACTTGTTTTCTTACCCGCATGGCGACAAGAAGTGACATGAAGTTGCAGAGATAGGAAGTTGTCACCACAAAAGTAATATCCTAACAACTCAAGCAAAAAAAAACTAGAAAACTCAACAAAACAAAAACAAAAGAAGTTAACCAAAACTAAAGGAAAAGAGCGCAATGCCCTGCATTAGTAATAATCTAATAGTTTACCTTGTAATAGATTATTTTATATTTTATTTTCTATTTCCAACATTATGAAATGATAATATAAATAGTTCTTTGTACTATACATTCATCCTAATGTATGTGGGAAGAATTAACCTCCAAAGTTGGTATACTTTTTATAGGTTTCATTTTTCATAAACTACATCATGAAATACCATTCATCCATTTCTATATTAGCATGCTTAATTTTATTAGTAACTCCATTTCATTATAATTTATAAAAAAATTAGTGTTGACATGTATATGATGATCATTATGAAATTTAAATTCATTGATGACTAAATAACCCCTATTAAATATTCATCAAAAGTTTCTATATCCTGTGATAAAATTGAAAAGTATCTTTAAAGTATTATAATACCAAGAATGGTTAATTCTTTATTTTTATAAAATAGATCCAAATAATTAAGAACAATCATTAATGGTTGTGAGATAGTATTGACCTTAAGTAAAGGTGAACACTTTTGCATGGGGTTTTAAATTTCATTATATATGATATCTAAGGTATTCAAGGCTCAATGTTCTTTTTTATTTTGAAAGGATTCTCAATTATGATTTCCTAAGATGAAACATTTTAATACTTCACTTGGATGATAAATGAAATTAATATCTCTAACCATTTTTTGAGAATGTGATGCATCAAACCATAATTATTTTACTCTAATATTTGATTCAAAATAAAACCTTTAACATGCCCACTACATGACCATGCCCATAAATGTAATATGTTCTACATGGCATTGATTAAAAAATTCAAGATTTTATATATGATATGAATCTTATCAATTGAAATAGTATAATAATCATGTTCCATTTCTTTCACAAATCACAAGTATCTAGCCATAACTATTTGTTGGTATAAGTGATGAGATAAACATAACTAAGACTAGGATCCATCCTTGATACATGTATCACTTCTTTAGAACTTAAATTTACAACAAAGATATCATCACTTTAAAATATGGTAAGAATATAATCATCTTTGGTTAGATATTCTTCCTAATGAGGCATGGATTAATTAAAAGGGATTTTAATAGGACTAGTGATCTAATGAATGGTTCCTAACTTGTCTATATCCTTAATATATGTTCTCAAAATGATATGAGGAATGTAAGGTGATGTGTTGTTTAAGAAAAAAATTCCCACCTCTAGGTTCTTAGAATACTCCTCAAGATCTCAAATGCACTTTCAAATTTCTTCATCATCACAATTTAAACTCCTAAAATATTCAAATTTGTGTTTCTTATTGAGAATATCTCTACTACATACTTAACTTATTCATACTTTCCTAGATACTTTGAATTCTTGAAATTGGTTGGTGGCTGAAAAGTTTACTAAGTTTTATAAGGAATCATAAAAGTAGATGAATTTTTAAAATCATGTCCTAAAAATAAATGATACTTGTGATTTTTGTTGAAGCAAAGACATCTATAAAATTTGCATAGAAGGACTTCATAATCAAATAGAAGAAATTAACAATAACATATTTTTTAACCCTCTTGCATCCATAATCTTATCATGTATTATCTTAAATTGTGAAATGTAATACATAACATAATGAAAATAACAAATCTTGAGCATCATAGTTTCTCTCTCTAATATATCCATCTAGGAAGTGTTGTAGGTACCAAAAACTATCTTGAAATTATCTTATATCTTAGGTAGATCACCATCTCTAATGCAATGATAATGAAATACATCATCCAAAACAAGTTTGATGATTCCATGGATTATTTCCCTATATCTTTATTATTTGATTTGTAACTTAGTTGTTTCATGGAGTGATTGTCTTGAGAGATATACATCCATAGCCCCACCTCCAATTGGATCATTAGTGAAGAAAATTGTGACTTGTGATTTTTAATGGATTGGATTTGGACCCCATTTTCTATTTTCCTTAATATAAATTGAGATGATAAAGCCTATATTGATACATAAAGAAAAAAATAATTATGTATATTAAAAAAATTAGCTCAAAATTTTCATGTGGTAAAGATTTTATATTTTAGGGTTTAATATTTTTTATGTCTATTGTTTAGATTTTAGGGTTTAGAGTTTAGGATAATTGAATTTTTATAAAAAATTAAACTAATCAAAGAAAAAATATAATTCCACTAATCTAACATAGTTATTGAAGGTAAACATGCAAAATACCTCCATCCTTAATGTCAAGCCTTTGAACCTCTCTAAAATTTGAGTTGTATTGTCTACTAGTAGTCCAGATTTCCCTCTATTCAAAGGTACAACCATTATCTATTGTTATATCATGAGTCCTACTTAAAATTCAAAAATTCAAAAATAAAATTATTTAATACTATTATTAGAAATAATAATAAGTAAATTCTTCTTCTTGAAGTAAAAATTTGAACAATAATATTTATTTTATTCCAAAAAAGAATAAAAAATTCCTTCATTTAAAAGTTAGCTTCAAATGAAGACCCAATCTATGGATAAAGTTTAAGATGATGCAACCTTTAAGTGAAGGAACCCTCATTAAATGATTTTGGATTGTTTAAATTTTGGTTTTAAATATTTTTTACATAGGGGTCATTTTTTCCCCATCCCACAAGTGGGACACACTATTGTGGGCTCACCAATGGTTTTTTTCTCAATACTATTTTAGCATTTTCTTTTATTTTTCTTACATTATCCTTGGCTATCTCCATGTAGATAACCATTTTACTCAAAGGCATCCTCTTTATACTTGTTCACTCTTGCATGGGCTTGGTTTTTGGTTGTAGATGAAGTTTTTAATGCTAGAAAGGTAATTTTCATTATTTAGAGCCATGCATATTGCTACAAGAATCTCCTATTCTCATAGGAAACACATTTAAATAGATAATTCAAGAATTTTTAATAGCTTTATTATCTCATATTATTTTACTCAATACCACATATGGATTTGTGGTGGACTGGATTGATGCAAATTGGTAACTGGGGTTGACTTGTACATATGTTTATCCCTTGGAGAGATGTCCCCAATTTCTATATGTAGTTCAAATTGTTAGGTCAATTATGACATCCTTCTTTAAAGAGTTATACTATTTTTAATGTAAAAAATTCCTATCATATTATCCTTTTTCGAACTCCATTCCTATTTATGACTTACTTTCTCTTGTTACATCCTACTAATGAATAAATGCATTATATTGAATGCACAAGTAAACTTACTTGAACCCTGGTAGGCCAATTTTACTTTACTTTAACTTGATGGATGATCTTCTCCCTTACGTTGGGTATCTTTATGCATATGAAATGTGTATTTTCTTTTTCATCCAAGTGTGATATATCCTACCATTATGTATTGAGACAAGACAAATAATTAATAAGGATAGCCTATGGGAATGAATGCATGATTTGACTAATTCCCTATGCCCATGAGGTTGATTTGTAACTACAATTATATATACAAAGATGTAAATTATTCTAAAGGTTAGTTCTTGAGCCAAATTTTTGGTTATGATTTTCTAAGTTTGGTTTAAGACATCGAGTGATCCATCCCAAGTTTTATAAGACTTGAAAACTTAATTTATAATTTATTCTAAGGCTATTCATGCAAGTTTTATTTGTAATTGGGTGTCTCCATTGTAAATTGTAACAATTTAGGGAGATTTTTAAGGCTATCTACTATTTCCTTCTTACCAAATGTAACAGGATTTAGATATAGATTAATGTGTGAAAAAAACTTAATTCATTATAAATAGTTTTATAATGGTATTGTCTTGTGGTTTTGTGTTATTGCTACATTGATAATGGTAACTTGAAGCATGTATAGTTGTAGATATATTTATTTATTATTTATAATTTTGTATTTTAGGCATGTTATCTTCATATTTGTAGTCCATTTGAATTAGTTTCCCAATGGATTATTTCCTATCCTAATTGGTGAGAGGTTAATCAAATATTTCAATCTAATAATCTCTTGTTATCAATAGCTTATGAATAGTGTTAAGTTCTTTCATTATTGTATGATATTGTGGTGCATCTTATGTCATATCTTATGTAGTCCTAAAGTTGATGTACTTTGAGAGTGTCATGCTCAAAGTTTTTGCTAGAAAAACTCAACAATTTGTTTTTTAAACAATAACTAAGCTAATTAACACTCTAAGGGATTGAGACATAATGCTAACAATAGTATGATTTGTATTCCTATGAGAAGTTTCTTCTAATCTAAGTGTAATAGTTATCTATATAAATTTATTAATTATAATTCACTCAAAATAATAGTATTCTTACTTGATCTTAATTAAATTTTGATCATATTATTATTCTTTTTATACTAACTTAATAACCAAATTTAATCAGAGACTTAAGAGTGACATCATTATTATTATCTCAATAAACCCAAGATAAAATCATTATGAAGCCACATTATCAACACTAATGATAATATTATACTTGACCATTAATCCTCAATAAATTTTCCATTAATAAACCCATAATTCAGTCCTCATTTATAAATTATTATCACTATTCATCTATTGATAATAGTATTAACCTCTTTATTGATAATACAAACAATTATTCTTTAATGATTGTCATGCCCTCATTTTAATGTGGCACTAACACAAATGTCACTAACTTTTTTCTTGTTTAAACCTAAGGTCACAACTTATCGTGCTCCCGATAAACCACCATTGTGCAAAACAACTACTAAGATCTAACTTTATTTGACATGATTGCATTGATTGGGTAACAACACAACTTAATTAGTGATAGGATCTCAAAGATCAACTCCCTAAATCAAATTCTATTTGATAATCATCTTTAAACTCTTACAAATGTCACAAAGAGATTGATATAAATAATGTTGTTACCCAAGTAGTACTCATTTACAACATTGAATATATAGATTCCTCCTCCTACCCTTTCCTGGGGCAAGGCTACTTCATGAAGATTACCTAGCTTTATTTAGGTTTACCACTACTTAGTAACACCCATAATAGGGTCTTGGTTTCAAGATTCTTCATTTCCATTTTACTTAAATAATAATAACCAAAGATCACATTATACATTAAGTCATTAAATACTAAATCTTAAGTTACCTTTGTCTTTTATTATTATATATATACTTTTATTAATTAATTTAGGATATAACTTGATGTAAATCTTGAGGCGAGATAACACATTCATCCTCATGATCATAATTTTAAATGGCTTGTTTCATTTTGATGTCTTTCGCTTGATAGAATACCGCTAGACCACACTTACATGTATAGTAAACTATTTTAGAAAATCAACCTGACTATATTGATATTACATTTATTTCACCTAACTAAGGCCTCTTTCTTAACCCCATTTAGACAATTGATTTAGTAATTATGATAGTTTCCATCATCCTCTTTTATTTTTATACCATGGAGTTAGTTCAAACTAGGATAATTTGATAACATTTACCTCATTTTCATTAAATTAGATAATTGATTTTGCAAAGCTTGGTTCTTAAGTAAACCCTTTCAGCTTTATACACCTTCAAGGAATCAAAGTTAACCCATGAAACCTATCTTAAATTATTCCTAAATTCTAAGGTCACTTTATTAAATAATCCCATTTGACCCCAATTTAGATCCCCTTTTATAACCCTTGGTTATAAATTTATCACTTATACCAGTTTATTATTATGAATAATTTTAATGAAGCTTTTGATTTATTATTATTATTATTTATTGGCAATATCCATCACTTATTTAAATTGATAATACCCTTTTGTCTAAACAAGACATATTTAAGCAAGGTGAAATAACTTGTTAGACCCATTAAATATTATATCCAATATTAAACATTCAACATAATTTTATATATTTAAGTTTCTTCAATTGAATAAAATATTTACAAAATAATTTATTTCATATCTTATGATTTTTCTAAAAATTAAGGCATAAATAGTAATTTAAATTATAATAAAGAAATTTCAAAACAACTCACTTTTCTAGACTTTAAATTATGATATTTTAGAGATTAAACTCAGGTAGTGATATCAAGTTGAAAAGTTTCCTTAAATATTTAATTACAACTCATATTTCCTATTTGTTGAAAAAATAGGTTAAATAAAGTTTTAATTTAAATAAAAAGTAAGTGGCTGAGTATTCAATCTAAATCTCCACCTTTGAATCTTAGGGTTACATGAGAAAGCCCTAATCCATAAAGATGATTGTTAGAGTAATAAGTTATTATGCTTAATTAATTACATCACATTGATTAATTAATTAAGTCACTTATTCCTCTTTATTACTTAAGCTAAACTTAGGCACATTAATAATTAATTATTAATTATTAAGTGTGCACACTAGGGTTTATTTTAGGGTTTCCCTTTTAGGGTTTCTTGATCTCCTTCATAAGGATTGATCACATTGTAATAATCGATTCTCTTAATGCATTTTTACTGAGAGGTTTTACAAGAACATCTTTTTCCGTTCTTCATATCTTTTGCATGTGACAAGTATCCATCTTACATGCAGGTGATCTTGGATTCTAACATGGTATCAGAGCTCTAGACCTATAGCTGCTTGTTCATGATTTGAAGATATGGCCTCTTTGTGAGTTTTGGGTGCAAGGGTTTCCACAGGCATCTTTTCTGCAAGATCTTGGGGTAGCCATTTTTTTAGGACACAATGGGCTCAAACGGACGTCGCCATCGCATTCGCAGCATCCCAAAACCCTAGAAACGCCTGTCAAATCGTCCAATTTGGTGCAGTTGATCCGGGAGGCAAATTTTTTTGTCTGGGGGGTCGTACGGCCTCCCCAGCACACTCCCCGAGGCATGAAAATCGAAAAAAAATTTAAAAAATTAAGTTTTTCGGTCTTCACGCCGGCACTCCCAGTGTAGAAGTAGATCCGCCACTCGGCGGCCACCGGGCGGCCACCCATTCCCCACCGCCGCCTCACTGGCTGGAGTCCCGCCGCTGCCTCCCGCTGGGGCTCCCTGAGGGCTTATTCTCTCGCGGCATCGGCTATATGAGGACCGAAGCTTAGATCCACTGCGGGCTAGCCCCCTGCTCCACCCTGTGGTTATGGAGAAACCGGCGGCCTCCGCCCGCCAAAGCCCCGTGAAGCTGGCCAGTCGCCTCACGTGACCAGGGGCCGGTAATTTTTCATTTTTGCAATTCTTTGCTCCCTCACGCCGACGGCCACAATTTAAGCCTCTTGAACGGGTGACATTAGCATGACGCCATCGGTTGTACGGCCTTTGCCCTCCTAACCCTAGTTTTTCCTAAAAGAGCAGTTTTTTTCTTTTGGCCATAACTTGGGCATACGGTATCAAAATCGGGCAAACGAGATATCGCCGGAAGGCTAGTTCCAAGCACTTTCCAGTAGTGCTGTTTATTTTTCAGTATTTTACTGTTTTCCTACATTTATTGCTGTTTGAAGTCAGATGTACATTTTATGCTTCTGAGCTCATAACTTTTTGCCACGATCTCTGTTTTTCGCCTCGTTTGAAGCGTCAGAAAGGTATTAAGGAGCTCTATCTTGCTGTCCATGCACTTTTTCTGTATCTATCCCAGGTTTATCAGTTAGTCCAGATTTGGCCCGATGGGTTGTTTGGCGATTACTTGGATGTTTTGGCAGTTGGGAGAGTGCATCTTGCATCTTTGCACTTCATTTTCAGTAATACATCATTCAATAATTGCTTGTCGCTTCATAGATTCCGTGAGTTGTTCCAAATTTTGGAGTTTTCGAAAGTGTTCCATGGCATCGGGTTTCTGTTGCTTTATCATGATTCCTTGAGTCAATCAAGCTGACTCTCATCCGATTTCGTAGTATACAGAAGAATATTTCCTTGCTTGCCTATATCAAGTTCCAATGTTACTCTACGAGTTCTTCCAGTGCTTCTTTGCAGCATGTTATCTCATAGGGGTTTGGTCCCATTGGTTTTTCCCTTCTTACCTTTCTGCTTTGTAAATGGCACTGATTCGCTGTTTGACCCATCTTCTTTCATGCATCTTATTCTAGTGTTTTAGCTTCTTCCCAAGTTCATCTTAAGGTGTTAGAGTAATGTTATGCCATTTAATTAATTACATCACATTGATTAATTAATTAAGTCACTTATTCCCTTTATTACTTAAAACTTAGGCACATTAATAATTAATTATTAATTATTAAGTGTGCACACTAGGGTTTATTTTAGGGTTTCCCTTTAGGGTTTCTTGATCTCCTTCATAAGGATTGATCACATTGTAATAATCGATTCTCTTAATGCATTTTTACTGAGAGGTTTTACAAGAACATCTTTTTCCGTTCTTCATATCTTTTGCATATGACAGGTATCCATCTTGCATGCAGGTGATCTTGGATTCTAACAATGACTTGATAAAAACTTTCTTTTCATTTCACCACTTTCATTTGGTTATAGATTTGAGGAGGGTTGAAGAATGGAGAAATGATTTTGTGTAAGTTTTATTTGAAGCTCTCATTTTGTTGCAGGTTTCTTTTGTATCATTTTACCCATAAAAAATTCTTGAATATATTTTTTTTGTTTTATGAAAACCCTTATCCTTTGCTATTGTTTTTCTTTTTATTTTGTAGGTGTGAGAGTTGCAACCCATTATTTTTCTTCTTTATCTCGAGTTCTCAAGCATATGAAATTATTTATACATTTAATGTTTCGTATACATTACAGATCAGTTTACTCTTGTTCAACATTCAAGAGAGGTTGAGGATCTTCTCAATGGAGTGCCTTTTGGCATGACAAAACTGCTCATTTTCTTTTTTTTTTGCATCTTTCTTACATGGAAAATTAATTCATGCTTTATTCTCATTCTATTGGTTGTAACAGAGAACACATCCAAAGATTCAAAGTCACAGTTTTAAATATTTTGTTTGCTACTGCAATGGCATACCAGATCTGAACATTATGTGTCAAACAACTAAGGGAAAGGGTTATTCCCTCTATGATATTTTAATAGTTTGCTATATATATATGAAAAAAAACATTATAAATTTATCTTAAAATAATAATTTGGAGTCTTGGGTTTTATTCTTTATTTTCTTGTTCCTTTTGTGCACAGGCTTTTCACATGCCCCAACTAGTAGAGAGGAGAGGTTGTAGCTAGTGTCAATTGCAACTACGTGTGTGCCCATTTAATTTTGCATAAAAGAAAATAAAATTTATCTTTTTTAAAAATAAAACTTTTAATATATATATATATATATATATTAATGATTTAATTTTATTTATTTATTTACGCCGAAGGTGTATCCAATTTGAGAGAGACCAATCTAAATTTTAAAATTCATGGTTGATTTCTCTCCATAGAAACTGGCCAATGATTGAAAAGGAAATGCAATTCAAGTAGAGGACCTCAACATGTCATAATAAATACGATAGATTTTTGCGTAGGCATGGGAGAAGCTTCCTCCTCTCCAGCTCATTGATCAATTTGGAAATGAAGATATGAATGAATTAATGGTTTTTAATGACGTTCACGAGACCATCTGTCTATGGGACCAAGCACCAAAACTTTAACCATTTTCAAGTTCTTTTCCATGTCAGCCCTTCTATTATAGATCTTGATCAAAAAGCTAGAAGTTTTGAGGAGCCTAGTCTCCCTAAAAAGCTCATTTAGATTATCCACCTTCAAATTGTTTTCATATTGGATACGGATATCATCATAAGCAGTACAATCAATCATGAAGTTCCATTCAGTCTTGACAGTCCCTTTGTTTTAAAAAATACAAGTTATTTGCTCCCAAGCCTCCTTGGGGATAGCCCACCTACCAGTCTCGCACCTAAGATGGTGTGACCCGGTTCTTAATTGAGCAACTAAAAGCCTAGCCTTGCCTTTAATTGTAACCCTTAGATAGTCCTTCTCATCATGCTCCCACATGGGGTTGAACTCCTGGATATAATGTGACTTTTTACGGCCAACTTGCTTTGTCCACATAGTAGTCCTAATCTTTTCTAGCACAAATTTTTTTATCTCAGCATTAGTGTTGGGACACTCATGTAGTTTAATGTTCCATTTGTTCAACCACTTGCTATTTTGCTTCATCCAAGTCTTCTTTCTACGATTTAGCTCCTCCCTAACAACCATTTTGGGCCAGCGGTGCCCATCCATGTTCTCAACTTTTTTTAAATAACTTTATTAACCGAGTGGTAGTAGATGCCTCCAATGGGAACATACTAGTTTCAGCCAAGAGAATCTCATACGAAACCGAAGATTTGACTTTGATGCTAGTAGTGATCAAATGCTTTTGAATTCTTTCAACCTACCTCCACTTGTGGTTTGACATGCTACCCCCCCAAACCTCACAACCATAGAGGACAACCGGTGCCACCAACAAACCAAAAAGGGTTTTCTTGGTCTTCCAATCCCATAACTCCATTTTCCTAAATCTATTCTATAGTAAATAAGATGCCTTCCAGCCACCCTGAATCCTTTTCACCCTGCAAGTCTCCTAGCTAAGCCTATTATGGAAATCAATACCAAGATATTTGTATTCTTCCACCACCTCCAAAGGGCTGCCCTCAAAGATGAAATTAAACTACTGCTTCTTCCTTTTCAAAGAGAAAATCATGATTTTGGTTTTGCTGGTGTTAACTTGCATACCAACCTCTTGGAAAAAGAGCTCGAGAGCCTTTAAATGATCTCTCAAACCAGGAGCATATTTTATAATTAAGATAAGATCATCCACATATAAAAGTAACTTCACCACATAACTAGCTAGTTGAATACCCTCTCCATTAGTTTTTTCTAACCATTCTTCAAGCTTGTCAATATATAAGCCAAACAGAGTGGGAGATAGGGGACAACCCTGTTTGACCCCCATGTCACTACCAAGGCATTCAGACATACCATCTTTTGTTCTAATTTTAGCGATGACTTTCTCATAAATTTTATGGATTGTTGCTCTAAGTTCATCAGGAATACCAAGTTCCTTCATTCTATTCCACAATTTCTCCCTAGGTATCGTGTCAAAGGCTTTTTTGAAATCAACGAAACAACAAAAAGTTTTAGCCCCTTGAGTGTCCCAAAATTTCTCAATGAAGTTCCTAAGTGTGATGCAATGATCTATGGTAGAATGCCTTGGTCTAAAACCATCCTGCCCCTTTTCCCTTTTAGCTTCTCTTTTGGCCCAATTACTGATTTTGCGCTCTAACATGCTCCCATAAAGTTTAGCAAGAAGAGGATTGACCATTATAGTCTGGTAGTTAGAGGGATTATTGATATCCCCAATTCTATGTAAGGGGATGACCACACTTGTAGCCCATTCAGTCGGAAAGCCATTTTGAGTGATGCTATTAAAGAGGTATTTGATGTGAGGTGTGAGGAGCTCACAACCCCATTTTAAGAATTCAGCCTACAACCCATCAATATCTTGAGCCTTGCCATTTGCTAAATTTTTTATGCCTTTCTTGATATCCTCCTTTGAGAAGAGCTCACTTGAGGCATGAATTAAAGGGGGCTTGATTTTCTCCATTGGTCATTAATACAAGAGCTTCACATACTCTAACCACTGCTTCCCTGTGATATTGTTTTCTATCTGACTCTTCTTTTGCTGCAACTCTCTCCAAAAGCTTTTGGGATTGTGTTTACCCAAAGTAATTAACTCTTTCCTTCTTAAGTTCACATAGCTTTCTTTTTTATATTTTACCAAACTTCGTAGTTTACTTTGCTTTCTTTGTTTGACATATTCTTTTTGACAAATCTTCTTGTTGTTTTTCATTCCTCATCATACCATGGGTTAGCAAGAAAAGTATTTGAAATGCCTTTCTTGGTTCAAGATCTCTTACAACCTTCAAGAGCCTTGTGAATTAGTGGAACCAACATATTGCTGCTAATGTATTATTTTTTTTCATTGCTTTCATTGCATGGTATGTTTTTTCTTTCTTGAAGGTGATGATCCATTGCAGCCACAAAGATTTCTTGATTTTCATGATTCACAAGGATTTTTCCTTGTGAGTGAGCCTTCTTATGGAAGTGCTAATTTTTTCCATCTTGTTAGTTGCCATCATGAATGTGAAATTTAACAAGAAGGGGCATATGATCAGAATTTAGGCCAATAGGATAGCACCCAATATTGAACTCCAGCAGCCTAGAGACCAAATTTTGAGAACATAACACATCGTCTACCACACTTTTCCCATTGTAGGTTTTGCAAGTGATACCTCCTAACTTTGGCCACATTTTCATACCATTACAAATTACCACGCCATATAAGCTACGTAAACCAAGTAACTCCACTCCAAAATGTGGCGCACCCCCACTACCATCCTATGAGGTCCTTTCCCAAGGCTAAACCTCCTCCTCCTCAAGCCAAAGAGGGTTGTTGTCTTCCCCCCCCCCACTACTGCCCAACTGAATGGATTGATTGTTAGCTGTCCTTGCATTAAAGTCCCCCATTAGCACTATTTCTCCTGAAGAGCTAAAAACAGAAATTTCCTTTTTTAGCTCAGCAAAAGGGTCTTCATTATCCATCTTTCTCTTCTTGTAGACCTTTGAGTTTTTGGGAGAAAAATAACATGCAGCCAGCCAAATTATTGCCCCATTTTCTGTTATTTTTAGCCATATAAACTGCTTGTTTGAATCCATTTTTTCAACTTTTATCATCTCTCCCCAAGCTTATTTTATTAGGACTGTAATCCCTCCATGTCCCTTAACTGTTTCAGTCCCTTCATTCCACACTAAGATTTTAACATACCCTTCAAAATCTGGAACTTTGCAACTATCATGCTCAAGAGTTTCTATAAGAATGATAATGTCTTTCCCTTCTACTATGGGCCCCAACCCCGGTCCTCTTCTCCATGGATAACCCCTACAATTCCAACTTACTATGTGCAAATACTCTCGTGGGGCCCTAAATCCCTATTTATTGTGTGATGCTCGCTCGCTAATTTGAGCTTTCCCATTTTTCAACCATGCCCATTTTCCAGCATCCCTTGTTGATTTCACTTTCACCCACTCCTTCCTTTGCTCTTCTTGTTGATCGAATGTTAGGTCTTCATCTAAGTAGATTTGAATGCCTCTAAGGGACCCCCTATTCTTTAGGATTGCATTCTTGTCTTCCATGCTACCTAAGACAACCCTTACATGTCTATCCCTCCCTGCCTCTATTTTCTTTCCAATCCTATCTGCCTGCAGAATTTTTCTTGCCCATTTTAGTTGGTCCTTGAGAAAGTTCCTTGCTAAGATATTAGTCCTCTCATTTTCCCTGAAGTCCTTCAAACCTTTGATGATGATGTTTCTAGCTTTGTCTTGCTTGGCTTTTTCTTCTCTTAATTTCATCTTTATATGTTTCTCAATGATTTCATTTTGTGTGGTTGATGATCCACTTATGACTTGTGCCCAAGATTTGGCCTCCTCTATTTGATCTTTTAGTTTACTTTCGCTTGTTACCATGTCTGAAATTGCTAATTGGATCACTTCTAGATGTGCTATGTCATTCCCCAACGTTGCCTTTGAGTTCTTTTTTTCTGTTGATTTTGATTGTTCTAAATCTTGCTTTAAAGTGACCAGCTTTTCTTGACCTCTTTCCATCTTACTTTGCAAGCTTATTACTTGCTCCTTAAGCAACATGTTTTCCCTTGCATGATTCCAATTGGCTTCTAGTATTTCTTTTAGCCTGGAATCATCCTGCTGCCCTTTCATTTCTAAGAGTTCAAACCTCTTCTTCATGCTCATGAGCTCATTCACCTAGAGCTCAGATGACCACAGTAGAGGAGTGGTTGTTGGACTGTAGGAGTCCAAATTGTCTTGGGGAATTTCTGCTCCATCCCCTTTGTTTATTGTAAAACTTCCCATTTTGCTTTGGGTTGGCATTAGAGCATCCTGAGATGACATAATCTCCCCCTTTTTACCCTTAACTTCCCCTTGCTCTATTTGATCATCTATTAAATGGGGCATGTTAATAGCGACACTTACATTGTTTCTACCTTTTGGTAAGACCATGATGAGTTTTTTTTGGTGACAGTTTTAGTTTTTTGTTTTGCCTACGCCTTAAAATCCCTTTATACTACTTTGCATTCACAAACACCAACTTCTTCTTTGTACCAGTTGAAAAAACTTGAGGGACCTCCAGGTAAAATGATTTCCAAGGCCTGACTAAATCACCTGCTTGAGAGCTTAAGAATGAGATTGTAGGTCCCTTTGTAGCTTGTAATGAGTGATCCCAGGGGATATGTCTACTTTCTTGGTAAAGCCTTCTTACCCAGGAGGCAACTATCTGAATTTGGGGACTGTATATTGACTCACAGCCACCCGATGCAAGCCCTACAAGCCCTAGATTCAAAGAATGTGCATTTTCTATTGAAAAGGGAGTTATTTCCCCTGCAGGTCCCTAATTTTCCCCAAGTATGAAAATACATTCTTGAGTTGTGCGATTGAAATAAGAATAAAGCTAATAGATATATAATATTTCTCTGACATGAAATAGATAGCTTGTAACCCACATTTAATGCATCATGATATTTTATTTACTAACCGTATATTAATGATGAGGGAAAGTAATATCCTTAGCAAAGCAAACCAATATGACATGGCATCTTCACCCAATTGTTACTACATTGCCATGTGCCGACCATCTGGAGAATGCTAGAAAGCTAGGCACTCCATCCTGTTACACAGTGAAAAGTAAGCAGCCCAACAAACTACAAAACCTTCTTAATCGTTTGCTTAAGATTGCTTAATCAATGGGTAAAGACAGCTTGTCACATGCTAGGCTGGGTCACTTACGAAAATAAAAGGATCATTCATATCAATACAAAACATACCACCTATTATGTATGATATTTTTCAATGTCATTTCATAAATGCATTTACGTTTAGGATACAAGTGGTTGTCTAGGATATTTTTACTACATTAATGCACCATGCCTATTGGAAAATTTTCACCACCTTTTTTTTCTATAAATAGACCTTTACTTGTAAGAATAAAAAAAACACAAGTCTGCTACATCTACCAACAATGATAGTTGCACAAAGCTTATTAAAAACAAGGATTGCAGAAGAACAATTTGAAAGTGCTAGATAGTGAAGAAGAAATCAGTTATCTATGCATAGGCAACACCATTCTTCTTGAGGGGCGCAGTAACCAAAATCCCCAAATCTCACGTAGCACAGGCTATTATGAGTGTGTTTGGCTTAATCAACATAAACATTATGGTTAATTGAAGTTGCATATTTGGAACAATATAATAACGAAAAGAATATCAGTCAACAATGAATTGAAAAAGTGTGCTACCAGTATTGTTCAGATGGAAAAAACACTTTCTAATTTACCTTATATGAATGAAAATTCTTTCCTCTTTTCATGAAAAATGTTTGTTTTGCAATATTATCCTTGCTAGAATTTAGAATCCAACCTACGCAAATTCTTTGTATTTCCAACTTATTGGGCACAACTTTTGTTGAATAGCTTTTACATTAGTGTATTGAAAATCCCTTTCAAAGGTCAAGAGTTTTCCTAATAGATCACTCTTTCCTTTTTGTCTACTACTTCACCGACTTGTAGTTTTTGTTTGGAATCAAATGTGATTGTAGAGAACCCTACAATTGAATGGCATACTCTAAACTACGCAGGATTTCAGATATCAAATATTGTTTTCCATTCGCCTTTTCCAATACCATTATCCTCCACCTATTGCTTCAATCCACCAACACATAAACCCAACTATACATGCAACCAACTCCCATGTGTCAATATAATTTTCCAGCTTATGGAATCCATGCGCATTTTATTTTGGAAAGAATAAAAAAGCTACTTTATTTAGTGGATCCTTATCAATTTATATGTAATTAAATTGATTTAATGGTTTCTAGTAAGCTTTAGGAAATATTATATGTTTACTTTTAAAGGAAATAATATTTGTCAATTAGGAACTCATAAACTGTAAATTCATCAAGACATATTTAAAATTGAATTTTTATGGCAATCCTTTTAACCATTGGGTTCTGTAACTAAATTTGGTATGTTATTTATAGGTAACCAAGACATTCTTTATTCTTTTTCTCTTTATATATGATCTCTAAATGAGTGACAATGAATATTGCAATGAATTATTTAAAATAGCATCTCCTTTACATTCCTTAGTTGTGTTTTGTTGTTAGCTTGCTTGTTTTTTTGAGAGCTCACCTCAACTTGTAGCATCAATCTACAATTTTTTTATGCCTAGAATCTCCTAAAAGGTTTTAGTCTTTCCCTTTTACTAAGTCTTTTATAATGTTTAGATTAGCTCTAGGAAAATTCACCATCAGCAATTCACCGATGGAAAATTAACCATCAACAATTCACCGCGGGAAAATTCACCACCACTAGCAATTCACCACCATGGAAAATTAATCAGCAAAAATTCATGCAATTAATTTTTTGCACGATGAATTGCCATGGACATGAATTTTCTTGTGGTGAATTTTTCATCTATGAATTACTAGTGGTGAATTTTCCATATGTGATTAATGTGTATTTATTTGCACTCTTAACATTTTATTCTTTCAATGAATTTTTGTACTGGTATTTAAAGGCATGGCCACATAGGATGATGATAACCTTGATAGTGGCATCATTCGAATGGTATATTTCTTTAAATCTATTTGTTGTTTCATTGGTTCCTTCAATTTTTTCCATTTGGATCTCTCCACCTTAGAATTTAACATTTGAAATAGAAAAATATCACACTATTACAGTAGCTTTAGTGATATCATTTCACTCTCCAAAAATTAAATAGCTTACACCTAACATCTTAGAGGGCCTCTGGAACTATCATGTAGCATCTTGGAGGACACTTAAGCATTTAGATTTTATGTTGGGGATGTGTTATATTTATTCTTCCACTATCTCACCTCTTTATATCTCAATTATCTAGAAAAATGTATTCCCAATCATTTTAGTGGTGTAATACCCCTCATGTTGTTGATACTCTTTTGTGTGGATTTTGTAATTAGTTTGTGATGGTGATCAGTTCACCGTTTTGGTAGATTCATAGTTTGGTTGGTTTGCTGCACTTGACATTACTAATGATGCTTGATGATACATTTCATGGTGATTATGTTGTATGGTTATGTTATGGTTTTCTTTAATAATATATGTCGTGATGTTGTGATTCTATGTTGTTATGGTTTCTAATGTGTTTTCTAGTGAGTCTTGGTGAAAGGACGGAGTGGCATCACTTGCTTGCAAGTGCTTTGTTACCCCGTGATTACCTTTCATAGTGTGTGTGCAATGGAGATTTACATGCTACTTGTCATTTTTTTTTATGCAGGATGCAGGTACTGGACACCGACTCCACCTACTTGTCAGGTTTGAGTGTGTCTCATAAACCCAATGGGTTTGATGTTGAAAAGGGAGTTGATAAGTAAGTGTCCCCATCCCAAGTTCGTCACCTTGTTGTGAGTCCAATGGTGTCTTTGTCTCAACCTCGTCTTTGTTTATGTTTGGGTTAGTGTTGATTATTTATTTACTATGTAAATGTTTGTTATTTAATTAATCTTTGTTTTATGTGTGATTAATTAATGTTATTTAATTGATATAGTTATTTGTAGATAATTATAGTTAAGTTAATTGATTAATGTTCTTGATTAAGTGGATAGTTTAAATAAAAATAATAGATGCTATAATGTGAATTAGAATTTTAAATTTGCATAAGGTAAGTGGCATTGATTTTTGAATTTTTAAATTAATTAAATAGCATATAATGATTTATTATTATTAAAAGAAAAATAATTAAAATTAGTTAGTTAAATTATAATTAGAGTATTTACGGGAGTGAGTGGGAATTTAATAAAAAATATTTTTTTAAAATATTCTTGGAGAGAATATTGGCATGTTGTGAACGGCAAGAAGTTTTTGCACGGAAAGGAATCGGCTATAGAATAGTTTTTGGGTTTTGGAGGTTTTTGGTTTAAAGTTTGAGGAGGTTTTCAACATATGTTTTTGGACTCATATTTTGCAACTTGCTAGAGGTGAAGATTTTGGAAAGGTTTTAGATGTGAGCTCTAAAGGTGAAGCTTTGCTCCAACCCTCGTTCCTTCAAGCTTTAGGAAAATAAGTTCCTTTACTATTTATTTAATTGTTTTCTTCTTTTGAAAAGATTCCCTAAAATTGTCTGTGTAAGAGGAAATTGTCATGAATTAGTTATAACCCTTTGTAGAAATGTTTATTGATAGTTTCTGAGTAGAAAAGTTTGTAAAAAATTCCTTTGTAGAAAAAAATTTGTTCTCAGCTGTTGAAGTTTTGTCGTGACTATTTTGTTGCCTCTGTAGAAATTTTTACAGTAAAATCAAAGAGCCTCATGGAAAAGAAATTATTGTGAAACAATAGAAAAAAAGAAAACACAGTGGAAAAATAGTAGAGAGATTTTGAAACCTCTTAAGTTTTGGATTGAAAACGTTCATGTTAAAATTAGGAAAAACCCACATCCAGTTTTCCTATAGATGAACATAATTTAAATCTATTTTTCCAATTTAATATATATGTCTGGAATTTTTTTTTTTTTTAAATATTAAGAATAAAATTATTTTTGTGAAAATTTTGGTTTCCTTAAAAAAATTGTGAATAAAATTTTCCAAACAATACAGATTGTTTGAGAACATTTTAAATATATATATATTTAAAAAAAACTATTAAAAAAAAAAATATATTAATATGGGGGAGGGGGGTCAACTGGTGTTGTACCTTCCCCCACACCCATGGGTGGTGCGTAGCCACCATGGATGTGTACAGTAGCCAAAGGCTGTTGGGCGAAGCCTTGGTGGGGCTACGGCCTCCCCATATAGGAAGGCACGCACCTCCCAGCTACGCCAATATTGTTTTATTAAAGATTTTTTTAAAAAAATGTTTTTTTATTTTATATTGTTTATATATATATATATATTATATGTATATATATATATATGTATATATATATATAGTATATGTATGTATATATATACATGGTTTTAATATGAATATATAAATATATATATATATATGTATGTATATATATATATATATATATATATATATATATATATATATATCTATATTTATTTGTCCAAAATTAAAAAAAAAATATAACAAAGGTTAATTGCAATCATTTTGTATTATTACTGGACAAATTGAAAGAAAAATATTTTATCAAATTAAATCAGGTGTTTTTAATAAACGAAATAGTTTGAGTTAATTGATAGTTTAACTTTCATGATGGATTTTGTGCAATGAGATATCTTAATGTGATTGTTAAGTAAATTTGTATTCTTTAACAAAATCTTGATGTTGAATAAATATTTAGTTCTTTGATTTTCTTTGAGTTCTTTGTTGATTTCCTTGAGTTCGGTTATAAGCATGTAGGGGCCCTTAAGTTAGTTGACTGTTCTATAGGAGATAAGGATATTGCTAAAACTTCCAGAGGAATGGGAAAATGGTGGTTTATTATGTGACCTTTTTAATTTGATACTTGTCTCTATTTTTGACTTTAGTTGTGACTTTGAGTAAATTTATTTGGGTTGTACCCAATTTTATGGGAGTTGATTCTTATGACTTTTGGCGAGATGGTTTTCCTCACAGTTGTTCTATTTTGTGATTTAGAATACTTGTGGGTATAACCCTTTGGAATTTGTTGTTATGTTTTGGGTTTCTAGGGAGAGTGGCTCTACATGGGCGTCAGCGCACAAAAGGGGTTGTCAGGATAACCCACGTTAGAGTTTGAGTAATAAGTGATAACCTAATTAATTAATTAGGGGGTGGATAGTTAAACATTAACAAGATAATTGTGGATACCTCATCCACCTATTAGTGCTTTCACAGACTAAAGGTGGGCTGAGAAGGCCATGGTTGGTGAGATTGTTGCCTCGTCTCCACAAGAGGTTAACGGTTCCACACGAGTCACCCTATGGGGCCGACACCTAGTGAGGCTATCAGGATAACCATAGATGGGGGCGACACCTAGAGAAAGGCAATCAGGATAACCCATGCAGGACTGTGTGATGACACTCTCCTCTAGTATTCCCTTGAGTTATTTTTATTTCTAACCTCTGGAAGTGGTCTATTGATATGATTTGGTGATTTATTGTTGTTATGTTTTCGGAAGTGGGCTTTTGATGTCATATTTCTCTTTATTAGTGTTTTAGCTTTCCATGCTTGGATTTAGTCTTGTATATTTGTTTGGACGTTCTTGGATGGGGACCCTTCCCTATTTACTCCTAGCACAGGGGTGGTTAGGTGGAACATGCTACGCACCCCATTGGGTTCCCAATCTTGCAGTTGTACCTTTTAGTGCAGAGTCTTGCAGAGACAACTTGATCCATAGTTTATATGTTTCTAGATGTATACTTGTACTTTTGTCATACTTTGTGCATTGATATGTTACTCTCCCATGTATTGGGTAGACATATGATGTAATCTTGAGTAATTTTTCAATAAGATGTACTTGTAGATTGATGTATTGTATAATCACATTATGTAAATCATTCTTGAATCATAATTGCTAATATCGTTAAGATTGTGTTATATTTGAGTAAATATGTTCTTTATATTTCCAAGTAAAATTTGTTATGAATACATGTATGGTTTCTATATTGTTCATTCTTTTCTTATTGTTTTTCTTTAAGAAATGTTTAAATGAAGACATGTGAATGAATGAGTTACGTTAGTAGAATTGATAATTACTTTTATCAACTTTGTTATGGGATAGAATATGTAATGTCACCTCGTGTACCCCAAGGGACTTAGGTGTCTAACTTGTTATCATTAGTTATGTTTGTTGCATTAGTAAACTTAGTGTTTATTCTTAATGTTTTAAAAAAAAAATTGTTGCATTTTTTAGTTGTTCTTTGGGGTTTATGCAACGGGGAATTACAAGTGGTTGCCAATTCCAAAAAAAAATCTGCCTCACAAGTATTGTAGTATTTGATACTATCATTGAGCAATTGTTAGCCGAATTCCCATGCATTGAGAATTTGATGTGTTTGGTTTTTATGGGCTTATTAATTTAAAGTTTGTTGCCCATCTCTCAATTATCTGAGCATTAGAATAGTAAGTAGACTCAACTATAAAATCATGGTGGCCTTCAATGGCTCATGTTTATGCACCAACCATGACGATTTTGAATTTTCTACAATTGTTGAAAGATATTTTAGAAAGGAAAAACTATTCAATACACAAGGAAAAAAACCATACATTTACATTTTACTAAGGAAAAATCCATATGTTTACATCTTATTAATTAATATTTTAAAATATTAGGTAACTCAATTCCTTTCTTTTTCTTGTAAATTCGATATTACATTCATTTCATGTGTTCTCCCATTAAAACAACAAAACTAACACCAAAAACCTATATATTCTTATAAAACCAAAGAAATGAAGTTGGAAAACATATATTTCTGATATCAATTGCTTGAGGCATTTGTTCAGTCTTTTTTATTTGATATTAACTATTAATTGTTGTAGATTTGCTAAAAATGTGTGTAGAAAAGGTATGTTAGTTTTGATTCTAGCTAAGGAGACCTAATATGAAGAAAATTAAAAATTTTCCCTTGGAATTTTTTGGTTTGCTTTTACCTTTTTCTAGTATTCAATGTTGTAGCATCTGCATTTGGAGGAAAATCCTAATAGGTGCTGTCATAATAGTGGTTTACAATTCCTGAGAGGAACAAATTTTAGCTGAAATCACATATTTTTAGAGAATATAATGATTTAAGCCTTAAAAAGTTCCATTTTAAGGATTCCAATTGAAGAGGGTTTGATCAAATCACCTTAGATCAAACCCCCTTGGATAGAACCTCGCTAGTTTTAAACCATACCTATAAATGCGTCTCCTTTACACCTATCAAAATGTCATAAAAAATCACTTTTGATTTAGCTTTTGGGGATCAAATGAATTCATTTAAAATTTATTTCAAATGATTATGGTATTCCTCGAACAAGCTATCCAATGAATATAATTTTAATATGTTTTGGTTTTGTTATGTATTTGTTTTTTAAGTTTTATTAAACATAGGTTTTTCATCAAAAATGAATTTCTTTGTTCTTCACATGTGTAAAAAATAGAAGATTATCAAAAAAATTGAAAAAATATGAGTGCACCAGATATTGAAGTCCTTGATCCAACAAAAAAAAAATAAAATAAAATTTTGACATATACAAAAAAAGTTACTGTTATATGGTCACGTGTCTAAATTATAATTGGTTTGACTTTGAAACTTGATTAAGGAAAAAATATTCAATAAAAAACTATCTAACCAAGTGAAAGCACTAGATATCAGAGTTACAAATCTAAATTTGAAAGAATTAGAATTTTATCCTTCATGGAAAAAAATATGTTATACGAAAAGGCCACTTTTAAAAAATGTTATTTTCTGAAAAAATTAATTTTAAATTGGGAGATGGAAAAAAGTGCAATTTGATTTCAAAATTTTGAAAAAATATTTTTAGAATCTATAGACAAAATTTGATGAGACTCTAGTTTGCACCATCTTCAAATTCCTCACAGTTTAGCCGCTATAGGTGCCCGAATGTGAAGATTCAGTTAAAAATAATAATTTTAGTGTCCAATTTGGCCAAAAATTGTAAACCACTATTATGGGATCACCCTAATTCAGAGATGCCTCATCTCATGCATCAACCCTTTATGTCTATCTAAATTTACTGTATTAGTTTTAAATTCATCATTTGTAACTGTCTATTCAAATTCTTTATTTGATTCAACCCCCTTGCTATCATTGGTAACTATCTATTCAGATTATTTATTACTGTGTTTATGTATGGAAAAATTTCACAAGACATAGAAAATAAGCATTTATTTATTTTTATAGGAACTCCTTGCATAGCAACAATTGTTCTCTCACTTTAATGCAACAATTCAAGGAGTCCCTTTATGGGCTACTTATGCCAATTAAATAGTTATTTACCATTCTCTCAAATATAGAACAATATAGAATTATTTAAATTTGCTACATTAGTTAAGGTAAGTTTTACATGTATTTTGACCAATTGGGTAACTTTTACTCTTAAAGACATTGCAATAATAAGATAATTAGATTGCGAGTGTCGTAATTTACTATTATATTTTATTATATAGTACAAATTGAATTTATTTTATATAAGTCTTTATTTAAATTTATATATATTGTTAGTCTTTATGATTTAAGATTAAAATGAATGGAAATTATTGTTGTTTGGATTTGTATAGTTAGTTACATTGATATAAAGGTATGAAATGTTAATTATTTACATTTCTTTAGTTAATTATATAAAAGTACGAAATGTTAATTGTTTGGATACCTTATTAAGGAATGTTTTAAAGTTGAAGTCTCCCATTTTTTAATGATACATTTATTTTTATTTTAAATAAGAATTTTATTTTTTGAGATTAGAATATTACATAGGTTGAATTGTTTTAAATGTTTTAAGATCACTTTAAAATAATCCATAAACTAATAAAATATAAGGTGCATGCATAGGGTGAGAAAGAGGTGATAATGATACTACACATTAAAAAAAAATCTTAATTTTATTATGTAATTGTTTTGAGTATATGATTACTATAAGATTAATAATATTTTTTATTTACAAATTTATTATTATATTTTATTATATAGTACAAATTGAATTTATTTTATATAGGTCTTTATTTAAATTTATATATATTGTTGTTGTAATATATATATTTATTTTATATTGTTCAATATTTACTTTCTTATTTACTCCACTACGAAACTTCTATTTTAATGTTGCCTTCAATCACTAAGAAGCACCTTTGATTGCATAATATAATTCCTACTCCAATCCAAAGACAATTCATTATTAGCATCATAAGATTTTAGAATTAAAAGTACTCTTTGGTTGCTTCCCTCAATCCTTGAGGTTGTTTTGAGTACATAATCCCACTTTTATTATACACATTGCTTATGTCTTCAATCGCTAACTTTTACCATTTCATATTCAATCCCAAGTATACCATTTTATATTCAATATTTGACTTAAAACTACTTTCTTTTCCTATTTATGCCTTCGTCAATTAATAAAAGTTGTTTTGATTATATATTAAGAAATTTTTTAATAGTAGGTGCTATTATTTAATTTACTACATCTAGGAATGGCACACACTTGTCCTCAGACTGATATCATTGAAGTATCAGATAGTGATAGCTCCCTTGGTATTCCATTTGGTTCTTCTCCTTCAACCAATGGGGATGGATATTGTGCAAACATTTTGCCAAGATTTTGAACATATGTCTAAAACTTGAAAGGTTAAGTTTTTCATCATTATGCATTTTTTACTATAAAATACCTTGACATAGCATTGCATAGTAGTGTGTGGTTCACATTTCAATGTAATGATCACTCAATTTGCACCTTTACGTAACATGCTTACAAATAAATTCTAGTTCAATATGACCATGTCACAATTTGATTATACGATTATATTCATTTGCATTTCAATTGCATACATTCTTGTAATGCCAATTAAACATTCCATTTAAACACTTCATTTTCAACTCTCTCTCTCTCTCTCTATTATATATATATATATATACATCCTTATTCTACATTTTTTATCTCACATAATTTTAAGCTCATTTATTTTTCTATACTATTTCCATTTCATTTTTAAAATGTGCTATTTTAATACGTTACATACAAATTGTTATATTTCAACCAATATGTCTACACAAAATCAATTAAGAAAAGCAAATCATTTGCATCAAATTTAATTCCTTTTTTCCTTTTCTTATTATATCCATTGTTTCTATTTCAACCAATTTTTTGGCATACCTAATTGCACACCTAAAGTGTAATAGCTAGTTTTAAATTTAAATAATACTTTTTGTAAATGCAATTTATTACAGTAAGTTATATGTCAAAATAAATAAATAAATAAACAATTATTTAATATGTTTATATTATTTAAAATGTAAATATTTATATTTGTACCGATATATATAAGAAATTTATTTCCCTTTTTTGTGGGAAAAGCATACATTTTTTTTCAAATCAATCCAAGTCCTATTCTTACCAAAGAATAATGGTTTATAAATTTATCTAAATAAGAAAATAGTACGCTTCATTTAGTTAATGAATTTACTTACTTTCTTTTACATAAATATAGTTTGAAACTATCAAATGAGTTGCAGTCATTTTGTTTATTTATTTATTTTTATTTGGTTTGTAAAACCACATTTGAATATTTAGTTAGGACATAATACACCATGAGAATAGTATGTCTTTATTGATATTTTGCAACATGAATGATGCGACCTTCATATTTCATTTCTTTTACAGCAAGGATAATGTAAAATCTAAAATGTCTTTTTGGCATAATATCCACTTCAATAATATTTTCTTTCTTCCAAATGAAAAAAAAATTATTTATTTTTTTCTCCTCGAGCATAGGTAGTTGCAAGTACCCTTGTTTTACTTATAATACTACAAGAAATAACTTTCCCTTCAAAGATTTTTATAGAAAAGAACTTCAAAATTCCATCCAAAGAGTAGTCTAAAATATATATAAATAATAGATATGCCATAATTAGGAACTTGATTTACACCATCTTTCTTTCTTTTTTTTTCATTTCAAAAAAACACAAAATTAATACAAGGAGCAACCTGCAATTACATAGACTTGCTCTATTACAAATAATGTTGGAAAACTAGTATTTGCATGCACATGAAATATACTTTGCTCTCCACCCAACCATAATGGTATCATGAAGCCTCATGGGCTCTAGCCATACCCTTGAGCAAGCACTAAAAGATTACCAAATGATCTTGGTATGGAAGTTACAACTAAATTATATTCAACAATTACAAATGCATCCATTTTCAAAGAACCATTCTAACTCAAAAATTTGCACATCACTTATTTTATCAACTAAAAGTAATTTGAGAAAATATGACTTAGCTTTCTCCATGCTTCTCTACTTGGATCCTTAATTCTTCCCTTTTCTCCATAGCTCTCAAACTTTTTTCTCCAATACCAAGTATGAAAACAACCCCAAAAAGAAAATGCACTCTTCAAACTCTCATAAAATGACTAAGTTCTCCAAAATGAGAAGTGGGTAACACCCCACTCATTCTTCATCTCCAAAATATATAGAAGTTTCAACTTGCAACTTTTAGGTGGGGAGGTGTGAATTGTACTTACCTCCATCAATGAGATTTTTTTCCTTAGTAAAGAGGAAACATGCACTTGGACAACTCCTCCATCTTTTCATATCATCCTTTACTCAAAACTCGTCACTCTCTATTATGAGAACTATTCATGTGTCAAATCATGTCCTTGGGGCATTATTATATACCCACTTGACCCCTACCATTATGGTGTAGACCCTAGGGTGTTTCTTTTTGCATCCCAACCAAGGAAATTGACCAACAACCCTCTTTAAAGACCCACTTGAGGTTCCATCAGAATTTCACACTTGGATAAAAAGTGTTTCTAAACTTGAACCCAAACTTACATCTCTTATGACACAATTAAATACCCTTTCAACCCAAAAGAATAAAAACAATAACTATATTTCCTTCTAAGCTCCCAAAATAAGGAAATCAAATACATAACCACAAGAGGATTCCTTTCAATTTTTTCTCACTGGTTTTCCCTTATCATATTGGCACCCTTTCTTTCCTGCACATTACCAATGAAATCATAAGTAACAATCAAATATCACATTAATTTGGTAGTTGAAATAAGGTTTAATTTTACAATAATTTCATTAAAATTCCAATTCTTATTAATAGTTTACAAGTGCCTAATACCTTCATGGCAATAATAATAAAACATGTCAAAATGAAATACAAGAACATTGTCACACAATCATACTATGCCTTGTCTTAAATATATCTAAGCATCTACTTAAGAGAATATATAACAAAAATTAATATTGTATTATCCACATGCAAAGCAGGGCTTACATCCCCCTCCCCTTAGCTTAGACTTCCTCTTGGAATTCGTTAAGATTAGGAAAATAAATCTCAATATAGAAGTGCACATAAATCTATTAGAATATGAATTATTTTACTTTCTTGATTAAGAAATCATAGAACTCAACTGTTAAACACACATCAAATAAATACCTTTCATGAATCAAAAATCTAATTGCTCAGAACAAAATTTTCCACCATATATAACATTTATCCAATATAGTCACATTATAGAAAATGTTAGTAGTCATCCATGTAGTTAATATTCTTGATATCAACATATATCCAACACATTAACATTCTTGAATACCTTTCAAGGTTCTCTTTTGTATCAGAAACATCACTCATGATGTTAGGAAATATTTTTGTTCTAATATCAATTCATGTCTCAAAAATAGTAGTCTCGATTTTATCTGTCAATTTCTTTCTCATATAATAGTCAAGTATTTCTATGTGTAATTTATTTACAAATTTACCCATACATCACAAAAATTACACATAATTCACATCACAAGGCTCAATGGGGTTTACAAGGATGGAGATTCTTGGGTACCATAGCCATTAGGAGATATGGTCTCAAGGCCCTTCTCTAAGGACCCTTCCATACATCTCCTAGGTACCATCTCTTGTTTGTGTAAGGGGGTTAGCCTCCAAGAGGAAGGTACAAATAGAATAATCATAGAACTAGGGGAAGAATGGATTAATGACCATCCCATACCAGTCCCATTCACAACCCCTTTCAAATAATTTATAACTCCCCAGCGCATCTACTCCCCTATACAACCTGCCAGGGAACCCCTTGGGATATGGTAGTTTTTTATAGATGTCACATTACACCACACTTACCAACAGTTAGCAACAATAAGAAGCCTCAAACTGAGTAATATAAAATCATAAACCATCGTTCAATAAAAAGAAAATTATAAATTCAAGAGGAAAACCAAATAAAGGTCAGTTGCAATTGCATTTCAATATTCCAATCTTAATTCAAAAATAGAAGTTAAATATGTCCTTGAGGCAATGGACTACGACAAATTTCAATGGCTAAATAACCCCAATAAAAGAAATGTAAAATTTAACACTGCTGGCATAAAATAAAATAAAAAACAATTAAGAAATTTCTAATAACAATAAAACTTTCACATTATGAGCACCATGTGACTTTGATAAAGCCACCTAAGGGGGGGAGGGGAATGGTGGTTCTCTAACGACATAAGTATAATAGCATGCAATAATTGGTGGTCCCTGACCACATAAATATGATAGCGCACAATATCATGGAGGACTCTTCACATAGTATCAATGCCCTACATTGCTAAAGTATCAAGAATTTGTGATCAATATGACCCAAGTAATTCCATCCTTTACCCATGGGTTATAAACCTCAAGGAGTAGGTTTGCACTATGAACCAACAAGTGTGGTTATCATATGTGCGGGAGTAGGTTAGAAACACATCCAAGAGAAACCATGCAGTTCCCACTTGGGGTTCTCTCACCCCTCAACCCCTATTTACACTAGCGTAAATTGCAATCCTATAGGGGAGTTGTACACTAGGGGTACACATTTAACATATGAATAAGACTTGCACAAAGAATTACTTCACCTTTCATTTAGTAGACATGCATCTACACATACCATGTTTTCATTATTTCACAATTGACTGACTCACACAATGGACCATCACAAAGGGTACACATAAGGGATCATTCTTAATGTCCCTCACCCTTATCCCAAGTCAAATACCCAGTATCTTATACTTGGAGCACAACACATTTATTGGTTTTTCACTTCACATGTCATAACACAATACACTTTACAAAATTCTCCATATTATAAAACAAGGGAAATACACTTAAACACATTCTATTTTCTTTAGATAGTATTCACTTCTCGTCTCAATTTTGGAAACATCTACAAACTTTGCGTAAGTACAAAAAACCACTAGAACATGTGCAACTGTAGCTTAATAATACATAGTTCACCAAACTATTAGCACATACATTATTTTCTTTACACAATGTTCACTTTGTTTATTCTTTTGTTAACAACTATCCTTTGCATACTTGTGTTAGTGTAGGTTTTTTATTCCTTATTATAAGGTTTTTCCTACACATTTATTTAAGCTTGCTTAGGTTAATAAAGCATGTTTAATTAGGTGAGAGGATTATGAGGTGTCACATTCCTACATGTGAGCATCCATTAGCTATCTTGGGAAGATACTTTACTATCTTTAGTACGATAGATGGTTGCTCCTCATTGGTCGGTGTTGCCACCTCTTCCCTCTCTCTAGTCTATATAAGCGTGCTACTTAGCTTGTATTTTCATTCGATATTGGAGATAGTTATCTGATGCTATTTTTCCATTCGAGCATTTCACATCAATCTCTTGGTATCGTTGTTATGCTGTTTCAATTGCTTTTGCATTTACAGTATATGTCTTTCAATTGATTTTGGGTTATAATCTGTTTTACAGATTTTAACATGGTATCAGAGCAAGTTTTGTAAGGTTAGATTCTTTGTAGAGATTTTGTAAAATCATGTATTCTCTTCTCTTGCATTATTTTTGAAGATCTAGAGAATCATAAAGGATTTATGAAGATTCAAAAATCTTGTTTCTATCAATCGGCTTGTATATTTTGTGTTTCAATTAGTATTGCAGGTTGCAGCATGCCTTTTCTTATCTTAGGTAGCTGATACATCATTTGCATGCCATTTTTTGGTTGCTGGAGACGTTTTTTGTTGCTAAAGGCGACTGATTTACATTAGATCTACATCTTCTATACCTAATCAGGAAAAACGCCTTATGGGTTTTGTTCACTGCATCAAAAAACCATCTGGGTACCTTTTATTTTTTGCATACAGCTTATATATTTTGCAAAATCGAACTTAGAAAGCTTCAGCCGTACCCCTCTTCGTTGGCAGTTTCAGATTTGAAGACAGTTTTCAAAAGCTCCATTCCTGCTCATATGGACTCCGTTTCTCACGATTTTTTTTTTGATATTGGCTATTTTTTCGTGCTCTATGCACTAGTGTAGTTGTTTTTTGATTTGGATGCAGAGATTTTTCAAAAATTACAGATTCTCAGTCGTAACATTGCGCAGTCCTCGTTTTGGGAACTTCAAAGAGGCATAACTTTTGCATAAAACCTCAAATCGAGGTGATTCTTTTTTTTTGAAAGTGATTTTTTTTTCGTGTAGATTGCAGTGGTGTTGTTTATTTTACTAGGTATTGTGCCTAAGTTGTATTTTCAGCATATGCTCCTTTTGAGGATCTATAATAGCATTGAGATCAAGTCCACTCAGTATTTCTTGCTGATGGTAATTGTAAACGCACTAAATATAAAGTGCCAAATCAAATTTTCTTGGGGGGGTTCTTTGATTGAGTGAAAAAGGGGGGGTGTCTCGTGCATGTTCTTTCTTCATTGAGCTTTCCTTCCTGCACAACAACAATCTTTCTTTCTACATTAAAATGGATCAATTAACAGTACCTGTACTCACACCTTACAACTACTATGAGTGGAAGTCCAAGATGACTATACAACTTAAGAAGTTAGGGTTGTTTAGAGTAACTATGGGTCTTGAAACTGAACCATCTTTAATTGCAAAAAAGCCTAAATGGTTTAACAAACTTGATGAAGCTTTTGGAACTCTATGTATGTCTATATCTCTAGATTTAATTTTCCATATTGAGTCTGTTACAATGCATAATGTTGTATGGACTACTTTGGAAAACCTCTTTGGTGCACAAGATGAACTTAGAGGACATTTATTGGAGAATGAGTTGATAGGGTTAAATCCATGTAATTTTGATACAATTCAGGATTTCTTCACAAAACTAAAGGCTTTAAGATTGCAGTTGAAATAGTGTGGGATAGAGAAGAAAGATAGCCAGTTGATTCTTAGCATTCTTTCCAAACTTGGTCCTAACTACTCTGTGTTTGTTTCTACATTCTATGCCACAAAAAGTGCCTTGGGAACCACATATAAGATGCCTTCTTTAGATGACTTTGCTAATGAACTCACTAAGGAGCAAGACAAATTGGTTCAAATGGGTACAATTAAGCCCTCTAAATCTCATGCCTTGATTGCAAATCAGGGCACTAAAGATCAGAAGGGGGTTGCTAAGAAAGAGAAGAAACAAAAGAACCAAGAAGAAAAGAAGCAAGAACAAACATCAATTGCTTCTAAAGAAATGAATAATGCCTCTTCTTCAAAAGGCAACAAGCCTAAGAAGGAGAAAATTCAGTGTTCTTATTGCAAGAAACTTGGTCATGATGAACATAAGTGCTTGAAGAAACAGATTGATCACCTGTCACATCTTCTTGAGAAGAACAATATCTAGGTGCCTGATTCTATCAAACAAGTCTCATCAGAAGGGTCTTCAAAAAACACAGAAAAGAGTAAGGGGAAAGGAAAGGGCAAGGCCTTAGTTGCAAGAGCTTCTCAACCAGATTCTTGGGTAATTGAATCAGGTGCTTCTCACCACATGGCCAATAGAAAGGAAAGCTTCTCATCCTTAGAGTCATGTTTTGTGCCTGATATTCTTATGGGTAATGATACACCAGAAGAAGTTCTTGGGAGAGGGTCTGTTGATGTTGGTGATGGGACATTTCATGATGTTCTTTGTATGCCTTTTTTGTCAACTAATCTCCTATCTGTCTACCAGATCACCCATATAGGTTCTGGCAAGAGAGTTGAATTTACACCTGATTCTATGGTTATTAGTGATCTGCACAATGGGTCTATAGTTGCTATAGGAAAAGTTGATAACCATTCTCGGCTCTATCAATTTTCTCATTTTGTTCCTGATTCTCCTTCACTAGCATTGCTCACTCACTCAGATGAGGTGAGTCGTTTAAGGCATCAGCGGTTTGGGCACTTGAATTACCAGTACTTGCAACAGCTCAGTCAGCATGACATGGTTACAAGGTTGCTTTCTATTCGATTCTCTGATGGAGTTTGTCAAGGTTGCATTCTTGGCAAGCATCTTGAAGAAAAATTTGACAAAGGCAAAGCATGGAGAGCCACACAGCTCTTGGAGTTAGTACACAGTGATTTGGCTGGTCTATTTCAGCATCCTTCATTTAGTAGAGCTAGATATGTATTGACCTTCATTGACGATCTTTCCTGATACACCTTTGTATATTTTCTCAAACAAAAGTCTAAAGTCTTTGAGTCTTTTCAGGAATTTAAAGCTTTTGCAGAGAAATAATCTGGGAAGGTTGTCAAGGTTCTGCACACCGATAATGGCGGGGAATATGTCAACCAAAGGTTTGAGTAGTTTTGTGCCTCAGAGGGTATTAATCTTCAGCACACAATTCCCTACAGTCCACAACAAAATGGAGTTACAGAATGAAAGAATCGGTCATTAAAGGAAATGGCCAATTGCATGATCCACTCCAAATCATTGGCACCTCAGTATTGGGCAGAGGCCATCAACTGTGCATGTTATATCCAGAACCGGGTTCCTCACCGAGCTGTGAAGGGGGTAACTCCTTTTCAAGCTTGGACCGGTCGAAAACCCACAATCAAGCACTTCTGAGTGTTTGGGTCTCCTGCATGGGCCCACATTCCAACAAAGAAACGCAAGGCAATGGATCTGTAGAGTAGGCCTTGCATATGTGTTGGATATCCAGATGGTGTCAAAGGCTACAGGCTACTCCACCCTACCACACATGAGCTCTTCATTGAGAGGAGTGTTCAGTTTGAGGAAGATACTTCTTCTACCACTTCTCCATCCTTCATTCCCATGGAGACACTGCGACTTCATGATGATAGTTCTTCTGAGGATCTTAATCCTCCCGAGGATTCTTCTTCCTCCACTTTAGATGGTGATGATGAGGATTCATCTTCCTCCTCTCTTAGTTATCATTCAGAGGATGATGATTCTCCTCCAAATTCTCCTACCACTGGGCCTCTTTGGGCTCATCAGACTTTGGAGTTAGCAGGTGATTGGGTTGGTGATCCTTTAGATGCGAGACGAACAAGGTCATAGTTCAAGCAGGCTCCTCATCTCTTCTTTGCTTCAGCTTCTGATCCACAATTCATTAGGGAAGCTTCTGGTGTCCCCGAGTGGGATGCTACTATGCAGGAAGAGTTCAGTTCCTTGGAAAGGAACCATACTTGGGATTTAGCCCCACTTCCTAAGGGAAGAAAACTTGTTCGATGCAAGTGGGTCTATCAAACAAAATTTGCTGCAGATGGGTCAGTTGACAAACATAAGGCTCGCTTGGTCGCAAAAGGATTCTCCCAAGTTCCTGGGATTGACTACTCTGAGACTTTTACACCAGTTGCCAAGATGACTTCAATCCGACTTGTCCTTGCCATTGCTGCAGCCCATCGCTGGGACATTCATCAGATGGATGTGAAGAGTGCCTTTCTTCACGGTGACCTTCAAGAGGAGATATATATGGAGTAGCCACAGGGGTTCGTCCAGGATCCTTCACTTGTTTTCCGACTTCGGAAGTCTCTATATGGTCTTAAATAGGCCCCACGAGCCTGGTATGCCAAGATGGACTCCTTTCTTCTATCAGTTAGGTTCACTCGGTGCCATTCTGATCCGAACGTCTACATTTTGCAGTAGGATGATACTCTCATTTTCCTTGTTCTCTATGTTGATGACTTGCTGATTATAGGGAGTTCCTCATCCACCATCAAGGCAGTGAAAACTGCCCTTCATGATCATGTTCTGATGTCTAACTTGGGTCTTCTTCACTATTTCTCAGGCATTGAGATTACACAGTCTTCGGCTGGTATCTTTCTTTCTCAACCCAAGTATGCTCTTGATATTCTCTCTCGATTTCGCATGGTTGATTGTAAGCCTGCACCAACTCCATTTCTATCAGGGGTCAAACTTGAGAATTCTTGTTCTTCACCTTTGGTAGATGCTACCTTGTATCGCCAATTGGTTGGGAGTCTCATATACTTGACTCACACGCGGCTTGATATTTCTTATGCAGTGGGCCTGGTCTCTAGGTTCATGCAAGAGCCACATGAGTTGCATTGGAAAGCAGCTAAGTGGATTCTTCACTATGTATAGGGAACTCACAAATATGGGATTCATTTTGCAGTAGGTGTGGATATTGACTTGGTGGGATACACAGATTCAGATTGGGCAGGTGATTCTTAGGATCGCAAATCTACTTCAGGGTATTGCTTCTCTCTTGGTTCTAGTCTAATTTCTTGGTCGAGCAAGAAGTAGTCTGCTATTGCTCTTTCATCTACAGAGGTTGAGTATCGAGGAGTAGTTAATGTTGCTACTGAGGTCATTTGGCTTCAACACATTCTCACTAAGTTTTGCATTTCCTTTCGGAAGCCTACAATCATCTTTTGTGACAACCAAAGTGCTATTCAGATCTCTCGCAATCCGGTCCATCATCAGTGAACCAAACACATTGAGATTCACATGCACTACATTCGGGAGTTGATTCATGAGAAGGTTCTTGATCTTCAGTATTGTTCAACATCAGACCAGACAGCGGACATCTTCACCAAACCCTTCACTAAGAGCAAGTTCATTCATTTGCTAGCTTTGCTTGGGGTGCAACAGGTGTCCTCCTTTTAGGGGGCCTCTCAGCTCCTCCTTTCTTTCTCTCTCTATTATGGGGGGGCATACTCTCTTGTGTGGGGGGGGGGTACTTCTCTTTTGGGGAGGGGATTTCATTGTACATGCGTACCTCATCAGGCTTGATTTGTCGGGACCCATCTCTATACCCACATAAGCTATGCTTAAGGGGGGGTGTTAGTGTAGGTTTTTTATTCCTTATTATAAGGTTTTTCCTACACATTTATTTAAGCTTGCTTAGGTTAATAAAGCATGTTTAATTAGGTGAGATGATTATGAGGTGTCACCTTCCTACATGTGAGCATCCATTAGCTATCTTGGGAAGATACTTTACTATCTTTAGTACGATAGATGGTTGCTCCTCATTGGTCGGTGTTGCCACCTCTTCTCTCTCTCTAGTCTATATAAGCATGCTACCTAGCTTGTATTTTCATTCGATATTGGAGATAGTTATCTGATGCTATTTTTCCATTCAAGCATTTCAAATCAATCTCTTGGTATCATTGTTATGCTATTTCAATTGCTTTTGCATTTATAGTATATGTTTCTAACTCTTTCAATTGATTCTTGGTTATAATCTATTTTATGGATTTTAACAACTTGTAATATAAATTTCCATATAATTTTCACAATTGCAATCTATGTAATACTCAATTTTCTTGTAATTAACAATACATGGTACATCACACTTCTCATCTTACTAACATCATATTTATGATCATTATTTTTTTTCTATTTTTATCCATACCATTCTTCCTTTTTTTATTCAACTATGTTTGTTATGTTCACCAGCGTATCAGTATGGGTGATTCCACTATATTTTCTCAACATGATAAAGAAGACTTCCTACTTAATAAGGAAGATAGTAAGCCATTTTCACTTGAAACATTACAAGTATTACATGACAAATGATCATGGAATAGTAATTCTCACAAGTCATTAATATTCTCTTACAAGTCTTACATTTTGCTATCCAAGGTTGAACCATTTAATCACACATTATAATCATAATTTTTTTAATTTTGTTATTTAAAAAAATTCAATCATAGTTCAATCTATCCTCATAAAGATGCACCACAAGTAAAATTCTTTGAAATTTTTATCTACCTTTAAGTTTTCTCCTTTACATTCAAGTGTATGTTTTTCCCTCATAGATTACGTATAGTTAATGGTATAGAGTGCACAATATGAGTTAAAAGTTTTGCAAGTCTAATCTTTTTAACTTATCTATATAGTTTAACTTTTTGAATTTCTTAATATACCATAAATCACACCTAATTCACTACTCAATTTATAAATTCTTACAATTGATTATTCAATTCTTATGACATGCACACAACCTTCAATATCAACATGTAATTGAATGTTTTATTATTTCCTACATATATGACATACATCCTTTCTTATTTGGGCAGAAACAAGTCTTTAGTTCCTAACTCATTTATAAGGGAGTAGTAATAGCATGAGTTCTAGATAATGTTTTAACTCTAAATTTTAATTTTGAAAAGATCTTTTCACAAATATTTCTATATTTAATTATTATAAAGGGTGATTTAAACATTGTATTTATTGGCCCTTAACAATCTTATCTTAAGTGTATCCTTCTATGCCTTCACCTTTGACTAGAATCATAGAAATCAGGTTATTTTGTTTAATATTTAATCTTTAAACAATATGACATAAGAGCTTGGTAGTTGTTATAGTTACATTAAGTTTACTAGGTCATAGTTTACTTGCAAAAGTGCTTAATTATCTCTAAATTTTCATCATTTAATCCAAGGTAAAATTTAATTTTGACTACTCTTCTAAGTTGGACTTTCAGCACAAAGCAAGGCTTGATCATTAGTTGATGTCCTTAATCATGCAATCTTATCTACCAATCATAAGTTGATTTACCTTATAACCTTCAGCATTATAATGAGACTCTTTCTTATGTTGAATCTTGATTTCAATAAGTTTTAGGAGGTTTACAGTGAGTTACTGATGTTCACGGTATGAGCACAAGATTGATTCTAACACACCCTTAAGTTGCATTTATAGACCAAGGATTATGTAGTTCCAAATTTATATCCTCAATTTTCTCTTTACCCATTCTCTAATTAACACTAGAGGTATTTTCAAATACATACATGCTGAGAGTTATGAGGGTTCTAGAATGGTACACTTTATAGTTTATTCATAAGCAAAATATATGGACAACTTACACTAACAACCAAGGTTTGCAATATGCTAGGCATATTTATGGTTAAATCAATCCTTCATTTTAAGGTTACTTGAGGGAATTTTAGAAAATTCTTAGCACAACCTTCCTAGTTTGAGCTAATGTTTCCTTAATTATGTTTCCTCCAAATTAGACATTAACTCGCCATCTTCATCTCTTTTGATTAAACTATGATTTTCAATTGAAACCTTACTTAGGGTTTACCAAGAGGAATCAATAAATAGTCTCTAAACACTCCCTTGCATTTTCTAAGCTTGAATGAAATGATTTCTTTTATAAATATAAACTATACAATCAATAATAATTTGTTTAATTATTCAAGGTTATACTTTACTATCCACAAAAATTCCAATAATTCAACTTCTCTATCAACATCATTAATGTCATTTTTGGTGAAAGAATTTAGGTTCCTTTAATTGTGGGTATCGAAGTAAATCATATTATTTTACTAACTCATCAAAATACCTAATAACCATATTTAACAACCATTTCTACCTTTTTAAAGTTTAAGAGAGGGCGTTAAATAGTGATAGGTTCAATAACACTTGTTAAATGGACTAACATGCCTTCTAAGATGCATATCACTTGCATAACCCTAATATTCTTGAGGGTTTCATCTTTGTAAGTTTAAATTTCTTTCTAGTTGCCTATCATTAATTAAATACCTAAAATGGTTAAAGTTTGGCTAACACACGTCTTTAAATGTTTTAATAAGGATGGTTAATTGCAATCAGATTCTAATGTATTTCCACAAGATTTATTAAGCTGAAGATATTTTGAGACTTAATTTCTGCAAGGTGATTTGATGTTGACCACATACACTTTAGCTAAGACTTGTATTATTCCCAAAGTAACCAGTGCTACAACCTAGGCTCTGATACCAAGTGTCATGCCCAAAAAAATTTCTAGAAAAACTCAACAATTTTTTTTTTGAAGCAATAATTAAGCTAATTAACACTCTAACAGCTTGAGACATAATGCTAACAAGAGTATGCATTGTATACCTATGAGAATTTTCTTCTAATCTAAGTGTAATAGTTATCTATATAAATTTATTAATTATAATTCACTCAAAATAATAGCATTCTTACTTAATCTTAATTAAATTTTGATCATATTATTTTATTTTTTATACTAACCTAATAACCAAATTTAATCAAAGACTTAAGAGTTACATCATTATTATTATCTCAATAAACCCAAGATAAAATCACTACGAAGCCACATTTTCAACACTAATGATAATATTAAACTTGACCGTTAATCCTCAATAAATTTTCCATTAATAAAACCATAATTGAGTCCTCATTTATAAATTATTATCACTATTCATCTATTGATAATAGTATTAACCTCTTTATTGATAATACCAACAATTATTCCTTAATGATTGTCATGCCCTCATTTTAATGTGGCACTAACACAAATGTCACCAACTATTTTTTTGTTTAAACCTAAGTTCACAACTTAATGTGCTCCCGACAAGCCACCATTGTGCAACACAACTACTAAGATATAACATTATTTGACATGATTGCATTGATTAGGTAACAACACAATTTAATTAGTGATAGAATCTCAAAGATAAACTCCCTTAATTGAATTCTATTTGATAACCATCTTTAAACTCTTAAAAATGTCATGAAGAGATTGATATAAATAATGTCATTACTTAAGCAGTACTGATTTACAACATTGAATATATAGATTCCTCCTCCTACCCTTTCCTGAGGCAAGGCTACTTCATTAAGATTACCTAGCTTTATTTATATTTACCACTACTTAGTAACACCCATAATAGGGTACAACTAAACCCTACATACTTGGTTCCAAGATTCTTCATTTCCCTTTTACTTAAATAATAATAATCTATGATCACATTATACATTGAGTGATTAAAGAATAAATCTTCAATTACCTTTGTCTTTAATTTATTTTAGGGGTAAACACTTTTGACTGAAGCTATGAACCAGAATACAACCATTCAACAATACCACCCCAATGGGGTTTGAATGTTGGTGGCAAGAACAACAATTCCATCTTTAAACCATCACACCATGCCAATACCGGCACCTTTGTCTTTAATTATTATATATATACTTTTATTAATTAATTTAAGATATAATTTGATGTAAATCTTGAGACGAGATAACACATTCTTTCTCATGATCTTAATTTTAAATGGAACTTGTTTCATTTTGATGCCTCCCGCTTGATAGAATACCACTAGACCACACTTACATGTTTAGTAAACTATTTTAGAAAATCACATTGACTATGTTGATATTACATTTATCTCACCTGACTAAGGCCTCTCTCTTAACCCCATTTAGATAATTGATTTAGTAATTATCATAGTTTCCACTATCCTCAAGATTTATTTTTATACCATGGAGTTAATTCAAACTAGGATAATTTGATAATGTTTACCTCATTTTCATTAAATTAAATAATTGATTTTGCAAAGCTTTAGTTCTTAAGTAAACCCTATTAGCTTTATACACCTTCAAGGAATCAAATTTAACCCCTGAAACCTCTCTTAAATTATTCCCAAATTCTAAGGTCACTTTATTAAATAATCCCATTTGACCCCAATTTGCATCCCCTTTTATAACCCTTGGTTATAAATTTATCACTTATACCAGGGTGAACCCAAAAAAGTGGTTTACAATTGGAGTGAGGAAGGAAAAGTTGAAAAGAATGACCCCATGCCAAAAAAAATCATATTTGGGGTTCAAGCAAACTAATAGGTTTGAACGAACCAAAAGAAGATTCACTAGAACTTGGGTTCAAGCGAACCCATTCAATGCAAGTTCCCACCATCTCACCAAAAAACACAATGAAAACCCATATTTTAAAGAGGGTTCGAATGAACTAGGGTTTGAATGAACCCTGGTTCACTCAAACCCTTGGGGGTTCGCTCGAACCCCCCTTGATTCAAGAGAATCCTCCTTTTTCCAACTTTCTACTCTCTGGCACCAAAAAAAATAGAATTTTTCCCCTTTGAAGATCGAGTTGAGGATGAAAATGGAGGAGACTTCATAAACCAAATTGGAATCAGGTACTCCTCGGAACGAGCTATCCAATGACTATAATTTTAATATGTTTTGGTTTCTTATGTATTTTTTTTTAGTTTTATTAAACATAGGTTTTTCATCGAAAATCAAGCTCTTTGTTCTCCACGTGGAAAAATAGTAGATTATCAAAAAAAAAATCTAAAAATATGAGTGCACTAGATATTGAAGTCCTTGATCCAACAAAAAAAAATTGAATTTCAATACATACAAAAAAGTTACATGTTATATGGTCTACCTATGCCTGAATTGTAATTGGTTTGACTTCAAAACTTGATTAAAGAAAAAATATTCAATAAAAAACATCTAACCAATTGGAAGCACTAGATATCAGAGTTACAAATCTAAATTCGAATGAGTTAGAATTTTATCATTCATGGAAAAAAATTTATGCATTATACGATGAGTGTCACTCCTTAAAAATGTTGTTTTCTAAAAAAAAAAGTTTTTGAAGGAGATGGGAAAAGAAATGCAATCTAAATCCAAAAATTTTGAAAAAAAAATATTTAGAATCTACATACAAAATGTCACAAATCACTAGTTTGCATCATCTTCAAATTCCTCATGGTTTAACCGCTATAGGTGCCTGAAAGTGAAGATTTAGTTCTAACCAATTTAGTATTCTGAATAATTTTAATGAAGCTTTTGATTTATTATTATTATTATTATTGGCAGTATTGATCACTTATTTAAATTGATAATCCCCCTTTGTCTAAATGAGACATATTTAAGCAAGTTGAAATAATTTGCTAGACCCATCAATATTGTATCCAATATTAAACATTCAACATAATTTTATATATTTAAGTTTCTTCAATTGAATAAAATATTTATAAAATAGTTTATTCCATATCTTATGGTTTTTCTAAAAATTAAGGCATAAATAGTTATTTAAATTATAATAAAGCAAATTCAAAACAAATCTCACTTTTCTAGAGTTTAAATTATGATATTTTAAATATTAAACTTAGATGGTGATATCAAGTTGAAAAAGTTTCATTAAATATCTAATTACAACTCATGTTTCCTTATTTATTGAAAAAGTTGGTTAAATACAGTTTTAATTTAAGTAAAAAGTGAGTGGTTGAGCATTCAATCCAAATCTCCACCTTTGAATCTTAGGGTTACATGAGAAAGCCCTAATCCATAAAGATGACTTGATAAAAACTTTCTTTTCATTTCACCACTTTCATTTGGTTACAAATTTGAGAAGGGTTGACGAATGAAGGAACGATTTTGTGCAAGTTTTATTTGAAGCTCTCATTCTATTGTAGGTTTATTTTGTACCATTTTACCCATGAAAATATCTTGAATATATATTTTTTCTTTTACGAAAACCCTTATCCTTTGCTATTGTTTTTTCTTTTTCTTTTGTAGGTGTGATGAATGTGGAAGAGTTCCAACCCATTATTTTCTTCTTTATCTCGAGTTCTCAAGCATATGAAATTTATATTTACATTTAATCTTTGGTATATATTGTAGATCCGTTTACTCCTATTCAACATTGGAGAGAGGTTGAGGATCTGCTCAATGGAATGCCTCTTGGCATGACAGAAATGCTCATTTTCTTCTTTTTTTTCGCATCTTTCTTATACGGAAAATTAATTCATGCTTTATTCTCATTCTATTGGTTGTAACAGAGAACACATCCAGAGGTTCAAAGTCATGGTTTCAAATATTTTCTTTATTATTGCAATGGCATGCTAGATCTGAACATTATGTGTTAAACAACTGAGGGAATAACCTTTAACAATTTGTTATATATAGATGAAAAGAAAACATTATAAATTTATCTTAAAATAATAATTTGGAGTCCTAGGCTTTATTCTTTATTTTCTTGTTCTTGTTGTGCACAGGTATTTCACATGCCTCGAACTGGCAGAGAGGAGAGGTTGCCACTAGTGTCAAGTGTCAATAGCTGCAACTACGTATGTGCCCTTTTAATTTTGCATAAAAGAAACTTAATAATTAAAAAAAAAAAAGAACTTTTTCTTTATCTCTCTATATATATATCTTTTAATGATTTAACTTTTTTCTTGTTATTTTAAATTTAAATAATACTTTTTGTATATGTGGTTTATTACAGTAAGTTTTATGTGAATATATATATATATATATATATATATATATATATATATATATATATATATATTATTTAAAATGTAATTATTTATATTTTCATGGATATATATGTGTGTGTATGTAAAAAATTTCTTTCCTTTTTTTATGGGAAAAACAAACTTTTTTTTTTCAAATCAATCCAAGTCCTATTCTTCCCAAAGAATAATGGTTTATAAATTTATCTAAATAAGAAAATAATATGCTTCATTTAGTTAATGAATTTACTTACTCTCTTTTAGATAAATATAGTTTGAAGCTATCAAATGATTTGCAGTCATTTTATTTATTTATTTATTTTTATTTGATTTCTAAAACCACAATTGAATATTTAGTGAGGACATAATACACCATGAGAACAATACGTCTTTATTTATTTTGTAGCATGAATGCTACAACCTTCATATTTCATTTCTTTTATAGCAAGGAGAATGTAAAATATAAAATATATCTTTTTGGCATATATCCAATTCAATAATATTTTCTTTCTTCCAAATGAAAAAGAAAATATTTTTTTTCTCCTCAAGCATAGGAAGTTGCAAGTATCCTTTTTTTAACTTATAAGACTACAAGAAATAACTTTCCCTTAAAAGATCTGTATAGCAAAGAACTTCAAAATTCCCTACAAAAAGTAGTCTAAAAGATATCAATAATGGATATGCCATAAGTAGGAACTTGATTTACACCATATTTCTTTTTTTTTTCATTTAAAAAAAACAAAAAATTAATACAATGAGCAAAATGCAATTACATAGGCTTGCTCTATTACAAGTAATGTTGGAAAACTAGTATTTGCATGCACATGAAATATACCTTGCTCTCCACCCAACCATAATGGCATCATGAAGCCTCATGGGCTCTAGCCATACCCTTGAGCAAGCACTAAAATATTACCAAATGATCTTTGTATGGAAGTTACAACTAAATTATATTCAACAATTACAAATGCATTCATTATCAACTAAAAGAAATTAGAGGAAATAGGACTTAGCTTTCTCCATGCTGCTCTACTTGGATCCTTTACTCTTCCCTTTTATCCATAGCTCTCAATCTTTCCTCTCCAATACCAAGTATGAAAACAACCCCAAAAAGAAAATGCACTCTTCAAACTCTCATAAAATGACTAAATTCTCTAAAGGGAGAAGTGAGTAACACCCCACTCATTCTTCCTCTCCAAAATATATAGAAGTTTCAACTTGCAAATTTTAGGTGGGGAGGTGTGAATTGTACTTACCTCCATCAATGAGATTATTTTCCTTATTAAAGAGGAAACTTGCACTTGGACAACTCCTCCATCTTTTCATCTCACCCTTTCCTCAAAACTCGTCACTCTCCATTATGAGGACTTTTCATGGTCAAATCATGTCCTAGGGGGCATTATTTTATGCCCTCTTGACCCCTACAATTATGGTATAGACCCTAAGGGGTTTCTTTTTGCATCCCAACCAAGGAAATTGACCAAAAACCCTCTTTAAAGACCCACTTGAGGTTCCATTTGAATTTCACACTTGGATAAAAAGGGTTTATAAACCTTAACCCCAACTTACAACTCTCATGACACACAATTAAATACCATTTTAACCCAAAAGAATAAACACAAGAAACCTATTTCTTTCTAAGATCCCAAAATAAGGAAATCAAATACTGATGCATGGGCATCCAGTTGTGTAAGTGCAATCCTGCATCAACCAAAAAAAGTTTTAATCCTGCATCAACCAAAAAAAGTTTTACATTTCTTGTTTGTAGTTTCTTAGATGTTTTTGCAGTTTTGGATACCCTTTTCATCATAATGTAATTCCCTACTTTTAGTTTTTTTTTCTACTTTTTCTAGTCAACTGCTATTTTTAGCGGGTATCAGAATTTGAAGGTATTTGGGGAAAAAAATTATATGGGAGAATTCAAAATAGAAAAAGAAGAATATTGGTGAAAGAATCAGGCAAAAAGTATTCTCGATTTGAAAGATATTGCAGTTTGTCTCCCAAAATTGCATCAAAAACCTTCCAGATCAGATTTGAGGCCTTAAACAGCCCCAGAATGGCCCTGAAACTTGCCAAAATTAGCATAAAGATTTTTTAGAATGTTCTTGACTCCGAGACCTTTCCAATGGTTCAAATGGTTTGAAAAATGGAGACCCAAATCTGTAACGCCCATCGTGCAAACCCAAAAGGACAAAACAATGCACACACTTTTTTTAAAAAATAATACAAAGTAAACATATAATGAACCATTAACCATAATCACATTATACGATAACATCATAACATCAAGTCATTTGGGGAATGCAAGGTCACATCGCATAAAACCAACTCATAACGAAAGATACACAGAAGGTTAAATAACTTAACTAATCTTACATCCAACATAAACATTACAATATCCATTTTCAAAAGATAACATACATATATCCATAAGCATAAGTGTAAATACATCACATGATACAAACCATAATAAATCTCATAAATCATGAATGGTTACAAGGGTGCATTTACAATACATTATCTTTTAATACATTACAAGTTCATAATGTATGAAATACAATAAAACCTCGCATACATGTGGGATAAATACATAATACAAAGAATGTCTGAAATACAAGATGAATATCTGGTACAAGATCCATCTGAAAGATATCGTGAAGAACGAACATTGATGGGGAACTCAACGGGTGTGAAGCATGTTCCACCCGACCATGTGGGTTTTAGAAAAACCCACCCCCCATGCTTAGAGATGACAAGGAAGTAACCATGACCAAGAATGCCACAAGACTAACTCCAATAAAGAATATCATAATAAAAACAAAATATAACATAGATCATAAACGACAACAACCAAGATCCAATCATAATGAACACAAAGCCATAAACACATCATAAATAAACCAAAGGCAACAACCATTAACCACTTGCAAAGTAAATCCAAAACAACAATCATAACACACTTCTAGAGGCAACCAAGAAACAAGCATAAGGGAAACTAATGAAGAGTGTCATCGCATAGCCTACATGGGTTATCCTGGCCCTTCCTCCAACATGAGGCACTGAACCCCATCTATGGTTATCCTGGCCCTTCCTCCTACTTGAGGCATCGGCCTCATAGGGTGACTCATGCGGAGCTGTTAACCTCTCCTGAGGATGAGGTAACAACTTTTCCAACCATAGCCTTCTCAGTCTACCATTAGTCTACAATAACTCTAATGGATGGATGAGGTATCCAAGGTTATCTTATTATGTTATTGCTACCCATCCCCCTAAGTTCTATTATTAGGTTTTCACTTGTTAATATAACTCTTACATGGGTTATTCTGAGCCCTTCCTCCTATTTGAGGCATTGACCCCCACAAAGAGCCACTCTCCCTGGAGACCCAAAAACATAATCAAAATCAAGGGTTGTACCATAAATAACAAAGCATTAAATCTCAACAAATGGCATGTGAGGCATTACCCATCTCGCTAAAACACATAATTAGAGTCTCAACAAAATCTCGTACAAACCTTTTAAAATAATGATACCAAATAACTTGCCACATCAAGAAGACTTGAAAAGAGAAACATCAATTAACAATGAAATCAAGCCTCTGGAAGCCTAAGGTACATGATATTCCTAAACGGGTTTCTAAGCCAAACTGGGTTCCCACACCGGAAAAGTCAAAATGATAACATAACAATAAGGAAAAATAACCAACTCAAACTAACAAGATTCTATAATGCAAGTAATATAACAATATCCATAATTTGATTTATTGCATTCGCAATTATTTAATGAGATTTATGTCCCAATTCAATGAAATAATTTTGAAGATAACATTTTGATAATAAATTTTTTATGAATACAACTCAACTATTTCCATGAATAAAATTACAGTCATATTCATAATTTATAATTATAAGATAAATCAACATGTCTTTATAAATAAAACAAATCTATATAAACATTTTGTTTATTCTTATATATATATATATATATAATTTTTATTTTTTTAACTAATTATTCTAGCCTAATCGATTATTATTTTTTGGTATAAAATATTCCAAAACAAAAAAAATAAAATAATATAAATATATATATATATATATATATATATATATATATATATTAACATGTATTAATATACATATATATATTATATATAAAAAGAAATTAAATGAGCTCCTGCCATACGCGAACTGGCCACTAGGAAAGGGGAGGGTATTGCCCAGCCATCCCCCTTAATCCCAATTAAAAATTATTATTTCCTTCTCAATATGAATGTAGATAGCAAAAACAACAGTTTGGCCCAAAAAAAATAAAATTCGAACTTAGTATTATTTAAATATATAAAATATAAATATATATATTTATTTATTTATTTATATATGTGTGTGTGTGTACTTCTGTAAGGATGTGTATATGTATATACATATATACATATATACATATATATATATATATCAAGACCATCTTCTGCAAGAAACTAATAAATATATTCAAATGTATATATATATATTATATATACCCCAAAGGCATATATATATATATTCAAAAAATCATTTATCTCAGAGGGGAAACAATTTTCCATATCAAAATCATGAAAAATACAGAACATTTTCACAGACCCCAATAGTTTTCTTTCATTGGTTTGTTACCCAATAAATTCTAAATCTCAAAAGTTTTCTTTTATTTTACAGAGTAAACATATTTATTTTTATTGATTCAGAGAAATTAAGAGAAATAGAATCGAACTTGAAGTCCTACACTTGCTGAAGAATTGACGAAGCCTTTCTTGAATTCCCAACAACCTTTTTGAAGAGCTCCACTTTCTTTCTTCAGAACTTCTCCACCAGATTTCCTTGATCAATTTTCTAATCAAATATTTTAATTTCAAAGAGCTGCCCCTCCAGAACAATGAAAGAGTGAAACAATTAAATAGAGAAAACCAGAGAGGATCCAATTTTTTCTAGAACTCGTATATTTTTTAAGCTTCTGTCAATTTTCTCGTGAATGAAAAGCTCTCAAATTTTTTATTAAATAAAAAGATATCTTCTTCTTTTTCGAAAACTCAATAAATCAAAATTAAAAGAAGTTTTCTATTTCATTACCAACTTTTCAGCCAAAAACTCAACATTCATTGGTCTTTTTCTTCTTTTCTTTCTTTTCTTGATTTTTTTCTATTCAAACAATACTTTTTGTTTTAATTTTGATTTTGCAATTCACACAATTTAGTTTATTTGATAATTTTATTCTATTAATTATCTTCAACATGCTATTTTTATTAAATTATCAAAATACCAATTTTAAATAATTTAATTTACACCTTTCAATTTATTTATCTTTAATAAATTTCATGGCTTTTAATTTAAGACTTTTATATTTTAATACAAACTATTCCAATAACTATTATCAACATTTATTAACATCATTTAATTATTTAAATTACATCATACTACACACCAACATAAAAATAAATATCAAAAGTACACTCACACAAACCCACTAATATAAAATGCAAAAATGACAAAGGTCAAAGACGTACAATACCATTAAACATAAGATGGGTTGACAAACTTGGGACGGGGTGACTTCCTTGTCATATCTATTTCAACTTCATGCCTGTTGGGTTAATTTGATGCTCACCCTATCCTGCTGAAGCAAGTGGAATCAAGACTTTGTTCCTACAATTCCTGCATACAAACAAGGTGTGTACAACATGTATATATATATAATCAAAACATCACATCGTGAGAAGGAATTGCAGCATAGCAGGGCACTCGCAAACAAATGGTGCTACACTATCCCCTCACCAAAACTATAATAATAATTACAACATTAAGTATAAAGTAACATATGCTAAACTAAACTGATCACATCATATCATCATAAAATATTACTAATCTAGTGCATCACAATATACTACTAAAATCAAATTAAACATCACCAAACCATAATGTCATATCATAATATCCATGTCATCAAATAAAGTAGCATAATCATCAAGCATTCTAAACTATCCAATCCACCAATCCAACCAATAAACAGTAACTATCAAAGTCTCAAAGTATCAAGGAAAACCATAGAAAAATAACAAGTCCAACAACAACATGAGGGGTATTACAAGATCAAAAGTTATGGCTCCTAGAAGTTAGTGCACTTTCAAAAACATGTTAATTTTTTAATGTGGTTTTAAAATTTGAATTTCAAACTATAATTTTTAGTGCCACACCGCCAAAACTCATAATTTGAATGTTTTTTTGGCTCCAAAACCAAAAAGGAGCTATTTATGGGTGGGGTTTTCTAATTTTTGGTAGCTTTTTGGGGAAAAGATCGCATATTGCAAAAAGGGGAATTTATGTAGCTTTTGTAACTTCCATGTATTGCAGAATTCAAAGATTTGAAATCCTTTGCATGTAATATTTTCATATTCTGAATAATAAAAATATTCTTTGGTTGTGTGTGATTTTTGGTGTCTCGGGTTAGCACCCTCGTCAAGCAATATCAGAGTGGGTTTTCTTGAGCGTGTGGAAAAATTGCCGATTGTGAGGCAATTCGCACCAAGACTATGGTTGTGGGTTCATGATATTCAAGATGCCTCCAAGAGTGATAATTGGTAGGCATGGTGGTGCTAGAGGTGGAAGAGGTGGCAAAAATGCTAGTGGAAGAGATCCATTGGCAGCCGAGGGTTTCATAGCCCTCTAGAGACAAATTAATGCATTGTAGGAATAGATGAGAAGAGGTTTAAACCCGAGAAGAAGAGAAGAAAGCAGGGATGAAGAAGAGGTGGAAGATTCAGATGTAGAAGAGGAAGGAGAAGTGATTGATCAAGATCAAATGTGGTTGATAAGGGCCATTTCAAATATCGAAAAAAGACCTAGAGTAGAAGTTCCTAGTTATTTTGGAAGTCTAAACCTGAAAGAGTTTATCAACTCAATCAATGAGCTAAAAGAGTATTTAGAGTATGAGGAAATAGAGGACTCAAATCGGGTTAAGTTTACAAAAATGAAGCTAAAGGGCCACACAAATATTTGGTGGAAAGAGGTCTAGTTGGAGAGAAATCAAAGAGGAAAAGGAAAGATCGGTAGTTGGGATTGCATGGTGGAGAAACTAAAGAAGAAGTTCATACAAGTAGACTACAAGTTAGATCTTTTGAAGAAATTGAAAGGGTTAAAGCAAGGAAACAGATCTGTGAAAGAATATATAGAATATTTTCACAAGATGATCATCGGAACGGGCCATGCAAAGGCCAACAAGGAGAAGGTAGCCCGTTATCTTAATGGTTTATGACTGAGCATTCAAGAGGAGCTAAGCCTAGTCAGAATGACCACCATTGAGGATGCGTACCAATTTTCTCTGAGAGCCGAAGAGAAGTTGAACAAAAGATTTGATAGAAAACAAAAGGGATGAGGAGGTCAAAGTGAAAGGGGTAGTGGAAGATCTTTTGGAAGCCAAAATGAGGATGAGAAGAAAAATGGAGATGTAGGTACTAGTCAAGGCTAGAAGAATGATAACTTCTACTTGTAGGGCTCATGATCAAAACAGTGGGGATCAAAGAGGTAGAGGGTGAGGAAGATCTAGGAAAGGATCCAGAAGAGGTGGTTTTAGAGGAAATTTCTTTCATTGTGGCGAAGAATGGCATCGAGCCTATGAATGTCCACAACACCAAGGAAGGATAGACAAAAGGCTAGAAGGTACATGCAGATGAGGAGGCTCAATCTAAGAATTCAGATGATGTTGAAAGGGGAGAAGCCCTAGTGGTTAGAAGAACATTGGTGACTGAAGAGAAGGAGCTAGAATAAAGGAAGAATCTATTTCACACAAGGTGCAAATGTGAAGGAAAATTTTGTGATGTCATTATTAATAGTGGGAGCACTGATAATTTGGTGTTAGAAGATATTGTTACGAATTTGAAGCTAAAGAGGGAAAGACATCCACATCTGTATCGGATTGCCTAGTTGCAGAAAGACCACAACGTTTTGGTCAATGAATAGTGCCTGGTGAAGTTAAAGATCAGGAGCTATCATGATGAGGTACTCTATGATATCATCCCCATGGATGCATGTCACATGTTGTTGGGGGGGTCGTAGCAGTTCGATAGGTGAGCTATACATGATGGCCATGCAAAATCTTATTCCCTAATGAAGGATGGAGTCTACCATAAGTTGAAACCCCTTAAGGAGGCTGAAGAAAAGGTATGAAATAGTGCTAGAATTTGTTATGTTGATGAAAGGAAATTTTTAGAAGGCATGAAGCATGAGTGTATGTGTTATGCATTGATCCCTAGAATGGATAAGGAGGATAGTGAAAAGGTTCCAATAGAGGTTTTTGGATTATTAAATGAGTTTCAAGAAATTGTTTTTGATAATGTACCTAAGGGTTTACCACTAGTGAGGAAGATCGGTCATCAGATTGACTTGATCCCTAGAGTTAGTTTTCCAAATAAGGCACCTCACAGAATGACTCCTGGAGAAAATGAGGAGTTGAACAGACAAGTTCAGGAGTTGTTGAGAAAGGGTTTGATTCAAGAGAGTCTGAGCCCATGTGCAGTACCTACAGTACTAGCACAGAAGAAGGATGGTGAGTGGAGGATGTGTACAGACTCTTGGGCCATAAATAAGGTAACAATCAAGTATAGATTCCCCCTGCCAAGGATGGATGACTTGGTGGACTATTTGAGTGGGGCTCAGTACTTCACAAAGATTGATCTGAAGAGTGGATATCACCAGATTGAGATTTGAAAGGTAGATGAATGGAAGACTGCCTTCAAGACCAAAGAGTGCCTACATGAGTGGTTAGTCATGCTTTTGGACTAACCAATGCACCGAGCACATTCATGTGGCTCATGAATGACGTACTAAAAGAGTTTCTAGGAAGTTTTGTTATTGTGTATTTAGATGATATTTTGATATTCAGTAAGTCACTAGATGAGCATTTAATGCATATTTGTAGAGTCTTTAAGAAGTTAAGAGAAGATAAATTATTGATTAATCTGAAGAAGTGTAGTTTTGTGAAGAAGGAATTAGTGTACTTGGGGTTTGTTGTCTCAGTAGAAGGTCTCAAAATGGACCTAGAGAAGGTGAAGGCTATTCTAAAATGGCATACCCCAAGAATTGTTACTGAGGTGAGTTCTTTCCATGGCTTGGCTAGCTTTTATAGAAAGTTCATTAGAAACTTCAATAGTATTTGTGCACCCCTGACTAAAACAATGAGAGGGGATATAAAAGAGTTCAAGTGGAGCATAGGAGCAGCAAAAAGTTTTGATCTGTTGAAGTAGAAGGTGACAAAATAGCCCATTCTAGCCCTCTCATATTTCAATAAGGTATTTCAGGTGGACTGTGATGCCAATGGTTGTGCCAATGGAGCAGTGTTAAGCTAAGAAGGTAAGCCCATTGCCTACTTTAGTGAAAATTTAAATGATGCAAAGAGAAAGTACTCTGTATATGATCAAAAAATTTATGCAATAGTTCAAGCATTAAAGAAATGGAGGCATTATCTATTGCCAAATTAATTTTTTCTATAGAGTGATCATCAAGCATTACAATACTTGAATAGTAGGGGAAAAATAATCAGAGGCATATGAAATGGATAGTATTTTTGCAGAGTTATACCTTTGTTTTAAAGCATAGGAGTGGGAGGTCAAATAGAGTTGCACATGTCTTAAGTAGGAGGCAGACATTGTTGACAGAGATGCAGATTGAAGTGGTTGGGTTCAATGAACTCAAGAAATTGTATGGGTTGAAGATCCTAATTTTGTAGAGGCTTGGAAAGCTTGCAAGGAGCCTGTTATAGTTGACAGGACAAAGTGGTTGGATTTCATAATCTAGGATGGCATGTTGTTTAAGGGAAGTCAATTGTATATTATGAGGAGTTCCATGAGGGAGAACCTAATAAAGGAGAAGCACAGAGGAGGAATGGAAGAATTTTTTTTTTGGGATAAGACCATTGCCATTATCAATGAGCATTATTATTGGCCTCAGTTATCATAGGATGTGAAGAATTTTGTGTATAGTTGCAGGGTATGTCAGATGGCTAAAGGAGTGAGCTAGAATATAGGGTTGTATTAGCCCTTACCCGTACCAGAGAGGTTGTGGGGGGTTATAAGTATGGACTTTGTTCTTGGTTTGCCAAGGATACAAAGAGGGAATGATTAAGTATTTGTGGTAGTTGATATATTTTCGAAGATGGCACATTTCATCCCATGCCAGAAGACCCATGATGTAGTCCACATTGCTGACTTGTTCTTTAGAGAGGTGGTGAGGCTACATAGTCTTCCAAAGAGTATAGTCTCAGATCGTGAGACAAAATTTGTTGGATAATTTTGGAAAACCTTGAGGAAGAAGTTGAAAATGAAGTTGAAGTTTAGTTTTGCACACCATCCATGGATTAATGGGAAAACTGAGGTTGTGAACAAAAGTCTAGGAAACCTACTAAGATGCTTGGTAGGAGATAAACCCAAGGGATGGGACCTAATCTTACCCCAAGAAGAATTTGCTTACAACAATTTTGTCAACCGGAGCACATGAAGATCACCATTCTAGATTATGTATGGAGGTAGTCCCAGGACTGCTCCAAAATTGAGAAAGATGGACCAAGAGAAGAAGATAAGTGTCGAAGTTGAAGACTTTGTAGAGCACATCAAGAATGTACATGAGAAGGTAAGAGAACATCTTAACAAGATGAATATGTAGTACAAGGCTAGGGCAGATCAGAAGAGGAGGAATAAGAAGTTTCAGATTGGTGATGGAGTGATGGTCCACTTAAGGAAAGAAAGGTTTCCAATGGGAACCTATAACAAATTGAAGATGAAGAAATTCAGTCCTTGTAAGATATTGAAGAGGCATGATTCAGGGAACGCATATGAGGTAGAGTTGCTGGATGGAGTTAACATTTCCCTTGTGTTCAACATTTTAGATTTGACAGAGTATCATGAAGGTGGCACAAAGGAAGTACGAACAATGGTGTAGTATGGCATTCCAGAACCTACTTCAGAGAAGGAGGATATTGAAGCAATCTTGGATAGCCTTGTGGGAAGATGTACTAGAAACAGGCAATATGAAGAATATTTGGTAAAGTGGAGAGGAAGGCCTGTGGAAGATTTGTCCTGGTTGTCTAAGGTAGAGGTTGACCATTTGGGTTTTCCTCAACCATCTGAGGCATGACAGGGTCACTTCTCAAATTACCCTGGGTGTCTAATGTAGGAGCATCCAGTGGTGTAAGGGAAATCCTGCATCAACCAAAAGAATATTTTCATTTCCTGTTTGTAGTTTCTTAGATGTTTTTTGTAGTTTTAGATACACTTTTCATCATAATGTAATTCCCAACTTTTAGTTTTACTTTTCTACTTTTTCCAATCAACTGCTATTTTTAGTAGGTATTAAAATTTGAAGGTATTTGGGGACAAAATTTATATGGGAGGATTCAAAATGGAAAAATAAGAACATTGGCAAAAGAATCGGGCTGAAAGCATTCCTAATTTGAAAGATATTATAGTTTTAGTCTCCCAGAATTGCACATGAAAATGTTCCAAGTTAGACTTGAGGCATTAAATGGCCCCAAAATTTTTTAAAATTGGTGTGGAAAATTTTGAGCATGTTCTTGACTAGGAGACCTTTCCAATGGTTCAAACAGTTCAAAAAATGAAGTCTCAGATCAAAAGTTATGGCTCCCGAAAGTTAGTGCACTTTAAAAAATGTGCTAATTTCTTAATGTGGTTTTAAAATTTTAATTTAAAATTGTAATTTTTGGTGCCACACTGCCAAAACTCATAATTTGAATGTTGTTTTGGCTCCAAAACCAAAAAGGAGCTATTTATGGGGGGATTTTTAAATGTTTTGTAGCTTTTTGGGGAAAAGATCGCATACTATCAAAAGGGGAATTTTTATAGCTTCTGTAAGTTGCATGTATTGCAGAACTCAAGGATTTGAGATCATCTACATGTAATATTTTCATATTCTGAATAATAAAAATATTCTCTAGTTGTTTGTGATTTTTGGTGTCCAGGGTTAGCACCTTCATCAAATACATAACCACAAGCGGATTCCTTTCAATTTGTTCTCATTATTTTTCCCTTCTCGTATTTTCACCCTTTCTTTCTTGCACATTACCAATGAAATCATAAGTAACAATCACATATCACATTAATTTGGTAGTTGAAATCGGGTTTAATTTTACAATAATTTCATTAAAATTCCTATTCGTATTAATAGTTCACAAGTGCCTAATACCTTCATGGCAATGATAATAAAACATGTCAAAATGAAATACAAGAACATTGTCACACAATCACACTATGCATTGTCTAAAATATATCTAAGCATCTATTTAAGAGAATATATAACAAAAATTAAGATTGTATTATCCACATGTGAAGCAGGGTCTTACAAAGAGGATATTATTAGTATATTTCCATTTTGTACATGTGTATGTAAAGTCAAGTGATTTTACTCTTAGGGATATACACTATTGTTATCTTATGGTCTATGTAAAGAGTAAATTATTATCTACTTTTTAGAGGTCTTTTTGGTTTATATGTAGTCAATGTTTTTTTTTTTTTTTTTTTAATTTTATAAATGAGTGTTACCAGAAATCTGGGGGTAACTCCTGAGTACAATTTGCAATAGAAAGCCCTAACATCTTTTAGTCCGCCAAAGAAGACACTAAAACTACCAACACCAAGAAGGGCACCCAAGAAGCCAACCGAAAACGGCCCTGGCCACGCCTATTTACCTATCCAAACCATGTACATACAAAGAAACCAACAACAACTCCCTACCCCCTAATCGCCCAGGAATTGGTTCAGAATAGCCAAATGGCCACCCAAGACTATCAAATGCCAAAGGCTATCAGGGCTGATCTAGGCCCGATCCGAGTGCATGAACCGGGAGAAAGCATTCAGATCATTATTTTTGACACCAACACGAAACACTTCCCAAGCATCCGCCATAAAGCACTTTGAGGCCTTCACCGCGGCGGCTTCCATGTCTTCATCCAGCACCAAGTCAGGATCAAAATAAGCTTTCAAAAAACTCACCCATCCACCAGCAGGAAGCTCCATTGTGGCATTGGCCATGGCGGCGACATGAGAACCCACAACAATTCTGTTCAACCTCACTGCCACCCATTCCTTGGATTCGTGGACATCCGCCAGAGCGCCGCAAATGTTCTCGTAGAGTCTATCGTCGCACCAGTATTGGTTCTCCCCGAGCACCAAAGAAGAGATGGCACTGGATGAGCCCACCGCCATGCCGTTCTACTGTAAGAATAAGTGAGAGCACTGTCTAGCCAGAGACTCCTTCGCGCACACACAGGCAACACCGAATTGAAAGACCATGATTTTTAGAGATACTTGAGGGCCATGAAACTCCCAAGTGGGTGACATTAATAGTTACCTAATGTACCTTTTCGCTGCATGGAGAGGGACAAACAAGGGTCCACGCTGCTTCAATCTGATAATGCTACAACCAGATCCACCAGATAGGGCAACTAGAGATATGAAGGAGACAGGGCCATCATACCAGAAATCGCTTGTATCAGGAAATCTCCAAAAGGAAGCCAATGTGCGGTTAGATTGACGCAGCCCATGGCCCAAGAATACCATCTGCCATCAATGACCCATCTAATGCGACACCTTTGGCACCCCGTGAACCTATGCTAGGGTGTAGTGGTACCACCCTTCTCCACTGCCACCAACTCCTGGAGGCCAACCCAATGATCTACATTGGAGTCAATTATTAACTCATCCATTTGCCCGACCCCTGCGTTGGCCAAGCAGTTGGAAGCCTTGTTTGCCTCCCTGCAAGCATGCCCAAGTTTGAAATTTTCCAGCCTCTCTAGTTGGGCCTTTGTTTGGTTGACCCAAGAATCGAGGATCCAGCTTGGCGAGCACCCACTCGTGATTGCATTAATGCAAATCATAGAGTACCCCTCAATTTCTATTAACTTTATACCTTTTCTGATGCAAAGTTGTACTCCCATTAGCAGAGCCTCAAATTCTGCAACATTGTTGGTTCTTACCCCCAGGTTCTTGGAGGTGGCCCAGACACACTCACCCATATGATTTCTAATTATGCACCCAGCCCCAGCCGCCCTGGGATTCCCTTTAGCAGCCCCGTCAAAGTTCAGTTTCCAAGGGAGATCCACGAGCCTCTCCCAATGAACTGTATTCCTATCAACCTTGTCAGATGCAGGTGGGCGAGCTCTAGGCCTTTTTAGATTGACCCACATTTTCTATATTTCTTCATCCCATTTTGTGAATTTGGACTGGGAATTCACTCTTGTCCTGTTATTAGCTACTTCAATGATTGCAGCCTGTATTTTGTCGATCAACCTAGGGAGGCGTAGAGCCTCTCCCCTAAAAATTCTTCTGTTTCATTCTTTCCAAATGTTCCATACAACCAATGAGGGAGCCAACACCCACAGACTTTGCCAGTAACCGTTTCTGTTGCCCAGCTTCCATGAGTTGAGGAATTCGCATAATGATTTCTGTCTTGGGCCAGGTACGGAAAAAGAGTTTTGGAGCCAATCCCAATAGGAGCTTGCAAACGGACATGTGAGGAATAAATGGTCTGTGTCCTCAACATTATTTTTGCACAAGACATAGCGAGAAGGACCAACGAAACCCATTCTTTTCAGCCGTTCCATTGTTAAGCACCGCTTGTGTAAGGCGACCCACATGAAAGCCCTAGCTTTGGGAAGCACGTCTTGGATCCAGCATAACCACGCCCACCAATCACTCCTGGCGCCAATTTCTTCTTGGATTTGGTATCCCAGTTTAGCTGAGTATTCACCTAATTTCGCCCCCCACCACACAATGGAGTCTTCTTCATTAGAAATCAAGACAATGTGATTGCTTAATTCTTCCGTAATTGCTTGCAATTTTGATTGGTCAAGGTGGAGATGATGCAAACTGATCCAGGGTGCTTTACCACCGCTAAAGGAATCGGAAGGAGAGAGGTACCGGGCAAGTTCGATTCCCCCCTGCTCTCTAGATTTCTTACTTCTCCATCTAAATCAAATTGATCGGCCAGACTCCTATATCCATTCCAAGAGTCCGTCCAGAACCTTGCATGATTGTCGTTTCCTATTCTCCATGTTATATGATTCGTGATTATTGAATGGCTGTTGCAGATGAACTTCCAAATTGCAGAGCCACCACTTAACACAGCTGTGGTTAAGATCCTTGTAGGGGAGCAATTATCCAAATATTTGTTTTGCAGGATGCAACACCAAAGTTTCTCCAGTGTCTGTACATTTTCCACACCATTTTTGCACCCAAAGCAAGATTTTGCCTTACTACACTTCTCAGCCCCGCCCCTCCATCGAATTTTGACTTGCATGCTATGTCCCACCCAATGAGAGCAATCCGCTTTTCATTTTTTGATCCTTCCCAGAGAAATCTTTTTAGTGCTATCTCTAAGCCTGCTACAATTCTCTTTGGTGCCTTGTAACAGGCAAGCGTGAAAATAGGGATAGCCGAGAGCATGGATTTGATCATGGTCAGTCTGCCGGCTAGGGATAGCCACTTGTTCTTCCATGAATGTGCCTTTGTTTTGCATTTGTTCACAACTTCGACTCAATGTTTCGATTTGCTAGCCCCTTCAAAAATCTACACTCCAAGGAATCTGGCCGGGAGTTTGTCAATGTTAAATCCTAGACATGCAGCAATGACCTTCTGAGTTTGCACTTTCGTGTTGAAGAAATAGATCCTCGACTTCTCTTTGTTCATTATTTGCCCGGATTGTGATTCGTAAGCCTCCAATGTTTCTTTGATACTGCTAGCCTCCCACAGGTTTGCTTCACTGAATAACGTAGTATCATCCGTGAATTGTGAGTGCATAATGTTTTCGACATTAGGGGCAACCACAGCCCCCCTCCAGGCCTGCAACTATCATCTCTTTTTGATGGCGCAACTCAAATCCTCAGCCATTATTACGAATAGAAATGGGGAAATGGGGTCCCCCTGCCGCAGACCATTTGTAGCCCCAAAGAAACCATTAGAAGATCTGTTCACCATTACAGAAAACCTCACCATGGAAATGCAATTTCTAATGAGGGAGCACCAGTGATAATTAAAGCCCATGCGTTGCATTACCTTTATCAGGAATTCCCGGGAGACTTTGTCATATGCTTTGCAAACATCTAGCTTTATTACCATTCCCGGAGATTCACCCAATTTTATCGAATGCACTGCTTCACTAATTAGGAGAATGTTGTCGGTGATCTCCCTACCGAGGAAGAAACCATTTTGTTCGGGGCCGATGACCTTACCTAGGATTTTCTTGAGCCTGTTTGCAAGAACTTTTGCTATTATCTTGTAGACGGTATTGCAAAGAGAGATTGGCCTATAATCGCCAAAGGTTCTACATTTAGATTTCTTAGGGATTAGAGCTATTACCGAATTGTTGATGTCTTTTACAAACTTCCCCTATTTCCTGAAGTCTTCCAACAATCTCCACAAATCGGTCCCTAAAAAGTCCCAACACCTCTGGAAAAATCCTGCGGGGAAGCCGTCCGAACCAGGGGACTTGTTGGGATGTAACTGGAAAAGAGCAACCTTAACTTCCTCCTTTGATATTGGCTCTGTTAGCATCTGATTATCGGCTTCATTCACCCTTTTATCAATTGCTTCCAAAACATCCCCTTCCCCGATTGGACCAGGATCCTCCCCAAGCAGCTTTCAGAAGAAATCCATGGCCTCCAATCCCACAACTTGGGAGCCGCACTTCAAGGAGCCATCGCTTGAGTACACAGCCTCAATTTTGTTAGCTGCATGTCTCGCAAGCATAGAGGCATGGAAGAATTTGGTGTTGGAATCTTCTTCTTTGAGCCAGACTTCCCTAGATTTGTCCCACCAGAAAGCTTCCTCTCTTTTTAGTAATTCAGACAATTCATTCTTTAGTTCCTTCTCTTTGATGTATTCCACATTGCTCATGCCTTTCCTAATGACATATTCATTCAGGGCTTGCAACTCAAGCTCCACTCTAGCCTTTTCTGTGAAAATGTTTTGGAACTTTTCTTTGTTCCAAATTTTGAGTTTGGTCTTCAGGAATTGCAATTTTTTGACAATCTTAAAGCTTTCCGAGCTGCCCACATGGTGCTCTTTCCACCATGATTCCAATAGTTTGTAGAGTTTTTCATCACGCCACCACATGTTCAGAAATCTGAATGATGATCTAGGTGTGTCCGAGCCATAGCAAAGGTTCAATTCAACCGAAAAATGATCCAATACAGAGATTGGAAGAATGGTAGCTTCAATGGTGGGGCAGAGATTGCACCACCCAACCGAAATCAAGAACCTATCCAGATGCTCAGCAATAGCCGTAAAGTCCTTTCTCCTATTGGTCCAGGTGAAGACGTCGTTTGAGGTTTGGCAGTCTTCCAGTTTGGAGCTAGCGACGAAATTCCTGAAGTCGATCATTACCTGTGATTCGGTCCTAAGCCCGCCCCATTTTTTGGACAGTTCAAGGACCGCATTAAAGTCACCACCCAACACCATATTGGCTCCAACATGATCGTTGATGAAACCCAAAACCTCTGACCAAACACATGCTTTCTCCTTTGTACCAATGGGGCTGTAAATGTTGATGAGAATGAAGGGGCAATTGAGGCTCAAACTAAGTATATCAGCAGTGAGCCAATTAGCGTGAGAGCAAAGTAATTTAGCCGAGACCACAGAATCTTTCCAGAGTACCCCAAGACCACTCGATGCGCCAGATGATTCATGGAAGAGGCCATTCCACGGTCTGATGAATCTTAGGAATGAGGCAGCTTCCAATTGGGACAGTTTTGTTTCTTGAAGGAGAATTATGTCGCTTAAGCTATTTTGTAGTTGACGCCTGATGAGGCATCTTTTGTTAGGGGCCATTAGGCCCCTGAAATTCCAGGTGGATATCTTCATTGTTTCCCAAGGTAGGCCAATCCTCCCTTAGTACTCAAGAATTCTTTAATGCTAGGGTAGTTTTTTGCTGAGGCCTCTTCTTCCCGAAGCTGTTTGGTCGATTTTCTTCCACGCGCTTTCCTTTGTTTGCCAATTTTTCCCATACCTAAGTGTGAGATTGTCGATTGGGAGATGCACCTTTCATCAATTATTTCTAGCTCATCTTCTGGTTCCGTATCGGCTTCAGATTCTATGGGAGAATTGTAACTCTCCAACCGAACTTTATCTATTTTGGCCAACTCCGATTTTACCGCTAGTGGCTGGAGAGGAGAGAGACTCGAGGAGCCAGTGTGTTCTTTGCCAGAGTCTACATTTTTCTTACCCTCAGGCTCCATATGTCATGGATTTGGCATCTTTTCCTCAAAAGGGACGAGTTGTTGACAGTTATTTGCCCTAGCCACTCGCTTGGAAATACAGTATTCCTACCCTTGCTTGCAAGACACCTCTTTGTGGCTTCTAGAACTGCATTTTAGATAGAATATTTTATCCTCTTCAATCTCCACTGCCTGGCGCCAAGTTTTTCCATCGACCAGGAGCATTAGAGACCAAGGAATAGTTTTTACTGCCGTGATTTGCAGCCTTGCATATTTGTATAAATCGCTATCAATGATTTCCATATCGATGTCTGCTAGGGTTCCTAATGATCTTCCAATTTTCTCTAAGCAACCACCATTCCAATATTCAAATGAGAGATTATAAAGACGAATCCACACCGGGTGCTCGTAGGGCTTGAGCCGAGTAGGGTCCATTTTTTTCTCCCAGGGTTGCATATAAAGTGTGAGATTTCCCAAGCGCCACGTCCCCGCTTTGGTGACAGATTTCATTTCATCTTCATTTGCAAAGACATCCACAAAGAAATTCTTAGGCAAAAACCTAAGAAGCACCTCAGTCCTCCATTTCGTCTTTGCCCACTCTCTGATTTCAGCCCTACTAGGGTTCCCTCCTATGAATCGGCAAATGATTGCAAATTTGTTCAGGATTTCTGCATCCTCCTTTACCTCCTGAGAGACGTCAATCGATGGGGTTTCGGGTTGTTCGGGAGGGGTAGGGTTTTGTTCCTTCTGGCGAGCAGGGGGCAAAGCAGCTGAGTCATCAATACCGTTACAGCTTCTCTCTGTTTTCCCCCACACTTTTTTACTACGGTATTTCTATTTGTGATTACGGACCCTGGGCATCCTCTCCTTTTCCCCTGCAACACCCCAACGAGCGTCTCTTGTGTCAACAGAAGGGGTATCGTGCCTCCTACGAACAGGACCTAGCACTTCCTGATCTTCACTTATCTTTCTTCGGTGGGCCGAGTAACACTGATCGATCCATTCGCCATTGATAAACACCCATTGTGGTATGTGACCTTCGACCTTCGGCTTTGCTTTCTCTAGTTCTTCGCCAATTACTTCATCCGCCCAACTTTTCCTGCCTACAACCTTCAGCCCGGAAAGATCCTCGCTCCTCGATTCGCTCCTTCCCTCTGCCATTTTTTTAAATCATTCTAATTTCATATTTTTTATGTGTAGTCAATGTTAAAATGGATTTAGTGAGAAAATTAAGGGATCATAGCATCTTCAATATGGATACTTTGGATGTTTATGTTTGATTATTTATTTCCCTCTTAATTTTATTGTTAGAAATACCACAAGGAACACCTCCTTAGACTAGAATAATCATAACTATGAAATTGAGGTTCTTCCCACTCTCATTCTTTTGCTCTTCATTCCATATTCTAATTAAAATTACAACCCAACAACCTAAAATGAGTTTCCCTAGCCTTAGGTTTTGTGTTTTTCTTCAAGAAATGTTCAAATACATGTTTGAGAGATAAAATTTTGTTCATTTAGGTACCTTCATGTTGATGTTCTAAAAAGTATATATAAATATCCAAAATGATTATTCCATTTATCCAATCCCACTTACAACTCAAAAAACATGAGATTCTCTCTATGTTAAGCTAAAAATATTACAAATTAAAATTTAGTTATTTATTTGATTGATCATTTTATAACCTTTTTTCTAGAATCTAAATAAAAAAGGAGTGCATGAATGCCCATATCCATAATACAAGTGTTTATCTATAGACACTCTACTATAACCTTTGATTAAATGAAACTATCTTCTATAATCATTTTATGTGACCTTAAAATTTTCAAATAAAACAAGTTGTAATGATAAATTATTAGCATTTTCATAATAATTAAAAAAAATGTTCAAATACCTATGAAATATGTTACATGCCTTTAAAATCCCTTTTAGACATTGTTTAATGCCATAGAAGGAGATATCTTAAACCTTAGGGTACCCTTTACATATATTGGGAGAGAATATATTAAAAATGTTGTAAATATTAAAAAAAAAACTCATTTTAAAACCTTGAAACTTCTTGTAAATAGGATATACCAACTTCACATACATGTGAAAATAGTATATTATTTATCATATTGCAAGTTTTATGCTTGTGAATATGACATACTAAACTATGTTCTTAAGGCTATAATATGTTTGGTGAGTTGAGTTTCCATACTAATATAGAAAGTATTAGTGTGACAAGAATTTAATTAGATTTCAATAATCTAATGAGAATATTATTAAAGTAATGAAATATTTGAAGCATGAAAATTTCATACACATTATTTTGTTCAAAGTTTAGTTTTTATGTTGAATTTATATTCTATTATTCTAAAAGTTTAAAACATTATAGCAAATTACATTTAAAAAATAGAGTTAAAAATAATAATTATTTTCATTATTTACAAGTTATAGTTGTTTCTTATTATTTCTTTATAATCATAAACTTGTAACACTAAAAAATATGAAAGTAACATTATGAAACAGTCAAACAATAATTACCTCTAAAAAATATACACAAAGTAAATATGTTAAATTCACTAGTACAATTAAAGACAAATATGTAGATTGATATATTTGAACTTAAAATATGTTCAAAATAATCTTGCATTGTAAAATTTAAAAGTATTCTAAAAAAGAAAAAATAATTCACAATTTTGTTATAATTTTCTATTCTTTTATATATATATATATATATATATATATATATATATATATATATATATACTATATATATATATATATGTATATGTATATATATGTATATGTATATATATGTATATGTATATATATGTATATGTATATATATATGTATATATGTATATGTATATATATATATTCTATTTTAAATCTTTTTTAAATTATATTTTCCTTTTAAATAATATATTATAAATTAAAATATATTATAATTTGTTATAATATATATTATAATTTATTAATCACTTAATGTATTATATGATTATATAAAATTATATAAATCAAATTAGACAACCTAAACAAATTTATATCATAATTCAAATTTCAAATCTATCCTCTTTGTATTCTAGTAAAGTTTGGAGGTCCTACTTTGTTGGATGTTTCTTTTCCCATGTTTCCAATTTTCATTTGCATTGATGTATTAGAAGATTTTAGTTCTATTCAAGTATACAATTAGAGTTGTTTAATGACATGCAAAACACGTATTTTCTTCACGTGGATTGTAATGATTCATAAATATCTACTATAACTAATTTTGTAATTATATTCATTATTGTGCTCTAGAGACTAGGCATTACAATAAAAATTAAGGTTCACTTTCCTCACAAGCTATTGGAGTAATTATACAAAAAGTGGCATTAATCAATTGATTATGTAGAAAAAAAACACTAAAATCTTATTAATCAATTTTAAAAATTCAAATCTATCTTAACAATGAATTTTTAATTCTAAAATTGAATATTCAATTATTACATTTTTTAGTTAATTTAATTATATATAATTTATATTCATTAAGTAGATAGTATGATTTTATTTTGAAACTATTTTATTCACTATATATTTGTAGGCATAAGTTTTATGTCATTTATTTTTAGAAATATTTAAAATAAAAGATGAGAGTTTTTTGTCAACACATTCAAACTATTACACTCCATCTTTTGTTATGACTTGTAAAATATCCTCTAAATATTAATTAAGTATTTATATATCCAAAACATAATATTAAATCATAAAATTTGTAACTTATAATAACCTTCTATTATTCACCCTGGTCTTGTCAGGCTCATATTTGAGCATTATCAAAATTTACCTGCTTTGCCTAAAACTTTTGATCTCAGAGATTTGGATGATGAGGATACTGAAAGTAGTAGGGAGATTGACCCCTAAGTCCCCCCTGCTTGTACCCCTGATGGTCCTAATACCAATACTCCCCAGTCTCGGTCTTGTCGGAAGGCCCTTAAGGATTCTGCCATGCCGTCTTGCCCTAAGTTGCAACCTCTGCTTGAGTGTCCTAGCCTGGGTTTTGCTTTGCTGCCCTGTCTCAATCCCCAGCCATCTCCTGGCTGTCCTACTCCTTGTTTGGTCTCTGGTCTTAAAGGTACCTTTGTTACGAAACTTGTCTCGTATTCTAGGAATTCCATGGAAATTTTTTCTGATAAACCTATGGTTAGTAAGGAGTCGGTTCCTAGTGCCCCTGCGTCTGGAAGATATGAGAATGCCCCTTATGATTCCCCTAATCAGGAGGAAATTAATTTGGCCTTGAATAAGCTCAATCCTAAGGACATTATGGGTGTGGTGGAGAAAAGTATGGATGGCCTTTTCACTGTTCTCAAGTGGACCCATAAGGAATTCTGTGATTTGAAAGGCCGTAATATAGACCTAAGCAACAGGATTAGCGATTTGGAGCAGAAGATAAGCTGGAGTCGTAAAGAGAATGAAGAACAGGAAACTCCCTTGCCTAGGAAAAGATAGCTTTTGCAGGAGGAAAGATTGACTAGTATCCAATATGTCCAAGATAGGCCAAAATATTAGGGCCACGGTGGCAAACAATCACAAAATTGCCAGGCATAACACCATCATTATCAATGCTATGGTGGAAAAGCTCAAAAAAATCAAAAGGGTTCGCTGGTTGTGGATTTGGATGCGGACAGAGGTGGATGCAGATCTGCTGGTGATGGGATTTCAACTCATACCCGGGCTAACACTAAGAGGAAGACTCTAACTTCATCACATACGACTCAAATCCTCAAGCAGGGGTTATAGGAAATGAAGGATGTTGAAATGGAGGCTGAGGAGTTGCTGAACACCTTGGAGTAGTGCGGTTGTTGTTGTTTCGGGTTTTTTTGGTTGGTCCTTTTTTTGGACCCTGTTGTCTTTTTTGCTGTCATTTCCCTTGTGGGACAGTTGTCTGTTCGTTTGAACTTTTCTTGTTATCTTTTGCTGTTTTAAGTCTACGGTTTCAGGTCCCTGTAAAACTTGTTTTTTCCTTTTCAAAAACAACTAGAATAAATTGTTTTTTAATAAAAATATTTCATAAAATAAATTTATAAGTTTTCAACATTCTAACCATCATTTTCTGCATTACAATAAATAATTATTATAAAATATGAATGGAAATATTAATACAAACAAAAACTAGCACAATTGCATTGAATGCTCAGTAAAGGGAAAGCTCACAATGAGCGAAAGATTCGACGAATTCAAGATCATTTGGTTTACTTGAGAAGTCACTTCTACTTTGGTCATTTCTACTTTGATTAACGCCACATTTAATTTGTGTTATTCTTGACAGATTATTCAAATAGTAGGCATGATAGCTCTTAGTCCCATTCAATATGTTGCAATACTTTATCGATGTCATACTTGATCAATTTTTCCATTATTTTGTTGGATGGCAGAACTTTTTCACTCGTGTTCACACAGAGAATTGGAGACTAGTTGGAGGTATTCTATATAAAATTCAATTATCAGTCGACGAAAAATGTGCAGGCGAAAGTTTCGTTTGAACAAAAGATTCATGACTTGACTTTGCTTGACTTGAAACGTCGCTTGTACTCTGGTTTTCGTGGGTCTCACAAAATATTTGGAGCTACTTATTCTACTTATTCTAGATACATAATGGAGGTACTTCAACTTCCACATTTAGTCTGCTTAATCTTGATAGATAATTCAAATAGTGCAGGCACGATAGCTCTTAGTCCCATCCAATATGTTGCAATACTTTATCGATTCGTCATACTTTAGCAAGTTTTCTATTATTTTCTTGGATGTTGCAGAAATTTTTCACTCATGTTTGTTAGAGTTAGAGATGGCAGATATCTAACAATTAAATGCAGATTTAAATAATAAACAGAGAAACTAAAACATACACAGAATAAATCATAACACAAAGAATTTAACGCGATTCACCCAATCTGGGCTACATCCACCAAACCGTAGCCATCCAATCCTTTTATTATCCAGTGCAAAACCTATTACAATCTCGCGAATAATCGTGTTTTTCTTTACTCTATAACCCCCATCCCAACCCCTTTTAACAAGCTTTTAGAAGCTTCCAGAATTAGGGTTTTACAATGTCGGTTTTCTTTCTTTTTCAGAGATTTTTCCTTTTTCGCTGACGATGCGAAAAAAATGGCAAAAAAAAATTTCTCGGGGGCTGCCGCCCCCGAACCCCCACCTGAGGCCCGACCTGGCCTCAGACCCCGATGAGGACGGGGGGCCAGGGTGTACAATATACCATGGGCTATACAGTATAGCATGATCAGTCACCACATACCAGCAATGTTCACACAAAGAATTGGAGAAAGTCAAAGGTATTCTATATAAATTCAATTATCAGTCAACAAAAAATGCGCAGGCGAAAGTTTCGTTTGAGAAAAAGATTCACTTGACTTGACTTTGCTTTACTTGAAACGTCGCTTGTACTCTAGTTTACGTGGGTCTCATGAAATATTGGAGGTACTTATTCTAGATAGATAATTCAAGGACTACAATTATCTGTACTTCTACTATCACATGTAGTCATTAGAAGACATAGTAGCTTTTAGTCCCATCCAATATTTTGCAATAATTTATTGTGTCGTCATACTTCCCCAAGTTTTTCATTATTTTCTTGAATGCCCTACAACTTTTTCACTCGCATTCACATAGAGAATTGGAGACGACTTCAAGTGTTATCTTTATCTAAAGCTCATAGTTATGAATAAATGGCAGAGGAATACACAAAATAGAGTACTTTCTATTATCTATTCAAGTAGAAAAAACACCGCTACAAATAGGAGAACAGGGAGATAGAGTCTTGCTCAAATACAAATATTGATTATGCTATAATTATTCAAACCTCTACAGTTAGACTATTCTTAACATCACATATACAAGTGTATTGTATTTATCTGATATTGTCTATAATTCAATAGAAAGCCCTAAGTGGTAACTAAAAACCCCAAATATTTGACTACATTTTCCACATATCTAACACTCCCAATTAGCCAAATATTTGTCAATCAGGTTGTATTACGTTGAATCCTTCTTTGCAAAATTCAAATTTGATTCTCAATAATGCCTTTGTCAATGCATCCGCCACCATCATTTCAGTTGTGCAGTATTCCATTTGAATATTGTTCTCCTCAATTTGTTCATGGATGAAATGGTATTGTACCCCTATATGTTTAACCCTTCTGTGATACTTTGAATGCTTTGTGATAGCTACACAACTTTGGCTATCACACCTCAACACCGTTGGTTGGGTCTAAGTAACCCCAATGTTCTGCAACAAAATTCTCAACCAAATCAATTATTTTGTGGCTTGGCATGTTGCTATATATTATGCTTATGCGCTAAAGAGAGAAATAGTTGGTTGTTTCTTACTTTCCCACAAAATTATGCCTCCACTAAGGATAAAATAGAAACTTGAAGTTGATCTCTTGCTATGAATGTCCCCTATCCAATCTGCATCACAATAACCTATAAGTTATAGAGATTTTTCTAAACTCCCACTAAATGTAATCCTATGATTATTTGTTCCTTGAAGATATCTAAACATTCATTTAACTACTTCCCAATGTTGTGGTCCAGGATAGCTAGAAAATTGGCTCACCACACTTACACCATGTGCAATATCATGTCTACTAGAAACCATTGCATACATTAGGCTCTCAACAACATTTTGATATGGAACTGTACTCATATAACTTTCCTCCTCTTGTGGTATGGGACACATTTCTAGTGAAAGTTTCTTACCTACTTCCATTAGAGTGATTATTGGTTTGCAATCTTCCATCTCGAATTTCTTGAGAATGTTCTTAATGTACCTCTCTTGATTAAGACAGACTTGCCTCTTTTGCCTATCTCTTAATATTTGAATGCCTAAGCGATAATGAATCTCACCATAGCTGGTCACTTCAAATTTTGCAACTAATTGAGATTTAAACAAGTCTAACATCTTAAGATCATTACTCAAAATGATGGTGTCATCTACATATAAGGCTAAAATGATCACTGACTCACCAATACATTTGAATCAACATTGCAACTCATGTATCCTTCATTTTGGAGAAACCCATGAATACATTCATAGGTCATGCTCTTGAGGACTATTTCAATCCATACAATATCTTATGTAGCTTGCATACCAACTATTCATTTCCCTCTTGTATGTAGTCTTCTAGTTGTTCCATATAAATTTCTTCCTTTAAGAAACCGTGTAAAAATATTGTTTTTATATCTAATTGATGCACATGAAGATCCAAGGTTGTTGCAATTACTAACAAAACTCTTATGAATTTTATCTTGACTACAGGTGAGAATGTGTCATGATAATCCAAACCTGCAATTTGGGAGTAACCTTTTGCCACCAAACAAGCCTTGTAGTGATCTATTGATCCATCAAAATTATGTTTTTGCTTGAATAACCATTTACACCCAATTACTCTTCTTCTGGGTGGAAGACTTGTGAGTTCCCAAGTCTAATTTTTTATGAGTGACTGTTATTTAGTGCCCATTGCTTTCTTCTATTTTTTTGCATAAATGCTTTCACATGCTTCTTGGACACTGAGTGGTTCATCAATTTCTACATGAAGTGCATATGATTCTAATGCTTTTTGAGTAGGCTTCTGTGGTCTTGCTTATCTTCGAAATTGTTGCTCTCCTTGTACTTGTGTGGATGTAACTTTTAAAGGTCTGGCTAGAGTAGAATCCTTATGTTCATATTCTTTATCAGATCAAGATTATAGAGCCTTATTTTTGAATCCTTAGCATTTTTCATCTCTATTGATTTGTGCAAAACTAAATTTTTATCAAAAATGATATCTCTTCTTACTAGAATCTCATGTGTTATAGGATCATAAATGTGGTATCCTTTTGAATTGACATTGTATCCAACCATTATACATTTCTTGCTATTATCATCTAGCTTCCTTCATTCTTGATCTGGTATGTGTGCATATGCTAAGCAGCCAAAAATTCTCAAACCACTAACACTTGGCTTGCTTCCATGCCATGCCTCATAAGGTTTCTTCTTATGCAATGCAATAGTTAGCAACCTATTTTTTAAATATGTTGTAGTAGAAACTGCTTCAGACCAAAAAATAGTGGATAATCCACTAATTTTAAGCATACATCTGACACTTTCAACAAGAGTCATATTCCTTCTTTCTGCCACACCATTTTGTTGTGGTGAATAAGGAATAGTGTGCTCAAGTTTGATCCCTTCCTTTGCACAAAAACATTTGAAAGCATTTGAGGTATATCCACCCCATTATCACATCTAAGTCATTTCAAAGGTTTTTTTGACTACTTCTCACCAAATTCTTTAAAAATATTAAACATTTCTAATGCACATAATTTATTTTTGAGAAAATAAACAAAGGTCATTCTAGAGAAATTTTCAACAAAGATAATAAAATACCTTGCCCCTTTGTGTGACATTGTTTGCATTGGACTGCAAATATTTGAATGTATGAGTTCCATTTGCTCATTATCTGTTGTTGCTCCTTTATTTGAGAAGGAGAATCTATGTTGCTTACCAAAACAACAACCTTCACACACTCCCAACTCAATCAGCATAGGCATATTTAAATCCTCTACAAGTTGGTCCCTTTTTAATACCTCAAGGGAACATGTATTCGCATGTCCAAATCTATGATGCCAAATCACCAAATCTAATTTTTTAGTATTTGTTGTTGTCAACACCACTTCAGGTACTGTTGCACATAACTTGTATAAATTTCCATCTCTTACTCCCTTAGTGATAGTAACTCCTTCCTCATTCTTTAGAACACACACCCTACTATTAAATTGTGAAAATATTCTAGCATTGGTAATCTTACTTACTGATAAAAGACTTTTTGCTAGAGCAGGGACATACCACACATCTTGTATTTTCTTATGTGCACCATCCAATATCTTCAGTGAGACATTTCCAACTCCTATCATCTCAAGCTTGTTGTCATCTCCAAGATTGATAGTCTTCCCTTTGGGTACTTCTTTGTATGATGTAAACCAACCTCTTTGAGGTGTCATATGTTGAGTTGCTCCTGAATCTAAATACCAACACTTTGAAACTCCAGAATTTGGGGATGTGATAACTGAAAACAATTGTTCTATGTCATTGCTTGAAGTCATGTTAGCTTCAACTGCCTTACTTTTCTTCACCTCATCTACCCATGCTAACCAATTTTTATATTATTTTTTAAAATGTCTAGGAGCCCCACGGTGAAAATAGTTTCCCTCATTTTTCTCCTCCTTTGTGTCTTTACCATTCTTTGATACAATGGACTGAGAGGGATAAAATTTCTTTCACTCTTCTTCTTTGCTTTGCCCTTGTGTGTTGCTAAAAACAAGGTTGTAGGGTTCTCAACATTCAAACCCACATCTTTCCTTCTAATTTCTTCTTGAAGTAGTTTTGCTATTACTATAGGAAAATCTAGGTTAGCTTGAGTTCTCAAGGCTACTACCACTCTAAGATAGGACTCTGTAAAACTCCTAAGAAGTGTCATAACAACGTCTTCTTCTGCAATTATTGACCCACACATTGCTAGTTAATTTTTGAGAGATTTAAACTAGTTTGTGTGGTCTGATATCTTCTATGATTCTAGTATCCTTAACTGAAAAAACTTTAAAAGCATGAAGTTTCATGGGAGGGAACTATACTTCAAATCTAGACAATTAGAAATGATGAGAATCAAGCTCTCATGAAATAAGCAGACTTGGCTTTTCTTAAAAGGTGTCAGAACCCCACACCCCTCAACCTTTTATCTACCCTAGTTTGCTTCTTCATTTTTCACTCTTTTCTCTATCTGCATTGTATCCTAATGATGGATCATGGAGTATGATCTGAAACATTGATGTAAAAATTGGCACACAATTTTAATCCTAATAAAACTTTTTTTGAAGATATAGTCTTGCACTAACATCATTTGATTCATATAATTTAATCAATTGATCCCAAGCATCCTTTGTTGTTTTTGCCTCACTTACATGAAAAAGAACATTATCACTCAAACTTAAAAGTATACGGGATCGGGCCTTACCTTCCTTTGATTCCCACTTACTAATCAAATTTGCATCTTGGGTGGGCTTAGTCTCAGTGCTTTCAACTATATTGAGAAGGTTCTTATTCAGCAACAACATTTGCATCCTAAGCTTCCAAAGATTAAATCCAATGCTATCAAATCATTCTACTATCCTTTGAGGATCTCCTGCAACAAATGAGGCCATCTCTCTGTCCCTTTTTCGATATTTCTCTCAATAATTTCAGATTCAACAAACTCTAATAGCAGTCTAATGATGCTGTAATACCATGTTATTTTTATTTGAAACTCAAATTTATGAATAAATAATAGAGGAATACATAAAATATAGTACATTCTATTGTCTATTCAAGTAACAAAAACTTTGATACAAATAGGAGAACAAGGAGAAAAAGTCCTATTTAAATACAAACATTGATTATGCTATAATTATTCAATCCTCTACAGCTAGACTACTCTTAACATCACATATGCAAGTGTATTACATTCATCTAATGTGTTGTCCATTATTCAATAGAAAGCCCTAAATGCTAACTAAAAACCCCAAACATTTAGCTACATTTCCTACATATTTGGCATCAAGACATTCTTTATATATTGAATTAGAGGTGCTCAAACCCAGAGAGAGAGAGCAACTAGTGAGTGTGGTGTCTAATGAAAATGTTTTGGGCAGTTGTAGCCTTTGTTCTACTCTTCCACGTTAATGGTAGTTCTTGTTATCCAGGCCATGAAAGAGATTCCCTTTTACATTTCAAGGAATCTGTTGTTGAGCCCTCCCATGAAATACTCAATTCATGGCATGGTTTTAACTTTTGTGAGTGGAAAGGAATCCAATGCCATCCTCACACACCTCATGTCATTCATCTTGCTCTACACAGTTCCAAGGATGTTTTATATGGTGATCGTCCTAATCTTAGAAGGCCTATGAGTAATTTAAATGGTGATGTTCTTTCCCTGTTGCTCAATCTAGAATAGTTGGAGCACTTGGATGTCAACTTCAATAACTTCTCTAGAGTTCTCATCCCCCTGGATTGAGCAGACTCAAGAGTGTGTGCTACTTGGACTCCTCATATGTTGGGTTTAGTGGATATATTCCCAGGGAGCTGAGGAACATGTCTACTTTACACTACTTGGGTTTATCTTCCAATAGGTGGGAGTCGAGAATGGTGGAAATGCGAATGTGGATGGGAAACATGAGAGATTTACAGGAGTTTATCTTAGATAAAGTGGATATGTCAACAGTGGAAATCAATGAGTTGGACAATGCTCTCTCCACCATGTACACTCTCACCCGTCTTCAAATGTTCTACTGTAGTCTAGTGTAATTCCCCTTTCCCTTGCCAACCTCACCAATCTGACTCACCTCCAACTTGATGAGAACGAATTTAATGGTACCATCCCTTCTATCTTACTGAGCCTTCCAAGACTCCAACAAGTCGAATTGTCTTGGAACATGTATTTAGGAGGGAACCTGTAAATATGCAAAATTGACATCGTCCATTCCTCATATTTAATCATATTCACCCATCAATTAAATAAATCAAGTTTATTTGATTAATCTCCTAAGTTATCTCTTTAATTAAATAAATTAAGTTTATTTAATTAATAGCCTAAGGTCATTCCATTAAATTAAATAAATTAATATTTATTTAATTTAGTCTAACACCATCTTCTTTAATTAAATAAATCAAAATCATTATTTAATTAAATATAAATCAAATAGTCACATCATCTAATCCCTTATTAAATTAATTAAATATTGATTAATTTAATCCTAATCACCTAAATCCTATAGATTTTGCAACTTGCACCAATAAATCATTTCTTTGATTTAATAATTCCCTAATTACTTTCAAAATAGCATCAAAAAGGGAATATTCCTCCAAGTTTGAAAATACCTCCAAATGTCTTGTCCTTCAACATGGCATTAAATCCTCTTACATTGTCTCTTACATGTCCCCCACTTGGCATTTAAGACTATTTCTTCTCCCTCCAACAAGCCATCTTTTGAATTTAAATCTCCCCCTCTTTGGCACATTGATCAAAATATGCACAACCTTCATCCTCTCACATTTGGACAAGTGGCATCTTCTCATTGGCTCAAGATTAGTCCCGCATTCAACCATTTTTCCTCTTCTCCCAATATTATCTAAAAATAAGAGGCTTTTCTTCTCATTTTAATCCTCCACAATCTTAGTATCTTTCTCCACAACTTGATCACTTATCATCTTCCATCTTCATCATATCTGAGGCTTATCAAAAAGGCATTGGGAAAGGGCTATTTCCACATCAAAATAGCACCAATCCCCTTATAAGATTCTGGTTTGATCATTTGAATAATGTTTCATTGTGTTTTGCTTGCTTTCATGCTTTGTTTCCATTATTCTTATGTGGGTATGTGTAGGATCATGATGGGCCAAAAAGTGGCAATATGATGGGTTTGTGGCTGACAACTTTTTTTAACCCAAAATTGATTAAATGAAAATGGTTTTTAAAGGAGATTCTCAGATTTCCACCAATATAAATTATGTTTTACTTTGAATTTAATAAGTAATTATTATTCATTTTCTATTCAAATTGCGACTAAGTCCTAATTGATAGACTGATTGAAAAACATCTATATATTCCAAATGGTATCACATTTTTTGAATCAAAAACATGCGTCACATTCTATGCTTCACATACTATATGATTACAAAAATAAAAATTCAATTTCATGAAGTTTTGATCAAGTTGAGGTGGTGAGACATACGAGTTTTTTATATTTTTTAAAATATGTAATAAAAAAATCATAATTAATTATTTATTTGGAAAAAAATTACAAAAAAATATACATCACATCAAAAATATTATCAATTTATTAAAAAAAATATTATCAATTTATTGTGGTTCGAGTGGTCAGACATACACCTACTTCTTATTTTTTCCCTAAAATTTTAGTACTACTGCATTCAAATTTTAAATTTCCACCAAATAGATTTTTTTCTTTTAAAAAAACCTAGTAGTTTAGAAACTACATTCAATTTCCTACAAATTCTATTTTTACATATTTTTGAAATAATATAGATAACTTATTCAAATTTTACATCAAGTTGTCTAATTCTAATTTTTTTGATTTTTGTTCCACTTAATGGCCTATTTTTTCCATGATGATCCTGCACATACTAATGTTCAAATGAATTTTATAAGGAGTAGTTTATTTGAGTTCTAACAATGGCTAATTTGAATATTTTATTTATTGTTAGAAATTGCAAATTTACTTCTCATATTTTGGAACCCATCATGTTCAATACTTCCCAAGTATTGTTTATAACATGTTTATGTTGAGTATAAATAAGTTAGAAGGTCAATAGTTCGGGTCTTTTTATTCTTAGTTTCCTCTAAAGGGGGGTCGTTTCTAACACATCAGTGAATATTGGAATGATGTACTAAATATTCAATTTGTCTATTGTGTTCCTTTGCAATTTCTGAGAAGAATGACCATGGTCTATTTCTAGGCATTTTTCCATTTGCATGTTAAATAGAAACTGCTTAAATAAATAGCATTTTTCAATTTTAAAGTGAGATTACATTGCAACATCTTTACAGCCAAGACTCTCCTCACCATTATTGTTTACTAGCAATTTTGTGTCTATTTTCTTAACATCTCTTGTGGGAATTCTGCCAAATAGTTTGCATGCCCTCTATATCCTTTAAATCAGCTCACACATTATCTTTGCTTCCCTATTTTGCATACATGTCTACAGCCTGCGCATTTCCAACTATTAACATCTGACAAAATTATCTATAATTTATGTTTTGATGGATGTCCATCCCCTATTGGAAAGCTTTGTTTCTAGTATGTGGAGGATGTTGCACAAAGGTTGTGGAACTTAGCTTTATGCCTGCCATTTGCATTAACTTGAAAGTTCCTAAATAGGACTTATTTCCATGTGCATATAATCCCTCACACCATGCATATGATCTCTATTTCTACGCACTCATACTAATCAATTTATAATTATTTTCATTTATAAGTTTGGAGTAACTTGGCAACTAATTTGTGGTGCAGCTATTCTCGATGTCCAAAACTTTAATGTAAGATTACCAATAGCTATCTTTCATACTTTTTATCACTTTTGATTGGATCGATATCATTCAGAGAGCTATGAAAGGATTTTTATTTGTTTTTTATTTTGTCCATATGTCTTTGGGTGCGGATTTTGTCTGAATTTACTCACAACCACTATTATGAAGGACCACATTTATTTGAGTATTAGAGATTATTGAGTCAAAGATGCCATCTAGACTACCATTATTCTTATGTTAAGGAAAGCCTGCTGATCTAGTTTTCTTTCTGTCATTCTATGGTCGAAACAAATGCACATGTATTTTCCCAATTGCCGCCTTTTACCCGTTGGAGAAGTTCATTCAAATTTTTTCATTTATTAATCAACAACCACCCTCAAAGTCTGCAATGAAGTTTTATAATGGCTACAAGTTCAATATGCATTGGTCCTTGCTAGACTATCAAGGCTTTACATTTATGAAAATTTCTAATTTTATTGTGAATACCTAGTCAACTTAATTTCATTCCCCTTATAATGATTCCAGTAATTGCATTTGGTGATTTTTCCTTCATCACAACCTCCATTCTAAATTCCATCATCGCCCATGTGCATATTTGTGCCCTACCATGAATGATCGATTATCCCACCCACCAATCAACCACAACTATTACTTAGTTGGCACCATGCTCTTATGTTGATGACATTAATTGTTTTTCCTAAGTTAGGTTTAGCATTAACTAACTTCAAATCTTCATTGAATCAAGTACAAAATTGCATCTATATCTGGTTTCTTGTTTAAAATGTAGATTTAGCATTTATCTTTTAGGTGAGCACAAGATTTGATGGCTATGGGTTCGAGTTTGGAATGACTGTGCAACAATTCATTAATGATTTCATGTCTCTTTCTTTCTACCATCTTTGATCAATGCATTAAAGATTAATTGATTACTGCTCTGCAAGATGCATTCGATATTGTGCTAATCAATAAAGATCATTTTCAAAAGTCTTACATTGTAGACCAAGCTAACATCTAGGTTCTAATTTATTTTGTCTTCATGCGGCCTGGGTATTGAATGTTCGCTGCTTTGAATGTTCAATGCCTTTCTAATGTACTTTGTCTATACTTCATTTATGTGATGGCTGCTTTGAATGTTTGCTACTTTTTTTCAATGCCTATTCTATGCTTACAATTTTACATACACGTCTACATTCATAAGGCCAATCAAATGGGGTGATGGTTAAAAGCTTATTATAATATTTTTTTCTAATATTTTAAGGAAACCTGTCCTTTCCATAGGCTAAATGTTGCCATATTACTCATGATGTGAAACTACAGGTTGGTTGTTGAATAGAGGATATATCACCATACAAGTGGCTATTATTGAGTTTTAGACTTGGTGCAATCATACACAGCCATGGTGATGCAATCATGAAGTCTTCCTATCATTAACATTGTTGCTTGTTGACAGTTAAACTGCCTTTTGTGGTTGCATTTAAAAGATCTAGGTGGATAGTATGAATCTTTCTTGTGAATGCTTAAGCTTATTGCTTTGTTCTTAATGCTTTAGCCAGTTGATCAAAATAACTCCATGCATACCTAATCATTGTTTGCAGAATCAATTAATACCTTTGGAAAATATTTTTTTGGGATCAATTAATGCATATCACTCTTTGCATAATCAATTAATCACTCTTTGTGGGGTCAATTAATGAATAGCTAGCTATTGGCAAGTATTGAATATTTGAACATTGATTGGAACTTCCAACTTGGAATTGCTTAGAATATGAATTTTTTAACATTGTAACCATTATTTATTTTACAAAACTTTGCATGACAAATTTAATTTATTTTTGTGAAAATAGTGGCATATTCTTGATCTTAAACATAGTTGTGATTTTTAAAGAAAATATTATTTTGTGTTTTTACTTTGCAGGTAAGGTTGGCATTGGAATCAACCATTGGAATAAAGCTAGAGCAAAGCGATATTGGAGTTAAAGAGAAAATTGGGCATGGAAAATTGAAATTCACAAAGCATTTTTAAATACTTGGAGTTTCCATTCTATTCTTTAGTTTTCTATTTTAGGTCAAATCATGTCTTTTTGGGCTCTGAAAAGAACATTACAAAAGCTTTCATTTTGCTACAAAGGGCTTAAAAATAACTTTAGGACAAACTCACTAGATTTGGTTTGAGGATTAACAATTGAACAAGGAAATCTCCATATTTTGTTTTGGTGCTCTAAAAAGAATCAAATCATTGATTTGTCTATCTAAAATGAACAAGTGCTTATTTTTTTTGTAATTACTTACTCAAAGTAATATCATTAAAAGGACATATGCACTTCTCTTGCACCTCATGGCGATCTTAAGAATCAAAATTCCTTTTGGTGACATTAAGTTACATAAGTGATTGCCCACACATTTCATTTGGGATTAAAATTGAACACATCTTGCGAGTGTGAGTGGAACATATTGCATGTGTCCTCTCTTTGTTTCTCAACAAAGATCAAACTACGGATATGTTTGCTCACTTTGTTTATCTTAGAGGGATTTCCTTGTGGGAAAAAGTAATCACCCAAGGGAATGACCCAACTAGTAACACACTAAAGCCAAGTGTATTTCCAGCTAGTATATAAAAGTGGATACTGGAAAAAAGGCCAATACCAAGTGGTTAGTCCTGATGAGAAGGGAAACAATGATCTCTCACCACATGGGTCAATCCCTACGAATAGAAAGTTTGAATTAAAACCCTTGTTTAGAAAAGGTCAAAATCCTTGATCTATTTGTTGGTGCAAGAACGATCATTCTAAAGCCACCCCACACTTTTATGGTTTTTAGTAGAAATGGAAAGTATTCCATGGGAGTTTCATGGGTGTTGATGCTTGGTTACCCCATATAAGTGAGTGTCGTGGAGGGGTTCCAATGGGCTCAAGCATCTAACCATTCGCTAAGATTATGCGTAGCTTGACTTTTCCAAGTGGGGACTCAACAAATATAGTCTTTCATAGCCATAGGGTTGTACTTTTATTTGGAAACAAAACATTTTTCTTGTTCATAAACATTTGGAAACAAACATTCAACATTATCATCAAACTTCAAACCCTTTAGGAAGCAAATATCTTTGACATTTAATTCACATGTTATTGCTTACCCTTGGGATTTTATCCTTAGAGGTTTCTAAACACTTCAATTTATATCTCAATTTGCTTGATAAAGTCAACAATAGGTAACTTTTTCCTTGATCTTATCAAAGTCCCACATAATGTATTTTAAGGGATGAGAAGAAGTTAAGACATTGGACATCTAGTTTCAAAAGCTAATCAAGAGTGTGTTTGTGGTAAAAATAACTCATTAAGCAAAGTTAAGAAACAATTGGACCCCACACATGTGCTTGGTATCTTTTGGTCATATGGTTTTCATGCAAACATGGTCTTTTGGTTTGAACTACTCTTAGAGAAAAGTATGTTCTTCAATATCTTGGTCTTCTAAACAAAGTTCTTCTTAGGGTCATTTAGGATCAAATCAAATACTTCATCCATCCCAAAAATCTTTCAAAATCCATCCAACCAAAAAACTTTAGAGCTTTGGAAACATCATCATCTAGACTCAAGTACATCCTTAAACCAAATAAAAATAATTTTCTTAGTTAGGTGTGTGTTTATGAATCCTTACTCACACACTTAGTTAAATTATCACCCTTTTGAACAAGTTCATCCTAAGATCACATCTAACATCTTAGGGTTTACAATTTCACTATCCAAATCAAACCAATCAAAATCAAACCCTAAGTCTAGCATTGATCCAAAGTTCCTAAAAGTTCAAACACCCATATCATTCACCCTTTTCATCCTTCATCTCATCATTGGTCCTAAATTCCTTAGAGGTCAACAAGGTCAAAACACAATAATAACATGGAATATAAACTTGATTCATACATCATGAGTAGTCTAAACCAACCAAACTATCAAAGACTTACAATGCCAACTAGCTATCAAAACTCACACTTAGACAATCCATACATGGCATCATTATCTCCTACAAACCTCAATGGTAAAACAAATGTGAGTATGCCCAATCTAAATTTTGGAACACCTTTTCCTATGATATATTTAAATCAAATTCAAAACTTACAAATATGTCAACCAAACAATCAATGCATGATTTTTCAACAAAACAACATTATCCCATCAAATTCATACATTCCAAATGTGAATATACCAAGTACAACTTTATCAAACATGAAAATTTCAAATCCACACTTGGTAAACTTTGGGATAGATATGTTTGCAATTCATATGAATGTTGTTCAAAGTCTAGAAAATATGTTAACGACTGCGTGTATTTATCTAAGTCAAGGTAACACCATGCAAAATCAAAGTTTCCTAAATCAAGGCAATATGATTCCCAACCACAATAGTGTTCAATTTCAACCTATCATGCCAAATCCAAGCATCATCCCAAATCAAAACATTGTCCAAAATCAATCACCACAAGGTCAATTTAAAGGTCAAATATCACAAGACAACAAAAAAAAATACACACCTCTTGGGAAACCAATCAAATTGGTCATGCAATAGTTGGTGTAGGAAAATCGCATTAAAATCCCCGTCTATAAGAACTATCAAGAACCCCTAGTTAAACCACCAGGGTGTAATGAGAAGCACCTTTGTGATTTTCACAAAATTAAGGGACACACAACATCAAGTTGTATTTGACTCAAAAATATCATCCAAGACCTTATTGATCAAAGAATAATAACTATTGAGGAAAACAATGAAGATTCAACCACTAGTGATGGTAGTGACAATCTCTCCACCACAATTGTCAAAAAAAATGATCAAGATTTATTCATCAATGAGCACCTTGAAGATGTTTCCACTTTATCCAAAGATCAACTCAACATACATCAAGAGTCACTTTTTTATCATTATAAAAATCCCTCAACAATACCTAACAATGATCTATTCAAAGTAGTGTTAACATCATTTGATCCTATAATCGGTGATCCATCAACTAATGATCATGTTGAAAATGTCTCTACATCACCTTATGAGTTAGAGGACATATCTCAAAGCATGATCAACATCTTTCACCAAAGTCTAGCAATGGTCCTTTCCAAGACACACTGGCATCCTTTGACCTCATGGTTGCAGATATTGAAGGAATCTTCAATTCAACATTCGATCCAAGTCCACTCAAACATTATGAGAATATAGAGCCATTTCCCATGCCTAATGAAGACATCCAAGAACCCTTTGTAAACAATCCGTCCTTTGAAACTCACCCATGTCAAGAACTCGATCCAAAGCATGTTGAAAGTAATTATGAAATCATTCAAGATCAAGAATTTGTATCTCCAAGCTAATTTTACAATGATCTAATGGAAACTCTCCTATCTATACAAGATATCCCAAATGATGGTCATATCCACATAGCACATACTCATCCATCTACCCATGAGATGCTTTATGTGGATGGACACATTAATGATCTTTATTTAGAACATGATTCCTTTACTCCTGAAATTATTACACAAAAAGAGTATATTATTGATTCCTATAGTTAAACTAAGTTATCAACATCATGATTAGATATATCCCAAATTCAAATTGGGAACATCATGTATGAATATATCCAACATTATCCGCTCAAGGAAACAAGTCAGACAAAACAAGATATTCCAGAGTCAGCAGAGCAACAAAATGAAATAACATCATCCATAGTAGACATTTATCAGAGAAGGCTTACTAAACAAGACATCTCAAAACAGGAAAAATCAAACCATGAAGGTGCTACTACCACCATACTAGGGGAAACTATGTCTCAAAAAACATCAACATAGGGAGCACAAAGAGTCCTTATGATGAAACCGATGCCAATACTACAACCAACCACGTCATGAATCTTCATCCACCATCACCCCATCCATGAATTGGGATCAACATCAAAAGAAAGATTTGAATCAAATCATGAAGAAAATTATCAAATCAAAAGAAGCTAAGAAGCATAATGGACAAATCAAATACACATGGATACCAAAAATTACAAATAAAAATTGTCCCTATCAAACTCCATTAGGCAAAGAAACTATGGGGAAAAATAAAAAAAGAGAAAAATATCCATCAAAGATGTCCACAAAGGAAAAAGTAGGATTTCCAAGAAACATACAAATTATATCAAGCAGCTGGTCCTAATTCCATGCACACTTCCATAACCACCCATCATTTCTCATCTTCCCAAGTTTGGAGAGTCAAAGGTTCCAAACTGTCAACCAATCCAGCTTTTATCCCTAAAAAACTCTATTCACGCCTCCACACATGATATCCAATTCTCACATTGACCATGTATTGGAAGCCACCCTTCATCATAAGGATTTAGAAGGCACTCTATTGCAATGTGCACACAAAGACAAAGTTAACTCTAGTATCAACAAAGCAGATCAGAAATTTCAAAAAGTGTATTCAAGTGCATGTATCTTGGAAAAAAAACTTCTTCAAGTACGATATCAATGGAACATTATGAAAAGGGCATCTACATCAGCACCAGAAGGTGATTCAACATGAGCTTAAAATCCTTTAGAAAAAAACAAAAAAATCAAACAATATGAAAATCCAAAAAAAAAGGATTAAAAAATTGTCCTCTAGTGAAAACCGCATGGGCGGCGCTTTGGATAGGTACCATGATGAAAACCTAGAAAACATGCATCATGCATAAAATTGAGCATCTATGTGTTCCTGATTAGGTAAAAATATCTTATCTTATCCATAATAAATTGAACATCCCATCCATCTAATCCATAATAAATTCATGCATCCATGAACCATTGATCAAATCCATTTTCATCCATCTTCCACATTATCTTTATCTTGATGAAATTTTGGTGCGCGCTTTATACTTGCTTATGGTAAACATATTGACATGAGTCATTTCCATTGATCTTATCCTACCTAGGATTATCTAAGCTATGAAGCACTATACAGGTGAGAATCCTCTGTTTGAACACCTTATCTTATCACAAGATTATTATCCTTGGCATCCTTTGCATGCTTACCATATCCATCCATCCACACACCTATCCAAGCATCCACCCATGGCATTCCATACATTGCTAGAAACTGGGGGTAGATATTTACATCTTGGTTCAGGAATAAATCTTGATATGTATCCTCCAACTTATATGGTCATCTGAACATTGGCAAACTTCAAATCAAATGGGTCAAAGCACTTGTGAGAAAAAATCCAAATCACTGGCCCATGGAATATTTTGATAAGAACATGTTAAGTTATAAATCTCTATCTTTCATCAAACATCAATCCAAATAATCAATATCAGTTGCCTCTAACATGTTCTTTAGTATCACATCAAATCATTCAAACAAATTTTGTTCCAAATCAAACTTCAATCCAGATCAATCAAATCCAATCAATCCATCATCTTAGGATATCCTTCCCAATTCTTGTGTTACTTAACACAATCCTTGTATTTTTGTGTATCCTCAATAATGTTATCATCATCAATGCCTCATCATCTTGGGATACCCATCCTAATCCTTATGTTGCTTAACATTATCCTTGCATTGTTGTGTATCCTCAATAATGTTATCATCATTAATCCATCAATCTGATCAATCAACCCTAGCTTGGGTTTCAACAAAATCCCAAATAGAGCACTAATATCATCACACATATCCATATCCAAATCGTCAAAATTATGCCAAAAATCCAAAAACATTCAAAACATTGAAAATTTTGAAAAACACTCAAAAAGTCAGAAAAACATCAAAAACATGGTATTTGAACTACATCGTCTCTGAGCTTAAACGTAGGCAAGGCTAATCTTTGATCAACCCCCAGACAAAAAAACACAAAAACATCCAAAACACATCAAAATCCAAAAAAAATCACAAAAATCTCACAAAAACCCCAAAACATTTGAAAATAGAAAATCAAAACATTTGTAAAATCTCGTAAATACCAAAAGTAGCCTCAAAACATTTCAAAACTCCAAAAACGTACAAATATTTGAATAAAATCCATTTGTCTCATTTCGCTTCACCCACAATAATCAACCATCCATAATAAATCAATCGTCACCTTCATACTTTGGCAATACAAATAGAAACAACCACAACAATCAACAAAAGCAAACTTCAAACACAAAATCAAAATTGAAGCAACAAACCTTTAAACACAAAATCAAACTCTTGATCATTCACAAACATGTCAATCAACCTTATATCAATAGCATTTTTGAACAACCTATCAACTTGCCACCATCCACTAACATGACCTAGGATGCATCCTTCCTACAATGGGAATTATCTATTGGAAAAACACTTTGGATAAACAAAATGGTGTGTCGCCATCCACTAACATGTCCTAGGATGTATCCTTCCTACAATGGGCATTATCTATTGGCAATCATTTTGGTTCTTATCCTTGAAAATACATATCCCTTTGGCTAGAGATATGAAGAACATTGACTTGTTTGTGTGCTTGATCTTTTATTTTTGATTTATCTAATTGCGCTCATTCCAATGACCTCTTGATGATATCTAATCAAAGCGATTTAGAGAGAAAGGAATGGGGCATTGATCATTATCTTTTTTTCTATTGTGCTTGTTGGACATTCTTGTAATATAACTTGGTGAATACTTGCTTTCTTAGGTGCATCCTAGTAAGGTTTTCGTATGTCAAGTGAGAACAAGAATACTCCTATCTATTTGTTGATTCAAAGTCCATCGCACTAGGTACAACATAGTCTTGGTTCTTTATACCTTGATGCATCATATCTACGTGTGTTATCAAACATAAGGTAAGTAGCCCTTTTAAAGTCCTAATTCCTAATAAGCAAATCATCTATCTCTCATCATCATCTTTAATAAAGTTGGCTTGTTGAATCCTCTTGTCATCATCTCATTTCTTCTTTTCTGTGCTAACATCATACTAGGATAGTTAATCATCATCACTAGTACATCCATCTGACATCCACAAACCATCATCATACTGCACATCATATCATATCATATAGGAAACACTGATCATCTGACATGCATGTCATCATCATAATATAGATTTGTTAGTCTAAGCATCTCATAAACCATACATTTACATAAAACATCCATTGCATAACCATATAGGCATCATCCATCTCATCTATCTCACATGCACTACATTATCATTTTAAGTTGTTTAGAATAATATAGATTGGTTATTCTAAGAATCTTGAAACCATCTCATTTGCATCATCATCATAACTATCCATACATCCATCTTGAACCTCTTTTTCGCAAGATCAACCCTCAAATTGAATTTTTCGCTTGATCTCTCAAAGGGGCAATGTACCAGTATACTTCTTTCGACTGGGGCATTTGAAAAAATCAGAATTTTTTTAAATTTTGATGGCAACTAGTTTATTCTTTGAAACAACGTAGCAAGTACATTGCTTCAAAGAGGGGAAAAATGTAGACATGCAAAATTGACATCGTGCATTCCTCATATTTAATCATATTCGTCCATCAATTAAATAAATCAAGTTTATTTGATTAATCTCATAAGTTATCTCTTTAATTAAATAAATCAATTTTATTTAATTAATATCCTAAGGTCATTCCATTAAATTAAATAAATTAACATTTATTTGATTTAGTCTAACACCATCTTCTTTAATTAAATAAATCAAAATCTTTATTTAATTAAATCTAAACCACATTCTTCTCATCTTTTGATTTAAATCAACCCATAAATCTAAATAAAATAGTCACATCATATAATCCCTCATTAGATTAATTAAACATTGATTAATTTAATCCTAATCACTGAATCCTCTAGATTTTACAATTTGCACCAATAAATCATTTCTTTGATTTAATAATTCCCTAATTACTTTCAAAATGACATCAAAAAGGGAATATTCCTCCAAGTTTGAAAATCCCTCCAAATGTCTTGTCCTTCAACATGGCATTAAATCCTCTTACATTGTCTCTTACATGTCCCCCACTTGGCATTTAATACTCTTTCTTCTCCCTCCAACAAGCCATCTTTTGAATTTGAAATCTCCCCCTCTTTGGCACATTTATCAAAATATGCACAACCTTCATCCTCTCACATCTTGACAAGTGGCATCTTCTCATTGGCTCAAGATTAGTCCTGCATTCATCCATTTTTCTCTTCTTCTCTCAATCTTATCTATAAATAAGAGGCTTTTCTTCTCATTTTAATCGCCCACAATCTTAGTATTTTTCTTCACAACTTGATCACTTTATATCTTGCATCTTCATCATATCTGGAGCTTATAAAAAAGGGGTTGGGAAAGGGCTATTTTCCACATCAAAATAGCACCAATCCCCCTATAATATGTTGGTTTGATCATTTGAATAATGTTTCATTGTGTTTTTCTTTCTTTCATGCTTTGTTTCCATTATTGTTATGTTTGAATGAATTTTCTAGGGAGTATTTTTTTTGAGTTCTAACAATGGCTAATTTGAATATTTTATTTATTGTTAGAAATTATAGATTTACTTCTCATAGAACCTATCAAGCATTCTACCCCAATATTATGCTTCCCTTCACACCCTTCTTCTTTGGTATACAATAGTGGGAGGAAATATTCCATATTCTATTGCTAACATTTCCTCGTTAACTCATTTGGTTTTCTTTAAATGCTTTGTCAAATGTATTCCACTTGTGATGGAAAATCTTACAGCACTTAAAGAATTGGATCTCAGTAATAACATGTTAAGAGGGCACATATTTCCATTTGGGGATAGACCTCCAATGGGAAGACCTTTTTATTTGGATTCTATTGATCTTTCCTTTAACCAGTTGGATAGTCCCATTCCCCCAATGTTGTTGATGGCATTTCCAAACCTCCAATATGTTGATTTGAGTAACAATCAACTGAACAACAATAGTCCATCCCCTGCCTGTAAGCTTCACTACCTTACAAAGCTCAATCTCAGTTGCAATGCATTGATGGGTAATATCCCCCTATCTTGACCAAAATATCCTTCCTTGTTTCCCTTGGCCTGAGTTATAACCTTTTGAGTTGCAATTTCCTTCCTACCATGGCCAACCTCTCCTCACTTGTTCCCTTCTAGGCCTGAGTTATAACCTTTTGAGTGGAAAAATACCCACTTCCATTGGTCGACTATCATCCCTAGAAGTGCTTTGTCTAAGCAACAACAAATTATAAGATGTCATCCCTCTCAATGTTTCAAATATTTATAAACTGAAGAGTCTTTTCTTGTCCTCCAACCGGTTAAGTGGGGTTTTTTTAGAGTTTCACCTTGATAATCTCATCCAATTTGAGGGTTTAGACGGTTTTGATAATATTTTAACTATAAATATTAGTTTGACATGGATTCCAAATTTATCTTTTCAATGGCTAGGATTAAGTTCATGTAACATGGAAGGCAGGTTTCCAACATTCTTAATAACTCAGTATAAGGTTGACAATGCATATTTTTCCAACTGCAGTCTCATAGGAAGTATTCCCTAGTGGATATGGGGTGTCAAATATCTTAAGCTTCTCAATCTTTCTCATAATCACTTTGCAAGATTTCTACCTTGTTTGTTTATGGGAAGTCAATTGGATATTCTAGATTTGCATAGCAATAATTTGTAAGGTCAGCCTCCACTTGTTCCTAAGTCCTTGTTGGTGTTGGACATGTTAGAGAATCAACTTGGTGGATCCATTCTAGCAGACTATCATAATATTGATTATCTGTCTCTCTTGAAATTATCAACATTCCACCTTCTATATGCCAAATATGGATTGTGGATCTCTCAAAAAAAAACTTTACATGTAACATTCCTGCAAGTTTCAAAGAGTGATTTTTTATTAATGTGTTGAACTTAGAGAACAATTATTTAAAGGGAAAGTTGCCACAATAGTTTGGTGACATGTGTTGTCTTTAGACATTAAAATTGGGTAGACATAGACTGAATTCAAATATCCCATCCTCTCTTGCAAACTATAAGTAGTTGGAGATACTAGATTTGGGAAATAACAATATGATAGGTTATATTCCAAATTGGATAGGGGAACTTTCAAATCTTATGATTTTGATCTTGAGATAAAAATAGATTTGAAGGCATAATACCTCTAGAAAAATCTTAGATCTTTCATCCAACAAATTTTTAGGAGCCATTCCAGCCAACATCTCATATTTGTAGGCTATAAAAATTCAAGCAATCAATGATAAAATATTTTGTGTTGATTTGAGCAGTTATGCGTTCTATGTAGATTGAGCGAGAATCATTAACAAAGGACAGGAGATGGAATTTGTAAGATCATTGGCACTAGTAAAATTCATTGATTTATCAAATAAAAATTTCACAGATGGCATTCCTCCAAATATGGGATTGCTCAAGGGTTTGGTAATTCTTAATATTTGAAGAAACCATATTACAATTGAAATCTCGAAAACTTTGGGAAAATGATACAACTAGAGTCTCTTGATCTCTCACACAAGCAACTATCTGGAATTATCCCTTTGGATCTACAATTGATCACATTCTTAGAATACCTGGATGTGTCCCACAATAATCTTTCAGTGAAGATACCACAAGGGGGACAATTCCACACATTTGATGCATTGTCCTTTGCAAACAATTTAGACCTATGCAGCCTCCAACTCAATACAACCTATTGCGGCCTTCACCAAAGTAAACCTTGCCCTACAAGCATTTTGCCAGTGATAAATGTTGATGATGAAGAACAAGAGGAGGATGTATGGTGGGGAGTTGGACTGGGAATCAACTATGCAATTGGGTTTTCCATTGTAATTGGAGTGTTGTGTTTTACCACAACTTGGAGTAGAAAATGTTTCCACTTGATGGAGAACATCATCATTTATCTTTTGAAGGATTCAAAAAATAGTTGTCTTCTATGGCTATGCTAGAAGTCTGTAAGGTAATTTGTAAGCTCTCCCCTCCATTAGATTTTACAGAAATTATTTTATTATAGTATAATGTTGGCCTACATAATAATATTGAGGTTACGTGCTTCTAGTGTTGTATGAACATGGTTTATGATAATTTTATTATATAAAATTTCAACTTTGCGTATGAGTCACCGTGCTCGCCTTATTCATCGAGATAGAGACATTTATTTTTCTTTTCAATTTGTTATTATTTTGTCTTTATTGAGCTTCATGGAAGATGGGTTTCATGATCTTCATAAAAATTGATCAATTAAGTAGCATTAATACAGATGAAGATTTATATTTTTTTTATAATCATATTTTCAATTTTTTATAACTATTAATTTTTTTAATAATATTTAGATTAAAGTAAATATTATGAAATATAGATTAATAAATTTAATTAAAAAATAGCAAAATTTTAATATAAATATTAATATTTAAATTATTATTTGATATAAAAAAATAATTATATTTAATTTTTGAAATATAATTTGATATATAATTTATATATAAAGTAAGTATATTTTTTAATGAAAAATTATATATGAAATTTACAAATTGTATATATATGTATATTATTGTTTTAGTCTTTTTAGGAAAGAATTTTTCATAAAAATATAATTTTAAATAAATTTTTTTTTATCTTTTAATTTTTAAAAGAATATTCATTTAATCTTAATAATAATCTAGTATAATTTTATTTCATTTTTATTCTTGCTTTATTCAAATAGTTGGAAATATAGCTTTCTTTGAATATTTAAAAAAAAAAAAAAAAGGATTGTGAATTGCAAATAAAAAGAATCAATTTGACAAATAAGTCTTAAATTTTTAATCTATGTAGGTGAATTTTAATTGCTATTATATTTTTTGCGAGAAAAATCAATATTAATAATGATTTAAATTGTTATGGAAGAAGGTTGTCCTAGTTTGGATGGTTGAAACTTGAACTAGCTCAAGCCGTGCCTATTGCTCAAGTGTTTTTTCTTATCAACATATTAGCAAAGAATACTAGATGAAGAAAAATATTGTTGCTTAGTATTATTATGGATAGATCTAGTAACAAGGGAAAACTAAGAAAATACTTTTGTGAATAAGATTAAACTTATTTTTTCCATTTGAAATCTATTAAATAGGAATTATTATGTAGCATTCTATTATTCTTGCTTCGAAATAGATTTTTCACTATAGTTTTCCCTTCAAACATGACTTTGAGTTGTCCTATTGAGTAGCGACAAATGAACCAACAATTGGAGAGATTACTATTATTACCGATCTTCTAAAATTTAAAGGTACAACTCCCTTGTATAATGAAATTTAAATTTTTAAAGCATATGCTTTTAACCAGGAAGCAAGAAAGGGAAAAAAATAAAATAGAGACAATAAAGATAACTTTCATATAAAGGAAAAACACACAGATTCATCCCTCAATGATGCAAGAGCATCTAGATGCATGGGAAATCTTGCACAACCAAAAATATGATTTTCTCTATCTAATTTATTGTGTTAGTTTTCTATTTGATTTTTGGTCTTGCATACATGATTTCATAGCACTTTTCACACATTTATAGAATATTAAAATTTAAATTCTAATACATATTGGATAGGTGGAATCAAATGTTTGATTTTTATGTGTTTAGTGGCTCATAAATGAGATATTTTTTCACCAAATTGGAGGAGAAAGAATTCCCACACCCAAGTTGGAGTACGCCATTTTTGGCATCTTGTAACTCATTTAATTTAGAATTTGTATCAAAAATGAAGAGGAAAGGGAATATAGACACCTAGACATGGAGGTAGTGGAAAGAGTTAGTGAAAGACAATTATAAAAAAGAATTTGAATTTATTGCTTGGAAAATGGAAGAGGGGAGTAATGGAAGAGACAAAATTCCTAGAAAATTAGAGTAAAGGATTGTGTGTGGCAGGTTTTGGAAGAGATTGGAAACACCCAGGCTTGGGAAGAAAGAAAGGAAGACATAATGAAAAAAAGGACAGAGAAATGAGATAAAAAATCAAAGAAACCATGCCTTGGCATCTAGGAATGGAGTATAAAATATTAGGAGATGCATTTTTTGCTACCTATAGCTGATTATGGAGTTTTTGGAGCTAATTTGAAGTGGTTGTGTGGTCAACCATGACTGTAGTAGAGTTTTGTTTGTGACTAGTTTTCTCTTTGTAACCTATTGATTGTAGACAATGTAAGTTTTAATAATGAAATCATATTTTTCTTTGAATTATTGTAATTTCATATTGTAGAGTAGGGGGATTCATCACCCCCAAGGCTCCAGGTCACAAGAGAGCCCTAAGGAATAAACTACCCTAAACTACACCAATTTTTTTGATAGGTTAATAGAGGTGAGAGAGAGATTGAAAAGGAAGGAGAAAATAGACAACTGATTCCCTTTTGCTAATAGTAGGTGATTTTGGAATCTGAGTGAGTAGGCCACAAGGGTCTCAAACTATGAACCAAATAGCTCTCTGTCTATAGATGAAAATGTGGGAACTAAACTCTAGGATGGCATGTTGCAATCTCAGGGATGTGTTGGCATCTTGTATGGATAGAGATCTGTAAACTAGTCAAAGACTCACAAAGCCAACTTACAACTCAAATATGGAATTTTGTAGTTTTAACAATTTGATAGGAAAATGCAAAAATAAGTAGTACAACAAGAATCTAATACTATAAGGACTATTCTAATAGTGAAAATGATAAGAAAAGGGAAGAATATCAACTCACATATGATCCAATTCTCTAGCTAGCTTTGAGTTGATGAACCTGCACCTACACATAAAAATAGGAAAAGTATTGGGTTGTGTTTTGAGGTTTTCCTTAGTTAGACCCCTGTTTTGGCGTTGCCACCTCCATGAATAGCTAGTATGCAACAATAGGTAGAAAATTTGATAAAGAAAAGAATATAAATGATACGAGAAGTAGAGAGAAATGACAACCTAAATGCTACTCTACAAGTATGACAATGCCAATTAATTAAAAGACACAATATTAACTTTCATGCTATACACACTCAATGTCGATAAAGGAAGGAATAGAATGACACCAACATGCGAAGGAGGTAGAGCTTCGTAAACCTACAAAGATGAAGGTGTGGAAGAAAGAATACTTTGTAGAGATAAAGTAGAAAGTTGGTAGTAGCAAGAAAAATTAGAGAGAAGAGATAATAATCAAGAAGACTTGCAAAAATGAGCTTGAGAGAGTGAGAATTAGCATGAAGGATAGATAGAATGAAGTTTTTGAATGGAAAAATGGAGGAAAAGGGAAATTTTTTGTCAATCAAGAGTTGACAAAGAGTGATACATTCGTGATCAACAAGGAATCATAACAATTCTGCATATTATATAGGAAAGAATCCTATCAGGACGATAGAATGGTGTGTGTGCGTCCCCAACAAAAATTCCTCCACCGACACAAAAATACAAGGACACATGGGAAGATGGAGATGAAGGCGAAAGATTCTTGCATCATTGGACTTGCAATTCTAAATTAAGGGTAAATAAATTTGGGAAATTTTCCTAGGGTGCAAATTTATGCCATTACATTTTACCCTGACTTTAGCGAGCATACATGTCAATGCGTATGTGACCTAAAGTAGAAAGAGATTAAAGAGACTATACCAACATCATCAATGAAGAAGACCTCTAATCCGATGTACCTTGACATGAAAGAGGGAGCTCCATATGTTCTTGGTCCTACAAAGCTAACAACTAAGTCCTCTAGAAAGATTCCTAGGACGTAAAAAAACTTAACATGTGAATAGGTCCCCTAAGTCTCCTAGTAAGGAATTAACTAGGTATAAGACCTTATTCACACCAACAATTAGGTGATATTGATGTGATTTTGGGTGTGCAATGGGGTAAGTGCACAAAGTTATGACACAAAAATGGCTCTTAAGTTGCTACTTTTTCTCTAAAATTAGAAAATTTTGATGTTTGATGAGAAAATGATGATAGTTATGCTCAAAATTTGAAGATGCAACAAGAACAAGAGTTGTAGGCTCTGATTCTACTTTCCAAGCTACCTTTTTTAAAACAGTGATGATTAATGGTTTGAAAAAGGGCGAGCACACAAGGTGGTCTTATTTTTATAAGAAAAATGGCATAAAGTTTGTTGTGCTCCCCCTAAAATGTTAACCTTTTTTAGAATTACAAAAATAAATTTAGTGAGAAATTAGCTAGTTCACCATGTAGTTTATGTTGGTTTTTTTGGTTAATTTTTCAACAAATATATAATATTTTACTAAGTTTTGAAGTGGACACATCCCCAAAAGCTGAAATTTGAAAACACTGTATTATGTAGTATTTCAACATAATGTTTTAACCATCACTTATTACTAGCATCCTAACACCCAATTTAATATAAATCTATTGTTATAATCAAGCATTTACATCAATTCTTTGCATTAACAAGCAAGAGTAAAACCATACATCTATTGGAAACTAAAATAGAGACAAATAAGATAACCTTTTATTATATTATTCATAATCCATAAAATTAGTACATAGGAGAGAAAATGGTGTCAAAAATTTCACTATCCTCCTCTATATTACTAGTATTACTGTTAAGATTACATACACATATTTGCAGACCAAAAACCTAAGACCTAACACCGAACTGTTTAATATCCTTTACAATTCCCTGTGTGACTAATTTCTAGAACAACCAGCCACCCAACAACCCTTGTAACCAACCCTAGAATTTTATTTATAGAAGTATGGGAGCAATAAGAATTAGGCCAAAATTACTATTACATAAATACAATTTGCATGTGACAATGAATTTCACCTTAATTTCAGAGATTCCGCAGACAGTTACATTTAATCATTTCAGAATAGGGAGAAAACTAAAGACAAAACTCCATGAGGTACATTCAAGAAGGCCATCCCACCTTCCAAAAGGCATCATTTATTGTTGCAGTAGCTCCAAAACTCTTGGTCCATGTCGATCAAAGAAGATTCTCCACCAACACCCAAGGAAAAAACTCATATATTATCCAAAAAAGGCATATTTTCCATCATGTAGCAGTGGTGTCCAACACCTTTCCTTCATACTAGCTAAAAATATTTCCACATCAGCAACAAATAAAAAAAACCATATACTTGCTAAAGAGGACAAGTTTGTTGTAGTGCCCATGGTGTCATGAAAAAAAAAAAAGAACTGGGGCACTACTCTGATTCGTCAGCATCAGAGTATGCTTGCCTTCTCTGCATTCGTGCTAAAAAATAGAGAAGCAACTACTCCTCCCTCATCAAAATCCTCATGTGGCACCAAAGTGAGTAGTTAATTCCCATACTCTGGGTCAATTTCTCCTTCATCTTTTAAAGGGTTGTCTGGAACTTCTATGGGAGAGTTGTGTCATCCCATATAAGCCTTGTGGTATTTATTCTTCTTTTTTGCTTCCCTCATAGGCTTAACTATTTTTTTCTTTCTAAAATTTACTAATTCTTCTAAAACAACCATGCTCCTCAGATTATAGATGCTCTTGACACCATCCTTCTTAGCTTTTCTATGAGCACTCCTCTTGTCCTTTGGTGTTGCAAGAGCTCTCAATATGCCAAGTTCCTTTTTCAGGAACATAATACTAAGATTCAAGAAGGCTAAGTCTCCTTGATCTTCAGACTAGCTTGACAGACTCACTTGGTTCACCCATTTTCATAGAGGACAGAACAAGAATAGGGAGACTCTTAATTGCAGGTAGACTTTTCACAAGTTATTTCTTAAAAAAATTTGTAGCACTAAACACTCAAATCCTCACAATTCTTATCAGCTTAAAAGGACATTTTAGACTACAAAACCCTCACCACCCCAAGAATTTAGATGACAAACTAACTTATATTTAATTTAAACAATCAGGTATGAGCAGCTACATACCTAGGAGAAAGCCACCTTAATAACTCTGTAACTTTTTATGCCATGCTCTTCCCAAACTCAAACTTATTTTCTAAGCTTCAGATCTTGCAAACTGTGAAGAAAGATATGGTTGTTGATCCTCATTATATTTAGAAATTTTAGTGTGCTTACCATTAATGCTCGAAGAAAGATTGTGCAAGTGAGCTGACAATCAGCTACTTGATTTTTCAACCTCAACCATTGATCACATGCTAAGATAAATTGACTGATAATTACAATCAAAGTAATTAATTATGAAGAGGCGAGAACTGCATGCATTTGATGCCTTTTTCCAATCATAGAATCCCAAGTGGATATACATCCACTCTATTTTCATGCTTAATTACCCATTTAGCATTAAAGAAAAACATATCGTGTCCAATTTTCCCACTCAACTGTGGGAATTAATCCACTTGCAACTCATCACCATAGGATGGTGGGGAGCAGTCTTGATTTGATCTTAAACCATCAACCCATACTCTACCTTAATTCAATATCACCTTACCGTGTGTACAGACCCTTGATAGAAATGACAGTTGAAATATGGCTCATCACCAATCTTCATATCCTTCTAAATTATATAAAAAAATACTTTTTTGAAGCATAATTATATGAAGGAAAGTATTAGCTATGTAGCTAATACTCCCAATTTTATTTCTTCAAAAAAATTATTCTAAGAAGTCCACAAATTTACAAGTCTTTGGATAATTTTATCCAAATTTTATTAAGTGATAATTTGGTTACTCTTCCTCCAATACATCCATTGGATCCAAATTATCAACTTCCAAAGATTTATAATGATCAAGAATTTATAGGAAACATATATAGTCAAAATGAATACATCACAATCATGTATGTGTCCAAAGCATAAGGTACAAGATCGCATACACAACAAAATGATCTATGTGTTAAGTGACAATTCTAATGGAAGTACTCTAGTTACACCTATAAATCTCTTGGAAGAAAGAAATCGATGGAGAGAAGTTGTAAAATAAGTAAAGAATAGGGATCTACCTTGGTTATAGAAGGTTTTTTGACATTTCTCATACATTTGAGTGTATGAATTATAATGTAGTTTTGGAATATGAAACACAACAACTTAATTTTTGGTCTATACACTATTTTTGTGCAAAATAAATTTTTTGAGTTATTTGATTATTTTTCTAGGGATTTCTATTGTATAAATATATTTTAATATCTACAAGTTTAAAAATGGGCTACAATAGCCTCATATATCAAAATTTATGGCCTTCAAAAGTAGGGCCTTCTACGTTAGAAATGTAAAACCATTTAGGACATAAAAAAGAGATATAGCTAGAGTTACAATTCTTGAGAAACTTATCATGCGTATATGACACATTATAAGGTATCTTTGAATGAAGATAATGAATCCAAAATGAAACACTCAAGTTATAATTCTTGTTGTTGGCCTCCTACAATGATCTCATAACTAAGCCTTTACAACCATGATTTAGACACTAGACATCTAACCTGAATAGCCATTCAATCATCATGAAGGTGCATTTAACTTGTCAACCCAAGGATGTGAAGTTGAAATGGGTTAGCATTGTATGTGCACTAGGGGCTCAAGTAGTCATTGCATTCTATAGCTAAGAAACACAATATTAAAAGTAAATTGTTGAAAGGAAATAAAGTAAATGTTGAATATCAACTAACAACTATACTTAAGCTAAAATATGCAATAATAAAGATCTGGGCAAAAAATAGGAAACTACTCTATCTACTTTGGCTACAGGAACAAATACAAAATGGACTTCTAGTGGTTGTAGGAACAGTCAATGCCAAATTTCTAACTAAGTACCAAACATCAAGTAATACTAAACTAATGCTAAACTAAGAAGATAGATTACTCACCAAGTGGGTCCTCTTGGATAAGTATCCTCTAAACTAACAAGAATTTAGATGCTCAAACTCAAAACTTTATTTTATTCACTATAAATCATGCATACAAAGAGTAATGTATTTGTATCACTGAAAATGAGAGTACAATGTAAAATCATGCAACCTCCTAAAGAAGGAGGATCAAATTATTATTTATACTATAGCTAAACAAGACAATCAACTCCACGACTAGGAGGACACCATTAGGGAAAATAAGGGAAAGTGGAGTGATGACAATTACACATGCATGGAATCCAATTAGACATGCAATTCAAGTGTAGATCCAACACAACAGTAATGTATATGCATGCTCGATCATTAGGGTCCACTGCAAGGCAGTTACATTTTGTTGCATGAAAAATCTTTGTTTTTGGTTGCCTTTGACTTGGAGTGATTTCTCAGCTGGATGTTATTGAGCATGCCTAGTTGGTGGTGTCTTCCATAACTTGGTGTATTAAGTTTTTAGGCCAAGGTTAGTACGCATAATAACTACACATCAATAACCACTCTAAGAAGCATTCATTAATCACATGAAAAATCAATATAGATGACCCACATATTATGCCAAATATCATTAAAGCTTACAGAGATAGGGTAATGTCAAATGTTAATGATTTGAGGGAAACATTATGCCAATACCAACACTTAGCATTAAATTCCATGAGATCTATGAGAAAATAGGCTATAGATTCTACCCAAAACTAGGCTCATCACTCCCCCCAACCTAATGTTTTGTTGGTCCTCCAGAAGGTGAAGGGTTGTTCTTTAGTCTATTCAAAGCTCTAGAATTTACAATTGAGAGTTTTCTGACATCAGTGGTTGCAGTGCGTGAGTTAGGGTCCCAATAGAATCCTCCCAATATGCCAAACCTATTTCATCTTTGATTTTCTGCAACAATGCCACTCTGGTAGAATGTGAAATTTGACATGGGCCACATGAGCATGGGTGGCTAGAAAGTCAATGGAAGCCAATGTCATCCTTGAGTTCTCCCAATTTGAATATGTCTCTCAATTCTTTTTAATGATGCAACATAATTATGGATGGAATGGGGCTCAACCTATTTCAACTCATCAGTCAAACTATTCCATCTTTGGGATAAACATCTCCTCATAGTTTCCTCCTTTGGGATAAACATCTCCTCACAGTTTCCTCCTTTGTTGTTGTTTTCACTTCATACTCAATGTAAACTACCTCAATCCAAGGCATAATCCTATTTCCATAACTTGGTCTAAGAAGCACTCTATGCCATTCTCTATAAATATCTCTTGGGTTACTTGATTCAGCTCTAACAAACATAATATAGTAGCGGGTTCCAATCATGGTCCTTTGTGATAGCATAATTATGTAAATAAAATTCACATAACAAATTCTTCATTTTAGGGGAGGCAATACTATAACCATTGAAAAATTCCATAACGGTATCAATAGAAGGATTCAAACCTGAGGCAAGTCTTGACATCTTAAAAGAGAGATACTTCTCTTTCAGGAGTAGAGCATAGACCTCGAGGGTTCTCTACATTCCAAAATCTTTGGCGTCAAAGCTACCATATCATCTACCCTCTGCTTCAGGGTAGCAATTTTTGCATCTTTTTCCTTAATCTCTTCATCCTTCTTTTGAATTTCCTCTTTCAACTTTTGTTTTTCCTTTTTCCATTCTTCCTCCCTTCTTTGTATCTCTTTCCATAGATTCAAAATTTTTGCATGTACTGTAAAACTAAGAGGATTATAAATTCCTACTAGTCTTTTCACTGATGGTGGCTCTTCATATGGCACTATTTGTGTGGACTTAGGTTTTCTATTTATCTTTGGCTATAAGGGTATTATTTCTTCTTCCTTATGCTACAGGGACTCTTGTTCATGCGAGAACTCTTGCTCTGGTTTTGGTTGTTGTTGTAGGAAGTCCTAATTTCCTCCCAGTTCTTCTACAATGCTAACAAGATCGACTAATGTTATGTTTGTTTCTCCCTTAAATATGTCTTCTTCTTTTTCAACATGTTCTTGCTCCATTGGAGCTTCAGGATCCTCATGTGAAATCTCACCAAGTATAGGGCTTTCCTACAGAGGCGTACCAATTGTGGGCCCTGATGGTCTTGATTTTTTGGGATGTCTTTCATGTTTTCCTTTGGATATAGGATGAATAGCATTACCCTTCCTCTTTTTCAAACTTGGCACTTTTATTTCTATAGGTTGTGTTTTAGCCTTACCTTTTCTCATTTCTACCTCTCTCCATTGTGCCCTAGTTTTCATGAGGGTTTCAAGTGGAACTTCATCATCGGAATCCGAGGAAGAGATTTCTTTTTCTAAGTGCTCTATTCCCAAAGAACTAATTTCTATGGTTTCCTTTACTACAAGAGGATTCATGCTAGAGCCAGCACCAGAGGTTGAAGCGCTAGAGATGGCTTTAGTCGTTCTTACTCTTTTGCTAGATCTATGGGATCAAGGTGTAGCCCTAGGTGGCAAATGCTCAACATCAAAAAAATCCTCCTGGTGATAATCTTGATCAATCTTAATAAACTCTTCCCAATTCATTCTAGAAACATCACGTAGAGATTTTTCAACTAGAAATTTAATCAAGCAATGATGGGAAACAAAATTATCCCTACCTTTCTGCGTCTTAGCTGCCATGATTGAGAGAAGATTGCACAACACATTGGGCACATTCATCTTCCTCCTGTGCCTCATGTGATTCAAAAGATTGAAATGGATAGAATGCAAATTTGATTGGTGACCCTCAAAAGTGATGTATTTGATGACATACATAGTTATTTGATTCCATGGTTCGGTCAAAGACATTCTATTTTGCACCCTACTTGTTTATGGTCAATAGGGGGTTGTTTGGCTCTACGAATTCAACCCTAGCTAACATGACATCTCTAGAAATAGGTTAATTTTCACCATCAGTAGACAACCCTATAACTTCTGCAATTATTTCCTTCATTTCCACAACTTCTAACCCTCTTACTATGGATTTTCCTTCTAAAAACATCTGGTAAAATTCAATGGCAATGCCTTCATCAAAACCATACAACTTCAAAAAGTAATCTATCCAACCACAATTTTGAAATTCGGCTAGGCATTGTACATCCTGCAGTAAAATATCATGCATTGTGGGTTAGTTTCGAACTAACCCACCTCCCATTATCTACAATCAAACAAATGCTCTGCAACTTTTTTTCCTACAATTCCTCTTCTAAAAATCAAATGCACTTCCTTGCAGTGTCTGCTAATTTCCATTGTCGGCGTCAACTGAATTTCCTTCTTGCTTGCAACTCAAGATTACGGCAAGGAAATAATAGCAAGAAAAGGAGTGATAAAGGGAAATTATGGTAGGAAGAATTGGCGGCTACAGTTATTGTCACTTCACACATGCAATCAACTAATTTTGAAATTTATGATGCAGCCTATTATGGTTTGACACATGGATAATAAAATATTTGCATCTTTTTAGTTCCCTTCTCCCAACCTAAATTTGGTCATGCATCCAAACATGTGAGATGGGAGTGGTGGATGATAGGAAATGATGGCATTTATGTGAATACCTATACTAACGTACAATGATTAAATGAATGTACTTAACAAATGATTAAAGATAGCAATTAATGCGCACATACCTTGATATGTGGAAGATTTTCTACAAAGATTATGAATAAAGTAACACTCACCTCGTTGGAAAATGGATTGAGCAATGAATGAGAATGGGGTGGAATGAAGTGAGGTGGGAGAGAGAGAAAGGTGGAACAGATGGGTGGATGGGTGGATGATGAAGAAATGGACTTCAACATAAGTGAAAGTCTTTATTATGTAAAGTACATACCTCAATTGAGCTGAAGGAGGGACACTAGGTCCACCGCCTTCAACTGCAGGAAGCTCTAAGTGCTGGGTGAATTGTTATAGGAACTCTTCTTTAGAGGCTAGCTTATGAAATAATCTGAGGTGATGACCATTGAAAATTAATTTGAACTTGATAGGGTCAATGGTGGTAAGTTGAACAACTCCATTGGGAAAGACCTCAAAAATTTTGTATGGTCCTAGCCACCATGTCTGCAATTTTCCTACATTGTTCTAGTATCTTGAATCATAGAGCAAGGCCCAATCTCCTAGTTTAAATATCTTGTCCTTTATAAATGTGGTATGCCACTTGATTCTTTGATTTTTTACTACTTTTGTATGTTGTAGGGCTACTCTCATTATTTCATCCAAAGCATTTAGCTACATGATTCTTTCTCTCTATGCTTTAGAAATGTCAATCCCTAAATCCACTATAGTTCATAGATTTTTATGTTCAAACTTAATTGGCATCATATTTGTCTTCCCGTAGAGTAACTCAAATGGGATGAAGCCTATAGTTGTTTTCCATGTTGTCCTATAGTCCCAAATAGCTTCGGGTAATCTATTTGCCCAATCTTTCCTATGGATACCCACTATTTTAGTTAGAATGGCTTTAATTTCTTTGTTTGTCACCTCAACTTGGCCATTAGCCTGGGGGTGATAAGGAGCAGAATTTTAGTACCTTATATTGTACTCATTCACCAGTGCTGCAACAAGAGCTAATGTGAACTATGGCCCTTGAACAGTCACCATTTCTCTTGGAACTCCATATCTTGTGAAAATATCCTCATAAAGAAACTTTGCAACCTTATTATCTCTTGTATGATTCATTGCCTTAACTTCTACCCATTTTGTTACATAATTAGTGCATACCAATATATAAAACTTACCATTTGATGGAGGGTCAATTGGTCCCATGAAATCCAGTCCCCACTTGTCAAAGGGATTGATTACTATCTGAGGGCATAGTGGCATCTCATCAGATCTAGTTGGTCTTTCCATTCTTTGACATCTATCACATTTTTTGGTATACCTTCTTGCATCCTTGTGGAGTGTTGGCCAGTAGTACTCTGTGTTCAAGATCTTCATTGTTGTCCTTTTGGCCACAAAGTGTCCCCCACATGGTTCATTATGACATGCATGAAAAATGGCATATGTCTCATCTTCTCTTACACATCTTCTCATGACATGGTCAGGTCTAGTATAAAACAAACATCTAACAATCCAAGAGAAAGGAAAATATTTTTCAATGAGTGCCCCTTTCTCTTTTTTGGAGAAGTGAGAAGGAATTCTACATGTAACTAAGTAGTTGGCTATGTCAGCATACTAGGGTATTTGTACACTGAGAGAGAATAGATTCTCATAAGGAAAGGAGTCATCTATGGGTTGATTGTCTTCTGATGTAGTTAGCCTTGAAAGAAAATATGTAACAACATTAGCTTTCCCTAGCTTATCTACAATGGTTATATCAAAATATTGCATCAACAATAACCATCTTTCCAATCTTCCTATGATCAAAGGTTTATTCATGAGATATCTAATTGCTACATGATCAATGTGCACAAAGATTTGGTAGCCCATTATGTAATGTTTGAATTTTTTCAATGCATAGACTACTGTCGGCATCTTTTTCTTTGTTACTGTATAATTTAATTCAACTCCTTGCAAATTTTTGCTAGCAAAGTAAATAGCACTTTCAATAGCTCCCTCTTTCTATCCTAAGACTGCTCCTATGACATAATTTGATGCATCAATGTGAATGTGGAAAGGAAGCTCCCAATTGGGTCCCTTAAGTACAGGAGCATTTGTCAAAGCTACCTTCAAGGCAGAAAATGCCTTGTCACAAGGTTTAGTCCACTGAAATTCAACATCCTTAGTGAGAAGGGTATACAATGGTGCTGCTACCTTGTTGAAATCTTTGATAAATCACCTATAATATCCTGTATGACCCAAGAAACTCCTAATATCCTTCTATTTTGCAGGTGTAGGAAAATTTGTGATTACCTCAACTTTTGTAGGATCTACTTGAATTCGCTTGTGGGAGATGTAGTGGCCAAGAACTACACCCTCTTGCATCATCATGAAGCATTTTCACTATTCAAGGACAAGTTTTGATTGTCACATCTTTGTAAGACTCTCTTAAGATTCTCCAATGCTTGATCAAAGTCAACACCATAAGTGGTGAAGTCATCCATATAAATCTCCATGTAATCATGAGAAATATCTAAAAATATGCTAATGACTATCCTCTAGAAAGTTGCAGGTGCATTGCACAATCCAAATGGGAGTACTAAATAGGCATAGGTCCCCCATGGAAAGGTAAATATGGTCTTCTCTCGGTCTTCTAGTGCAATTTGGATCTGGTTGTAGCCATTGAATCCATCTAGAAAAGAGAAGTATTGCTTTCCTGCAAGTGTGTCTAACACTTGATTAACGAAGGGTAAAGGAAAGTGATATTTCTTGGTGGTAGCACTAAGTTCTCTATAATCAACACAAACTTGCCACTTCCATCCTTTCTTGGGCATAATCACTAATGGAGACACCCATTGACTATCCAAAATGGGATAGATAAATCCTTAATCTAGCAATTTTTACAATTCTCCTTTCACAATTTGTCTTAGTGCAAGGTTAATCCTTCTTTGTGGCTGCCTTACTAGAGTGCAATCATCTCTACTATAAATTATGTGGGTACAAAATTTAGGATCCAATCCCTTCATATAGTGATAATCCCATGCAAATGCATGTTGATGGGACCTTAATAGATTTTCCAACAATAGTTTCTACTCTTCATTTAATTTACTATTAAAATTCAGACATTTTTCTTCTAACACTTGTACTTGTGTAATTAGCTCTACCATGGCTGCTTCATTAACACATGATACCTTTAGTTCATATGAAAACAATGTATGGAACATACCTATTGCTCCAAGAAGTCTATCTACAGGAACAACATCTGTAGGAATAGTGGTTGCAGGAACAACATTTGTAGGAATAGTGGTTGCAAGAAGAACATCTGTAGGAAAAATATCTACACGAATAGTGGTTGTAGGAAGAACAGGCATAAGTGTCCTGATTGAAGTAGAAAATGATGCTTCCCCCACTTCCTAATGGTTTTGAATGATATTAGTCAACACTTGATCTTCATCTTAGAGCTACATGAAAGATATTTTGTCAAGCATCATAAGTTGCACCATAGAGTTAACTTCCTTGGCCTCTTCACCAACTTGTGGCCATCCAAAATCTTCTTCATCATGAGATGGCTAAGTAGGTGGATAAAGAACAAATTTTTTAGTACTTCTTCTATCTGAAATGGTCATGTCACTGAACCTACATCCAATGTATGCATCTATAGTTCCCAACCAAGGCCTTCTAAGGATGATGGGATACTAGCCTAGTGTAGCCTTAGGAGAAAGAATCATAAAATCTGTTGGATATTTCCAAGAGTCTAGTACTACCACAAGATCCTTCACTACACCATCAGGCTTGAGAGTAGAGTTGTTGACAAGCTGCAAGACAATAGGAGTAGATCTCATACTTGCAATATTTTTTTTGTTGCAGGATGTCTTTGGTAATTACATTGATTGCTGCCCCTAAATCAATTAGATTATTCTTCATTTGAATTCTATTTATGACAACTGATACTATAGGACTACTTGGGTCATTATACTTAGGATTATTCACTTTTCCCAACATGATATCAACTAACTGGCCCACCACATGAACTATAGTTGGGTATTTCTTCTTTCTTCCTGGCTTCTTAAGACAAGCTTCCTTAATAGCTTTGTCATAGATTGGAACATCTTTTATGGCCTAAAATAGGGGTATTTGAACACACATATGCTTTAGTTGGTGTAGGATTTCAAAATTAGTATCCTCTTTTTCTTCTTTCTTCTTGGAAACTTCCAATCTCTGAGTAAATGGTGGTTCTTGCATGATCTACTTGGATTGGACTAGTTCAGGATTTTTAGGTGCACTTGGCTGAATAGGATTATTCAAAGGCTCCTCCTCCTCTTCCACAGGAACCTCAATAATGATGGGCTTGGAGGGGGCTGGTAGCTTGGTTCCTAAATACAGGTGGATATCACTTACACTCACAACATATGCAAGTAATTGATTTGAATCGGTAGAATATATAGGTTGTTGTTGTTTGTTATTAGTATTGGGTGTGGACTAAGCTGGTAGTTGAGTTGGTTTAGGTGCATTTGAGCTTGGATTAGCAGGTGGAGGCATTATAGCATGTTTTTAAGGCTAAGAATGTGGTTACATGTAGCTGGTGTTCTAGGCAGGCCATTCTTTTCCTGCTATCCATTGATTTGTCTACTACCAATTTCCTAGAGGTGGCTGCTAGTGCCCTTGAAATTATTGCCAATTCCCCTAAGATTGTTGCCACTAAGGTGTAGGACTCTAATGGCTAGGCCAAGCATTTGGAGGGTTACTCCAAGGTTGTGGTGAATATCCTCCATAACTGGGTGGATATGGGGGCTAACATTGGTTACTAGATGAATAAGAGTTAAAATATGGTCCAGCATAGGATAGTGGATCTAGTGGCATACCTTGTCTTGGAGACCAAGGATTCTTTTGTGGAACATAGTAAACTTGGTATTCTTCATTCTGAATTGGCTTGAACTTAGGTGGAATATGCTTGCTTTCTAGATTAGCTACCATCTTACATCTGCAATCCCTCTTCTTTTGTCTACAGTGGGGACAATACTCTATCAACATATTTTTGCCTCCTCTTGCTTCTTTTTGGCCTAGAGTGTATCTAGCTAAGTAGCTAGATTGTTGATAATATCTTGCTTGAAGTCTGCCAGCAAAAGAGTGATCTCCATTCTTTAAACTCCACTAGTAGTTGACTTACCCATGGAAGATTGATAAACTCTCCCTTTCTTTAAAGCTTCCCTAGAGTAATTCTGGCATATTTTCTTAATATCCTCCTAAGGAACTTGGGAGATATCTCCTCCTGCCATGAGATCCAAAGCATCAGTGCAACTATCATTGATTCCTCTCAGGAAAAACAACTTTTGTGAGTCCTCATTAAGTACATGGTGTGGAGACTTTTGCAAGCAAAGCAAAAACCTTGCAATGTAATCTTCCAATTTCTCATCTCCCTTATGTTGCATCCTGAAATGTCTCATCCTCTTATGTAACTACCCCTACAGTATTCCTTGTACTTCTTAAGGATTTTTTTCTTCATGTCTTCCCAAGTTTCCACAATATCTCTACATATGCTCATGAACCATCTTAATGCAACCTCTTTCAAAGTGGTGGGAAATAACTTAAGCCTATGGGAATTAGTAGTATAATCATAACTCTTGTAGAGTATGTAAAACTCAAATAAGAAGGTATTAGGATCTTCTATCACAAGTCTAGAAAACTTGGGGAGTGTTGAGGCAGGGATGTTCTTGATGTTGTTAAATTCATTTTGATGAGCAATGGGGAAAGGAAAAGCTGGTTGATTTTTTATGTTCCTATTTGCATCATCCATGCCTACTTGATGTGGTTCAAAGAAAAAATGAGTTGATTTTGATCTTTTAAAGAGACTTCAGAGCTAGTCAAGTCCAGATATGCATCTGCAAAGGGGTGTGGATCTTCTTCTTCTTCTAGTAGGTTCTGGTACTCAACTAGTTGGAATGGATGAGAATTTTTAGGAATAAATCTCCCATAATCATCCCTTCTCCTTCATCTATGCATGCGATATCACTCACTATCAGTCAGCTCACACAAAGAATTGGTAAAGAATTAGTGGGGGTCATTACTTTCCTAAGTGAGGATATTCTAAGAACAAATTTCAAAAACAATACAACAAAAACTACCAATGACTCCAAAAACTTCCTAGCTTGACACCATCCTCGATAATGATGCCAAAAATGTTGGCCTCCTACAATGATCTCATAACAAATCCTTTACAGCCATGATTCAAAGATTGGACATCTAACCTGAATAGCCATTCAATCATCATGAAGGTGCATTTAACTTTTCAACCTAGGGACGTGAACTTGAAATGGGTCAGCATTGTATGTGCACTAGGGGCTCAAGTAGTCATTGCATTCTACAACTAAGAAACATAATACTGAAAGTAAATTATTGAAAGGAAATAAAGAAAATGTTGAATATCAACCAACAACTATACTTATGTTGAAATGTACAAGAATAAAGATCTAGGCGACAAACATGAAACTACTTTGTCTGCTTTGGCTACAAGAATAGACATAGAATGGACTTCTAGTGGCTACAGGGAACAGTCAATGCCAAATTTCTAAGTACCAAACAACAAGTAATACTAAACTAATGCTAAACTAAGAAGATGGATTACTCACCAAGTAGGCCCCCTTGGACAAGTATCCTCTAAACTAACAAGAACTCAGATGCTCAAAATAAAAACTTTATTTTATTCATTGTAAATCATGCATATAAAGAGTAATATATCTGCATCATTGAAAATAAGAGTACAATGTAAAATCATGCAACCTCCTAAAGAAGAAGCATCAAATTAATATTTATACTACAGCTAAACAAGGCAGTCAACTCCACAACTGGGAGGATTCCATTTAGGGAAAATAGGAGAAAGTGGAGCGATGGTGGTTACACATGCATGGAATCTAGTTAGACATGCAAGTCAAGTGTAGATCCAGCACAACAATAACACACATGCATGCTCGATCATTAAGATCTGTTGATGATGTTTTCTGCACAGCAACAACTCAGATAGAATACAATATTCTATCTCTCTTGAAAGCTAATCCTCAACAATAAATTACTGAAAATCACCCCAAGGTCTCTCGAGTGTCAGGTCATGACAATGCATAAACAACTCAGATAATATGTGAAAATGCTGGTAATCACAAAGGGACCTTACTACAAGCAAACTGTATCTTTCAATTTATCGGGTTTTGCAATATAATGATCTCTAATCCTAAATCTAGCCAAATGATAAAGAAATGGAAAAAGATAGGGGTGCAAAGATATGATTAAAACTAAACTATTCCTAGAATGAACAATGCAAATAACAGATATCTGGAATGGACCAATCTCACATAACCAATTCCTGATCAACCCACAATGCAATATCACAAGAACGTTGCAATCTTCTAAGGTATATAAATTTTTAAATCATAGACATTCATACACAACCGAACTTAAGCACATTTAAATATATGGTCCAGGTTGACTTCACCAGCCTACTACAATCAGATAGTTACTGGGAGTATAGACTAGAGATTGCTACAAACATTCCAAATATAAAATCATAAACACCATTCGTCAAACTAAAATGATTCTATTTTGAACACTAAACCCTAAGTCTTCAAGCAATTTGAAAGATAAAATGAAAGGAACCATGCAAGATAAAATAACACAAGAGATTTCACTAGGAAAGCCACAATGTCTTCAATTGTATTATATCACCAAAATGTTGCAACAATTCCACTGTTTTGTTATAGTATTTGCTTCAAGAAATTGAATACTACTCCTACTACAAAATATTCTAGCTCTTTTTGCTCTTACTTATCTCTATTATTTTCTGGCTAACCCTTTACAATGAGGCAAGAATGCCATTTTATAACAAATCCCAAGATATGTCGGCCTAGCCAAACATTTTTTACAAAATAAGAATAACCGCCAAAATAGGTCGGCCTAGGAAATCAAAGTAAGGCACACATTAAATGCCATATATCATCAAGGTTAGCCTTGACACAATCCCCAATGCAGTCCGGTCCAATGCATGCCCCATGATAATAGGGAAGCACAAATCTCAAAATGGCATTAAACACCACCTCCCTTATCCTTGCTTTGAGTAGATGATCCCTGGACTTTCAAGAATGTTCTATCCAACTCGGTGACAGGTGGCAAAGGCAATATCCTAAGTCGACACTCAATGGAGCCAATCTCCTCCTTTGACTATTTGACTATCTTATCCCAGCCATCTTTATGTGCCTGATATTTATCCATTACAGCTAGGTATGTGGTTGCATCATCTAACTGGTGGGCAGTTATAATACTCTCAGAATCTGGGACATAAACTTCATGCCACCATTCCCTGAGCTGCTCTAGACTTAGGTATTTTGGGGCAATCTTTCTCCTTCCGGTCATGACCTCAAAGAATGCAATACAACCCTCATAGACCCCCGTAAGATCACCATCAATTTGTTTCTTCCGTTTCTGAATCTTTTTCATGGCCTTCTTCCGCATCTGCAAAGCCTCAAACCATTCCCAGGGTTCATCAATCCTAGAAGAAGGAAGAATTCCATTTGCAACCAGTTGATCCCTACCATGTCCCATGATAATCTTGGATTTCTGCAGTAAAGGTCAATGTCTTCCTTATCTTGGGGCATCACATATTCTAGTAGTTCTTTAGCTCTGACTACATCTTTCCCAACTGATAGGATTTCCTTGATTGTATCATCTCCCTTTATTTGCACATTCTTCAGCCAATCCACCGTAGTTTGAGCTGAAGCTTTCATTTTCTCAATTCCAGAGATAGTTTCTTTGGGCAGAAAGCTGGGAGTGGCAGAAGAAGAAGGATGGAGAGACTGCAGGGGTTTCATCACTTCCTCCAAGCATTTCCTAAGTCTTACATTCTCCTTCTTCAACTCATGCTTGGTCTGGGTCTCCTTTCTCAACCTCCCTATAATCACAACACTGGACCCTTCATATTCCTCTATGTCCTACTCCATGGATGCTGGTCCAAGGTTAATAGTTTGTACATTGTAATCTTGCCCAGTGACTTCTTCCCTAGTTTTGTCCACGGCAGGGGTGGCAATGTGGATAACTCGATTATTTGCCTCATCTCTCTCCATCCTTGAGACCACTTTAGCTGCCTTCTTTTTCTTCCCTTTGCAAATTTTGGACAACATTTCATCCCAATCCAAGGGAGTGTCTTCAACTACCAACTGCTTCTTCCTTGCAATCTCCTTTTCAAGCCAATCTAGGGCTGCACGTTCTACCCGAATTTCCTCTATTTTTGCTTCTTCCTGTTGCTTTTCCGTCATCTCATCTTTTCCTTTCTCAGGAGATTTTTTACCTTGATCATCCTTTTCAACCTCCTCTTCCTATACTAGTGATGGAGTTTTAACCGAGATACTTTCTTCTTCAGGTGATCCATGCCTTATGTCACTTTCTGGAGAATCCTCATATTGTACCAGTGGAGAAGTATGCCTTTCTTCCTCTTCAACTTCAAGCTCTGCTGCTGCACCAAAAAGTGTTCCTTCCTTAAAGGGTTCAGTCTCCCCACTAGTCTCATGTCCCTCAAGACTTTCTTGCTCATGCATGCTTGGTGGAGGAGAAGCAGCCCTGGATGGCTCCACAATTGGCATTTTCGGAGAAGGATCTCTCTTTTGCACCGGCTCCTTAGGAGAAGGAGTCCTTGACCTCCTCATATAAACCTTGGTCTTCTCTCCTCCTGAACTCTCTACATCCACAACAGGAGGCTCATCCTTTGAGGCAACCTGACCCTTCTTCTTTGAATTCCTAGTTGTTCTTGTCTTCTTCGGTGGTGGAGGAACATCTTCCTCCTCTGCTTTTTCCAAATCTTCCTCATCAGAGGACTTACCAATCTTCAAAGTCTGACTTCTCTTCTTTCCTTTTGGCTTCCTCTTTGGTTCGGGCTCACTTTCCTTGGGGCCCCTAATCTTTATCTTGAAAGGAGAGCTCTTTGTAGTTTTCCCTTTGGGGTCATCATCCCCAGATTCCTCTGAAGTGGACATGGGGTTAAGATCTCCCATCAAATTGAAGGTACAAGTCACCTTCTCACTCTCCAACTCCCAAATTTTATGCTTTAACCAGGAAGAGGTGAATTTCATAATGGGGGCCATTAGGTCTTCCAACTATGTAACCTCATCCTCATTCCAATTGATTTCCCCGATCGACCTGTCCTTCACAGCTTCATAAGCATGATCCTGCACCAGGTTTCCATCATCCTCCAGTTGGTCTGGGATCAACTTGACATTGTACTATCTGATTGCATCAATAGGGAGGCTGAAGTACCTCTTCTTTCTTGCTTCTAGGTCATCCTTAATGTTTCCCCAATAGTCCTCTAGGTCAACTTTATGCCGGTACTCCCTAGTAGCCTTCTTCTGTGCCTCTCCTGTGATATCAAAGCTCATCCTTTTAGAGTGGAAGGAGAAACCATATGCTGCCAATTCGTCTCCTGCAGTGTGTGCTGATTGGATGGAAGGGCACACCTCTGCCACACCAATCCCAAGAGGGAAATCTCCACCAAAGCCTGTCTTATGCTTCTCCTTCTTTACAATAGCATCAAATTCACAAATCTGTCTCACAATTTCCAATAGCACAATGTGATCAGTGGGATACCGAGGTAACCTATATGCAGCAACTAGACATCCATCAATTCTAATATAAGTGAAGGTGGGAAATTGGATGAACCAAGCCCCATAATTCTTTATCAATCCTTTGGCTCCATCTGACAATCTCATATGCTCGGCATTCTGGAGCATCCTAGTGATATGCATTGTGAATGCATCATTGGTCCTTCGGTAGTCCTTGTGTCCTAGGTGCAACTCCGGGTAAACTTCATAGATTATGTCCTGTCCAAATGTCCCTCGTAGATTCAAACCCCTATATGGGTAGAATCTGCTAGTACATACATGACATAAGAGGACATGGTGAACCTCTTGGTTTCCGGATATTCCTTAACTGCTTTGTCAATCTCGAGCTAATAAGCCCTGCCTAATGATAATTGGTCCCTTGTTCAATTTTGGTGATCACATGGACCATCCAAATTTAACACACCAGCAGCTTCAAACTAGCTACCCGCTTAGGAATGTTATAGCATCATAGATATCTAATCTGAATTTGATCCTATGCAACCGCTTGGGCAATTTAGAGTGGTGTGACTTTGGCTTCTCCAACCAAGAGTTGATTATCTATTGAGATTTGATGGGCTCATTATCATAATACGTCCTAGCCAAGTCCACGTTTAGAGCACATACTGAAGGCAGATCAGGCATGTCAAAGGCTTGAGAAATGGAGATAGGACTAAAGTTGGCCAGGACTCTTCCCTCAGTACTGACAACCCTTTGTGTATTAAAATCGTATTGCCAGGCACACTCAAGTATCAATTCATAGCATTGGATAGTTGGAGGAAACCCTGCCACATGCACTAGCCTAGACTTCATCATGCCATTCCTTAGGGCCGACAGATCCTTCTCAGCTGCCCTCTGCTTGAACTCCTCGTATCTCTAGGCCCCCACATTGGTGTCAAACACCTCAGACCACACAGAAGATATTTTGCTTTCTGGCAGCTAGCTCTTCATGTCTAATCTTAGTCTTTCTGCTTCTGAAATGGATGACCCCTCCAGGTCACCCTTGGACTTTCCTACTGCAACCTTGCTTGATTCGACCTACATTCACAAAGGACATCATTAGTATTCAATTATCACGCGTATTCCAATCCAAAAGTTAGCCTAAGATCATATAAAGCAATTAAAATCCATCGCAAACTACTAATCCTTGAAGATCCAGAGAAATAAGGTAGTCCGGGAAAATCATGCAAACTGAGAAAATCCAATTGGGGCAAAATTTCAGAGAAATCCGACCCAGACGGATTCTTGTTGCTAAAACATCATTAGTCAAATAAATCGTTAGTACAGCCAAAAAATCATTAAATTATCATGAAATTTATTTATTAGCAACAAGAAATAAGCAATTAGTATTCACTCCATTAGTCCTATCTTCGAAAAATCAAAAGGATAAAGCCAAACAGGGAACCTGGAGAAATCCAGATGGGACGGATTTTCACACACAGCTTAAAATGTTTCAGAAATTACTCCACCCCGCGTAATGAGCCTAAACCGGGAAAATCCGGGTGTGCAAAAATTTCGCGGACACCACAGGAACCTGACGAACAACGACACGCGAACTGGCGACCGAACAATCATGCAATCTTTCTACTTGGATTCTAATGGTCCTGAAATTGATGCTAACCAACAAGATTGAGAATGCAAATAGTTTCAAGTTTTCTAAGCTCTCAAATAATGAATTCCAATGGCAGAACGAAGATGCCCTAATTTCAA
>VDFB02058242.1:474124202-474304901 GCA_007258455.2 Sequoia sempervirens
TGGAAGCGTGGTCTAGTAAGAAGCCCACTCTTAGACATATTCAAGTCTTTGGTTGTGAGGCATATGCACATGTGCCAGATGTAAAAATATCTAAGTTGGAGAACAAGGCTATCAAGTGTATTTTTATTGGCTATAGTACTAACATTAAAGGATACAAGCTTTGGAATCCTGTTACAGAGAAGGTTGTATACAAAAAAAGTGTAATCTTTTTCGATGAGCCTAAACCTTCCCACCTTGGATCTAAATGCAGACAAAGCTCTAAAAATAGTAGGATGTAGCAGCAATTCCTCCTACACTAGAGAAAGAGGAATTGAAGATTCAAACGCATTCTAAACTAAGGAGAGCTCAAGTAGTTCAAAGCTTAATTGATGTTCAAATGACATGCAACTCCATATCCACTCTTAAATCTTATCTTCTTATTGTTTGAAAAAAAAACGTAGTCATTATTGTTAACTTCCTAAAATGAATTTAAAAAATAGTTTTCTTTTTATGAAAGCTATCAGTTTTGTTCGAGATTCTGCTTTTTTATTTTTTTAAATATTTTCAATAAACTTAAATATTATTTTAAATATATTTTAATATTATTTTTTTCGTTTTCGTATTTTACAATTTAAAATAGCATTCAATTAAGGTTAGGATTAGAGTTTTGATTAGAGAAAAAATGATGAAAATAGGCGCCTCGACAAGGATAACCCTTGATGTATTTTATATATATTAATATTTAATATATGTATGCTAGTTAATAATTACAGTCAAATATGCATTATGTTGGTTGGGTAAAAATCATTCATTTAATTAAAGGTTTCTTCTTCTAGGATTAGATTATATTGGCACACATCTCAAGAAATATGATTAAAATGTTTTCCTAAAAGTCTTGTTATCCAATGGTAAAAATTCTACACTAACACTTCATTTTTTAAGAATCTAATCTTATATTATCTTCATACGCTTTTAAGATGGGTTTCAATATATAATTTTGTTTTAATTTATACATTAGTGTGTTGTATCAAAGAAATAATATTAATTCAATGAACAATTCACATCAACATATTGCATTGGCAACTTGCATCGTTGTGTTAATTTAGCAAAAATTAAGTCATATTTTTTGTATTTCTAAACATTGTTTCAAATTGTTAAATTGGATCTAAGGGCTTGATGTTAAGAGAAAATCCTTGGTTAGAAATCTCCCAAAGAAATCATAGAAACCAATTATTTTTCAAGCAAAGGTTCTAGACATCAAGGTGAGTAGATTCTAGACATCAAAAGATGTGTAAATCATTTTCATAATTACAAAGCAAATCCATAGGTCAAGTTCATTTATGTAGGTTTCAAGCACATTTTTGACCTAAAGTAGAGAACAAAATATGTAGTCATCTAGTAGTTTTGCATTGCTATAATTGAAGCTAAGTCTTTGTTCCCACCTCTATCATTTTCAAAAGCATATTTAGCATTTATATTATCTTAACTAATTAATCTAGATATCCATGTTAATTATTGTGTATTTACCTTTATTTATCCTAGATCATTTGAAAGGTTCTTTTTATTTCATTTCATTTTAGTGAAATTGATCAATCTTACACCCTCTTAGCTCTTTCCCTTTAGGTTTTATTTCTAATTTTAATTTCTAGATATGAGTATTTTTTAATTTTCTACCTCGTATATCAATACCCTTGTGCCATACCTTTTATTTTTTCAAGGTTTGTGTGTTGTACTTATGCCAATGTATCACCATCTTCATCATATCTCTTTGAAAAGAAGCCTTCATTTAAATACTATAATTAATGACCAAGAATCAAGTTTAAAATGGAATGTTTAAAATTTTGATTAATCATTATGAAGAGTAACTTTTGATCACGAGGGACAACTAGAAACATGGATATGCAAGAAATTTTCTTTGATTAGTGGTAAAATAGGTTTTGAAAGGACCTAAAACCCTTTACAAATAGGTTTTGAAGGGACTCAAAACCCTTTCTAAAAGAATACTGCCAAAGATAAACCAAAGACAAACTCAAAAAAAATCTACTAATTCAAGAAAGACAACAAGTGCTGGTGTGAATAAATGTGTTGTACCTAGCTAATTCACTCACTAGGTAATTAGGGGACATATTCACATGTTAAGTTTACTTAGGATATAAGATTCTTTCTAGAAGTCTTAGTTGGCTTATCTAGAACTTATCTTATCTAGCTAATATTGCTTGATTCCTAGGTGATTAGTTTGTCATAGGATTAAGACACTTGTCATGATCTTGTCTAATCCTATCTCTCTACCTTGCCTTTATAAGCAAGGTATCTCATGTACATTTGCATCAACTCAACCATTATTCAATCTTGCATTGTGAAGCAATCCTTCTTGCTATTCTCTCTCTTGTGGAAGTGGTTTTGATCTAGCAACTTTTCTTGGGGGTGTTGGGGAGTCACCATGTACTCCCACATGGTATCAGAGCTCTCCAAGTGTTGTAGATTCCTTCCCAAATATGAGGGTTCATGTTAGCTTGAAGATTTTGTTGGGTATAGATTGGGGTTTCAAGGACCTCACGGTTGAGATCAGGGGGTTGCGTAGCTGAATTTTGACTGTGAATATTTCTATTTTGGGTAAAGTTGTTTTTGAGGATTTTTTTTTTGTTGGGACAACCTCCTGAGTGGTACGATTTTTATATTTTCGCAAAAAATATTTTCTATGGTTATTGTTTAATTTTTGGGGCAATTTTTTTCTATATTAGGGAAAAATTTTATATTGTCGGGCATATTAATCTTCTCCATGGATAGAAATATCTGGGGACATTTGTTTTGTTTTGGATGGCATTAATTCTTATTGGCAAGGTCGTACTTGGCATTGCTTCCATCCTTGTTAGTCCATCCTCACACTGCGTCGAGCCCCTATTCTTGTACCCCAATCGTTATCCTTTCTACCGGTACAAATTCTCTACAGGGTATTTACTTTCTCGTCCACTTCTTTTGATAGCACATAGATCTCTATCATCACAACTACCGTTTATTTTTACACTCCAGATTGGCAACATTTTTTTTTTCTGCATCAGCATTCATTTCTTCCATTAGATGGTAGACGCATCAAATCGAGTAGTCCAACATATAGGGGGGTGATCCTACAATAGTGGTTTACAATTTTGGCCAAATTGGACACTAAAATAGCTTTTTAAACTAAATCTTCACTTTCGGGCACCTATAGCAGTTAAACCGTGAGGAATTTGAAGATGATGCAAACTAGAGTTTCGTGAAATTTTGTCTATAGATTCTAAATATATTTTTTTCAAAAATTTTGGAATTAGATTACACTTCTTTTTCCATCTCCCTCGAAAACTATTTTTTTTCAGAAAATAGCATTTTTAAAAAGTGACACTCACTGTATAATGCATAACTTTTTTTCCATGAAGGATAAAATTCTAATTCTTTTGAATTTAGATTTGTAACTCCAATATCTAGTGCTTCCACTTGGTCAAATAGTTTTTTATTGAATATTTTTTCTTTAATCAAGTTTCAAATTCAAACTAATTGCAATTCATACATAGTGCGACCGTATAATGCATAACTGTTTTTTGTATGTATCAAAATTCAATTATTTTTGTTGGATCAAGGACTTCAATATCTAGTGCACTCATATTGTTCAATTTTTTTTTGATAATCTTCTATTTTTCCACATGTGTAAAACATAGACCTTGATTTTCGGTGAAAAACCTACATTCACAAGAAATAAAAAATAAATATAATAATCAAATTAAATTTAATTAAAATTATATTTTTTTGGAAGCTTATAAAAGGACTACATACTTACAAAAAATAAATTTTAAATGAATTCATTTGATCCTCCAAAAGGTAAATCAAAAATGGTTTTTTATTAGCATTTTGATAGGTGTAAAGGAGACTCAGTTATAGGTATGGTTTAAAACTAGCAGGGTTCTATCCAAGGGGGCTTGGTCTAAGGTTGTTTGATCCAACCCTCTTCATTTGGAATCCTTTAAATGAAACTTTTCAAGGCTTAAATCATTATATTTTCTAAAAATATGTGATTTTAGCAAAAATCAAGATCTCCCAGAAAGTGTAAACCATTATTGTGGCAGCACCCAGGGTCTTCCATCGGCGTACATCCTCAACTAGTTGTCCTATCGTTGGTACCATATAGGTGTGTTTTCCTTGGTTGTTGTCATTGTTGTCCCATCTCATATTTTCGGGTGTTGTTCTAGCCTTCACAAAGTTTGGTCACATTCACTTCAATGGTACGGAGGTAAAGGCTTGTTTGTCGGCCTGTGTTATATTAAAAACTTTCATTTAAATTTTTTTTGTCAAGAAAGCTGATAGTATTGTATTAAATATTCTTTTTTAAAACTTTCTTTTACATTGGGTCGATAATGATTTTCTAATAGCGACGGTGTATTTAATCTTGTAGCGGTTAGTCATATGAATGACTGTAGACTTATTTTAGCCCTGAGCACACATTTTTTGTGCCTATTTAGTATTGCCCTATTTTGTCCCCCAAGTGCCTTCTTATAGGCCTTTTTTTCATTTTTTCATAATTTTTGCAAATGGAGGCCATTTTTTAGAAACAAAAGATCGTCGGAAAGCTGAGAAGCTCAACTTTCTAGTGATGCTGCTTTTTGCATAAATTTTGTACAGTTTTGTGCCATTTTTTCCATGTTGAAGCCCAATCATCATTTTTTTCCTCCAATCTCATATTATTTTCATTCTGAACTCCAATTTTCCCCAAATTTATAGTATTTGAAAGGAATTTAGGATCACTTTATTTCTAGTCATGCACTTTTTGTAGATTTGTTTCCATATTTTCATGATTTTAGTTTGAAGTTGATTTGGTAGTTTGGATACATTGTTGTAAATTTGAAAAAAAGTTATAATTTGTTTGGGACAAAAGGGTTAATTTAAACTTGTATTGTGAAGGGAATTTGTTGTTCCTCTATTCTAATATCTGATTGCATCATGTATTTTCCAAAAGTTGTATCATTAACTCCATATAACTATCATGAATGGAGATCTCAAATGGAGTTGTTATTGTTAAATTGATATTGCAAAGGATAACATTTGGTCAAGGTCCAGAACCCGTAGGAGCTAAAGAGAGAAGAAAATGGCTTGATAGAAGGGATAAAGCTCTTGGTACTCTTCTTTTGTCCATTTCTCCAAATCTTAGATATCATGTTGCATCATGCACACATCCTAATCAAGTTTGGTCTACTTTAGAGAGTCTCTTTGGTAAGCCAGATAAAATGAGGAAATTTAAGTTGGAGAATGAACTAATGGGTCTTAATCCTTCAAAATTTAACAATATCCAAGACTTCTTCTCTAAGATTGCAGTTATCTAATTGTGAGGTCACTAAAGAGGATGAACAGTTGATTCTTTCTATTCTTGCTAACCTTGGTCCTGATTATTTAGTGCTTGTTTCTACATTCTATGCTACAATGGATGCCCTTGGAAATGCATACAAAATGTCTTCTCTTGATGAATTTTTAGCTCATCTCACAAGGGATACAAATGCTTCAAGTGGAAAAGGTAAGAAGTAGAACATGACTCCCAAGTCTAATGAGTAAGGTAAAGATTCTCCTTCACAACAAACTCCTGATTCTACAACATCTTCAAAGAGGAATCATCTAAAAAGAAGAAGTTCAAATGTGCATATTGCAAAAGCATAGGACATGATGAGTATAGATGTTATAATAAGAAGATTGATGAACTCACACACCTTCTTCAAAATAATAACATCCAACTGCCCTCATTAATGTCTTCTACTTCTTCTTCAGTATCACAATCGGTAACCCCCTCATCATCATCATAGTCAGAGAACACATGATCTACATCTAGGCTACAAAAAATGAAAGGGAAATCCCTCTTGGCCTCTACAAGTCCTGAATCTCATAGATGGCTTCTTAATTCAAGAGCATCTCATCATATGTCATCTTCTATGGATATGTTCTCTTCTTTTGAGCCTTGTAATTCACCTCATATTTTGATGGGTAAGAATACCTATATGAAGGTAAGTGGGAAGGGTTCTATTGATATGGGGGAAGATACTTTCAATGATGTACTTTATGTTCCTTCCTTGTCCAAAAATATCCTTTCTATTTATCAAATTACTCATGGGGTCAAGGTAAAATAGTTGAGTTCACTCCTGATAGGGTGTACATAAGGGACTTGGAGACTATGGATATTGTTGTTATCAAGATGGTTGATCATTCATCTCGTGTGTATTCCTTTTCATATTTTACTTCAGAAGATGATAATGCCCCTTTGACTGCATCACACACTCCATTGAGTGTGAACCATGTTTGTGAGGAGAAGTTTGGTCATCTACACCTTGGTATTGTAGAGACCAGTGTTGAGCTTCCTACTCCTCCACCTCCTACTTCTTTAGCCATTGATGCTTCTATTCAACAGGATGATCATAGTTTTTTAGATATTGCTTTTTGAAATGAATATTTGACAGGTATCTCTAACTTTCTCATGGAGTCTCATACTACAGATTTGGAGGACACACTTGAGGGGATTTCTCTCCTCTTTGATGATAGTTTCAACACAACGGTTACACCATCTACTTTGTCTTTGGAGATTGAAATTAATGAGTCTCCTCCTTCACTTGATTTGTCATGTTTCTTGGTTGAGTTTGACCATGATGATTTGTTGTGACTTATTCAAGCTTAGAGGATCCTCATCAGTTTTCAAAGGCATTCATGTTGAGCATTCATCCTTCCTCCTTTTAGTTGGATATGGAGTGGCTTCTACATTAGCTTATGGATTTGTTTTTTCCTAAGGGAAGATATGTTGTTTGCATACATTGGATCATCTTTTGTTTTTAGGCATTCTTCATCAGCATTGGAGCTTCTTCATCATGGGGGGATATACTTCCCTCTTATGGGGGGGTCATTGATTGTATATACATGATGGATATAGTCCGTGGAGGTATTATCGAGTCCTCCATACATCATGTTTTTTTATTTTTTTCTCTTTTGGAGAGGAGTTTTGTCCCACAATAAGCACCAACCAAAAGCTAAAAATAAACCTTACAGTGCCTCCTAAAAATGTAGAAAATATATCACATCATCCATCTTAACTCTCCACCTCAATAGGAGAGAAAGAGGAAAAATAGAAAAAAAAAGGCAACATGAGTCCCCTTACACCTTTGCCACACGTCTCTAGCAAAACACTTTCCACCTCAATAGGATAAAAATCCACCTTAATAGGAGTCACAAGAGAGGGAACCAACTAGAACAAAAGTGAACCCACAACCACACCCACAAGAACAAGCTTCATCTCTATAAGAGAGATCTCTAGCTCAATAGGAGAAATAAATTGTGGAACCAAAAAGAGAGTAAACAAACCAGAAAAAAGGGAAGCATAAGCTACCTTTAACAATGAGAATACCTGGGTCTTCAGAAAATACATTGAACATAGTCCAACCAACAAAACAAATCTAAAAAAGGGCGGAAAACACTCACTTAGTCAACTTTAGCAAAGATGCTAGGAAAATGACATCCTTTAAAATCTAAAACACTAAGTAGAAGACCAATTGTAGCAAAAAATATCAAACCCTAGGGTAAAAGCACAAAGTTGTGTCACACTTTTAGCCAGCTTATTACCACAACTGAATTTAAGTATTTCTAACTAAAAATCAATTTTGGTCAAGCATATGACCTAGTAAGACTCATTCTAGCTAAGTTAGATACTTCCACAACTTTTTCAACTAAAATTGTTGGCTAAAAATATATGGAGCACTACTTTGAGTCCAATTTACCAAAAAAAACAAATTATTTGAAAAACTTGAAGTTTCAATAACTCACTACTAATGTAAATAACATTTTTTTAAAATATAAAATACCCATTTGTAGATCCATAAGTGTAGTTTTCAAAAATATATTTATTTTAATAATATAATTATTATTTATATTCTATTTTTTATTTTTACTAAAAGTAGGTTATTAGCAAAAAATATTAGGTCGGTTACCATGCCAAGGAAAAATATTAAAACATATTAAAAAATTTGAAAAAAATATGATGCACTAGATAAAAGAATCTATTTCAAGATGGTATAATTTTTTTTCCGTTTTAGATAAATATTTAATATGAAAGTTGACATCCCATGAAAACAAATATTTTTGGATTCACTCACATTTTAATATTTATTTAAAAATATATATTTATCAAAATTGGAAAAAATATATCCATGCACTAAAATTTCAAGTTATAAATACACATAAAAAAATTGAAAGAAAAAAAAAAATTACTAGAAAAAGTTTGACGTCTCATGCAACTTCATTTTTCAGCATTTTATTAGCAACTAAATTATAGTGTTAATTTATTAAAAACTAGTTTAAAATATTTTTTATTTTTTTTTTAAATACAAACATAAAATATACTAAAAAATACATATTTTACTAGTTTGCATCATTTCAAAATTCAAAACATATAGCCACTTTTTAGTGATTCAAGTTTAAAAGTTTGATCAGTGTTGGTTGTTTCCTTTATAAAGTGTGACACAACTTTGTTCTTTTATCCCCTAACACCTTCAAAGGAATCACATACCACCCAACATCCACAAATACTTGAATTTGAAAGCACATAAATAGACATTACTATAAAAATAGGATACCTTTGAACCAAAAAAGAAAGAAAAAAAATCATCTTCCATGCTAAAGTCACCATAAACATTCATCACAAACATGGCTACATCCTTGGCTAAGATACCTCCCCCAAACACCTTCAAGGAATTGATGAAGGGGTCAGCCCCATTGCAACAAACATAGGCATAAATACCTATAAACTAGAGATCAATAATGTCATCGTTGGATAAGCCATTCAACTAGGCAGCGACCAATAAAACCATAAAAACTTATACAACCCACCTCTGCACTTCTACAAACAAATCCCTGAAAGTCCTTAAAGACAAGATGATCTAAAACAAAGATCCAAATCAAAGACTTTGTGAACTATAAATTTTTTGGGATAGGGGCTCTCTTACACTTCTAGGGTTTTTGCACCTAAAAGGAGAGAGGAATCCCAAAAACCTAGGCGGTTCACTCAAAAACTAATGCAAATATGACTAAATTATGCCTAAATGTAATGTTCTAAATGCAAAGAATGGATAAAAGAGATTGATTACTAATACAAAACTAATAAAATGCAAGATGTTTGAAAACACACTATGATATGAAAAATAGACTAAAGATGCAAACAAACTGTAACAAAAATTAATGAGACTACAAAGGTGCACCTAGAAACTAGAAAGTGATGGAGAGGAGCTCTAGAATCCTATAGAAATCACTGTTGAAGCCAACTGGGACACTTACGCCAAGCTGGGTGACTTACTCCTATTTCGGGGACATTTTGTCAGAACAAGTTTCAGGGAATTGGGTACTCAGAACTATAGAATACACTTTTCAAGCCTGGTAGTGGGAATAATTCACCACAAATGGTGACTTAGTCCAATTTTGAATCTTAGGAAATTAGGGACAGGAATCTATCGTCTCCAATCTGTACTTCTATTTTTTTTAGGTTCCTGGATCCAAATTTGTAGAATATAATCTGTAAGTGTTCTCCAAGATTCTTTTAGGGCTTTGAACATTTTGAATGACTTTGATAAAAAAATTATGCCTTTTCACACCTTGTTCTTTGAAAAATCTACACACAAGACCTACAAACATATACAAAGAGGGGAAAAAGTGTTAAGGGTTAGTGAATAGGGGTTTTCCTTCATCAAACCCTAGTTTGGTAATTAAACCCTTGAAAATAAAATGGAATGAAAAGAAAATGATGAATGAACAAAATGCAATGCTACAACTCACCAAACCCTTGAAGTAGAAATTTGAAGATGTACAAGTAATAGCTCCAATGTTCTTGAAAAATGTCTAGAATGCTTGAGTGATTGAATGATTAATGAGGGTTGAAATGAGAGAGAAAACCCTATATTTATACACAATTATGTAAAATTTCCAAAAAATACATCATAGGTTGACCTCAAGGCTTAGAGAATAATATCCTGCCAGAATTTTGAAATATTTTTTATTTTTGAGCCAAGTGGGACTAAGTTGCCCCTATTGGCAACTTGCTCCCACTTAAGCATTTTAAGTAGATGTTGGGAACTAAAGTGTATTAAATGATGTTCAATGGGACTATTCTCAAGAATACACTTAAGTAGGGCTGATAAGTGTATAAATGGGTCATTTAAACATAAGAAAGGGTCAAATTATTGATGACAAGCCTAGAAAAGAGTGAAAGTTTGTTACAACACTTTGAAATAAGACTTGGTAAATTATAAAAAGGGGTTATTTAAGTGAATTATAATAATAAGATCCTAGAAAAGTGTAAAAATGTGTTACAACACTTTTACAAGGCATCATAAAGTTCTTATGATTCACAAGACCCCAAGACCTAATGTGAATGTGTTGACCACATCACAACATTAAATCAAGGAAAATTAGGCCAAAATCCACAAGAAAGACCCAAATGAGAGTGAAAATTTCCAAAGATACATTTTTCTACGCTACATTTAGCCCCCACTTTAGTGAGAGGATGAACCTTCTTCAAACTCACACTAAAGTAGCCAAACATGCATATCAAGAGGGATCCAAATGCACTTATGTTGGCAAGATGAAACAACAACAAATAGGAGGGGTGATCAAACCCCCAGGATCAAGATCCCATGGAAAACCAAACATAAGTACAAAGGAACACACATGAAAATGATGATGAAAGGGAGAAAATAAAAGAGAAAGAGAGATCAATTCAAGCTTTGATCATTTATCCAACTTGGTGTGGGTCATATCTAGACTGTTTGTCTGGAAAAGGAAAATGTATACTCACTCTGAGGTGGAACTAATGGCTTATTTTTGGGTGAGAAGTCTTAGAAGGTGAGAAACATACACTCATGGTTGGTATGCACTCACACAAATGTAGGTGGCTATGGGGAAATTCATGCCTTGGAATGGGCTTCCCGCTCAACCATACCAAAGTTATACCTCCTAATAACTTTAATAAGGCACCACAAAATAAAATGACTTTTTGAGCTTCATGAGACAAGCAAAGCTTTGTATGTTTAGAACTCATGAACAAACAAGATGGCACCACATGCATGCAAGCTAGCCATATAACAAATGCAAAATACAACATGAAAAATATGTTCAAAGGAGTCTTGCTTAGTTCACGTAAGGTCTTTAACTTAGGGAACATTGTCCCTAATGTCTCCAAGAGAGGACTGATCAAAGAATAGAAAATTCACATCTTAGGGGATGAAGTGTGTCGCATCAGGCCACTAAGAGGAATGTAATATTATAAGATAGATCAAGCTTATGAAGGACACTACACCCAATGTCATCTGCAAAGCTACAAACACAACATATGAAGTAAGAAGGATGTACTAAGAACAAAGAAAAAAAAAATGCAAAAGAATAATGCCAATGTATGCCCCCACTTTAAAGGAATTGCTACATATTGTACTGTGAGAAATTACTTTAAAGTAGCAAATGAAAAATGCAAACAAGAAAGAAGACATGAGAGCCAACTTGGAAATCCCTATTCCAAGTCACATGTTTCTAAGTAAGGTTGTGTCATGCAAAAGAAAAGGAAAGAAGGAAAGAGGGATTTCCCCCAAAATGAAAACACCAAACACATAAGGGATCTATGGATTTGGGGTCAGTATGTTCTTTGTTGCAATTTTTTGTAAAGAACTCAAAACTGTCATCATTCCCCAAATACATAGAACTGGAAGAATGACACAAAGAAAGTGAAAACAAAGAAAAGAACCATTTTGGGTCAACATGGAAGAGACATAAGGTGTCTCAATGCCTTGCATCATCCCCAAACGGAAAACACAAAACAAAAGTGAAAGAGAAAATGAAAAAGGAAAAATGAAAAAGAAAGCCTTTTGGGTCAACATGAAGGAGACATTACTCCCTCAATTTCTTGTGTTATCCCCAAAAGTAAAACACAAGAAAAGAAAAAGATAAACGAAAAGAGAAAAGAAAAAAGCCTTTTGGGTCAACATGGAAGAGACATAGGGTTCCTCAATGCTTTACATCATCCCTAAAAGGAAAACACAAGAAAAGAAAAAGATAAATGAAAAGAGAAAATAAAAAGGCCTTTTGGGTCAACATGGAAGAGACAAAGGGTGTCTCAATGCTTTGCATCATCCCCAAAAGAAAAGCACAGGAAAAGAAAAAGATAAAAAAAAAGAGAAAATAAAAAGGCCTTTTGGGTCAACATGGAAGAGACAGAGGGTTCCTCAACACTTTGTGTCATCCCCAAAAGAAAAACATAAAGCAAAGGAGAAAATAGAAAGATAAAAAGTGAAAGAGATGCACAACATAGAGAAGAATGAAGGTACAAATAGAGGAATTGCACAAAGAGAGAGGACACCAAATACAACATCATGGGGGATCACATTATGCACATGCAAAAGAAAAAGATAAAGAAAATGTAAAAGAATAGTAAGAAAAATGTAAGTCAACTATTGAGCAAGTTCTCCACCTCCCAATCATGTTCATTGGATTTAGAAGGATAACAACTAGCTATAGGGACAAGAGCAAGTTCCAAACTAGGTGAAGTACCAAGTTCATCACTCTGCATAGGAGATATCTCAGTTAAGCTCATGCACAAGGAAAACAATGAGTTTAATTCATTATGTACTTCTTCATCAATTTTAGTTGTTTCCTCATCATCGTCCAGGTTAATCACAACAGGAGGATGAATGATAACACTCTAGGAAGAGTGCATCTCTTGTTGTGATTGTTGTATTGGGTCACTTTGTGGAAGGTAGGGAGGAGGATTGTCATGCATTGCTTCTGGAAAGTGTGGATTTTGATTTTCTTTGTTTTCTTCTTCATGTAGCTTGTGAACAAGGGCACAACGTTGACGCCTACACTCCCTAGCACCTCAGTTTCTTTTGGTTTTGTTCTAAAGTTGTGTTGGTGTAAGAGTGGGTTGATCGACCATAGGTTTCTTTTCTTTCCTAAGGGGAGGAATGAAAGAAACCATAGGAGGTTGATCAACCACTTTCTCTTTTTCTTTTGATGTAGAGAAAGAGGGTTCATACCATCAAATTTCTATATTCTTGGCAATAATCAAGTACACAACTAAAATTCTTCATTCTTGAGGAAATCTCAATCATTTAACCTTGAGCAACATGGGCCCAACTTATACAAATGGACTCCAATATCTATCAGACTTGGTAAATGATTTCAACATGCTTATATTCATCCCAAGAACTCATTACAACCATCCAAAGATCAGAAAACAATTATTTAAGGTCAACCATAAACAAACTATGCATAGATTTGTTCAAACATCAAGAAAACCATGTTTCTTTTACCACTCTCCACCAAAATGAAACACACAATCTACCATAACTCATGGGTGATCCCACAATAGTGGTTTACATTTTTTTGCCAAACTGGACACTCAAATAATTTTTTTTAACTAAATCTTCACTTTCGGGCACCTATCGCAACTAAACCATGAGGAATTTGAAGATCATGCAAACTAGAGTTTCATGAAATTTTTTCTATAGATTCTAAATATATTTTTTTCAAAAATTTTTGAATCAAATTGCACTTCTTTTTCCATCTCCCTTGAAAACTATTTTTTTTAGAAAACAACATTTTTAAAAGTACTTCATCATAACTCATAACTTTTTTCCATAAAGGATAAAATTATAATTCTTTCAAATTTAGATTCTGACTCTAATATCTAGTTCTTCCACTTGGTTAGATAATTTTTTATTAAATATTTTTTCTTTAATCAAGTTTTGAATTCAAACCAATTATAATTGGACATAACATGACCATATAACGCGTAACTTTTTGTATGTATCAAAATTCTTTTTTTTTCTTTGTTGGATCAAGGAATTCAATATCTCTGCACTAATTTTATTTTATTTTTAATAACTATTTTTCCACATGTGCAAAACAAAGAGCTTGATTTTCAATGAAAACCTACATTCGAGAAAAAAAATAAATATAATAATAAAATTAAATTTATTTAAAATTATACTTTTTGGGAAGCTTATAATAAGGACTACATACTTGCAAAAAATAAATTTTAAATGAATTCATTTGATCCCCCAAAAGGTAAATCAAAAGTGGTTTTTATCAGCATTTTGATAGGAGTAAAGGAGACTTGTTATAGGTATGGTTTAAAACTAGCGGGGTTCTATCCAAGGGGGTTTGATTTAAGGTAGTTTGATCAAACCCTCTTCAATTGGAATTCTTTAAATAGAACCTTTTAAGGCTTAAATCATTATATTTTCTAAAAATATGTGATTTCAGCAAAAATCAGTTCCTTCGAGAAATTGTAAACCAGCTTTGTGGGATCACCCTCATGAAAATTAATAAATGAATATTTTTAATTTTAAGGGTTTTTAGAACATGTAAAAAATAGAGTTTTTCACCAAATTTTATCACTTTTTGATAGTGGAATAAAAAGATATGAATTTTTCTTATCTGTTGGAAACCCTAGTTTCATAGTTGAGTAGTCTTCACCAAAAACATCATAAATCACTCAAAACCCAATGAAAATTTGATTAAACAAAGTGAAAATGAAACTATATTCACATATATAACATTTCAAACAAGTTTGAGGTCTTTATTTGATCTATACAATCTATACCATTCTCTACAACAGCCTGCAACTTCCAAAGAAAACAATCACATAGGGCTACCAATGGTAAAATGATCATAACTTTCTTGAAACTCAATAAAAAACACAAAAACAATTGAAAATGAAAGATATTTCATTCCTCTATCAATAAAAATTAATTTCAGATCTGTACACCTTCATACAAAGCCATACCGTGTAAAAGAATAGGGTAGAACATTGGAAAATTGTACAAAAATTCATCTCTTCATTCATAAATTCTTGTTCAATCTACATTCCAACCCCCCATTTGACTTGGAGGCCCATTTTTATTCTTGTACAATCAAGTTATGCTCCAACCAACCTACAACTACAATTTAACAACTTTTAACAAACTTTTTAAAAGTTGTCATTTAACAAGAAGAGTTGTTATGACAACATTTAACAACTTTTGATAATATTTTCATTTTTGAACTAAATGACACCAAAACTTCATCAATGACTCCAAATTACTTCAAACATATATAAAATGGCTCATTAAACCTTATTACAATATTAAAACACCTAATTTAATGAATTTATACAATATGGCCTCATGGAGGCTTGAATGTAACAAGGTGCTCCTACACCATTCTCCCCTTGAAGAAAAAACTCAAATCCCTTGAGGGAGCAAAGAGTAAAGGAATTGCAAACATAAATGAATCTTCACTATCACTAGTAATCACAAAAAATTGTATCTTCATCTTAACCCGTGGTTTTTTCTTCCTTGAAATTACAAACACAACAAGAAGAAGGTATCTTCTTTCCATCTTCCCATCATGTACATGTTCAAACTCATCCACAATCCCTGCACCATGATTTTCCTGCAACCATAATCTCTCTATTTTTGTTGTCTCAAGATAACAACAAAATTCTACATGGAGAAAACTAAAAATGCCATTAGTATCATCATAAAACAATCAAGTAAACATTTCATTCTCATAACTCAATAGAAAATCCATCCCACCTTTGTCCTCTTCTTTATTAGATTTAGACATCACTCCATCATCTTCTTCTACCTTTACCATTGAATCTTCTACTACATTTGTTGTCTTCATGTCCCAAAGGTCCATTTCTTGTGCATCTTCCTTCTTTGTGGGAAGATCTGCTTCACTTTATGGCTTCATAATTAGGAAGAATCCTCTTCCTCCTCCTGCCTTCAAGTTCTTCATGAAATCCTTCTCACCCACCATCAAAACACTAGGCCCTTCATGTTTTGTCTTGTATTCTTCTAGGAGAGGTGAGAGTTTGTAAGGCTTCCCATCCTTCACAATGGAGTATGTGTTCTTCTCCCCATTATGCTTGGTCTTCCTATCAAACTTGTTTGATGTGATGCGGCATGGCATGGTTGCTATCATTATCTCTTGGTCATTTGGACGATGTAGGTGAAGTGTTTATTATTGGTTGAGCTTGGTTGTTTGGTTTTTGTACGGGTTGAAGCATGGTTTCATCTATGATGGTAGTTTCAAAAGTAGACAGGGATATGTTATAGAGATACAACTCTGCTATTTTCATGGCTTTGAATTTTTGGTAGTCTATAAAGAAGAAGTCTTGTTGTGGTGTTATAGGTTCCATGGGCTCAGGCCAATGGGATTCTAAGGAAAAGTTTCCTTTGGAAGACAAAGGGTTAAAGCCACTATGGTGGACAATAAATATGTCATTGTCAAATGGAAACTTTAAGCATTTGTGAACAACCGAAGGGACAACTTTCATTGAGTGAAGCCATGGATGGCCTAGCCTCAAACAAAACTAGTTCGACAGCAGGATGATGGAGAATGTGACATCTAATGTTTTTGCTCCTATCTATAATGGAAGGACAATCGATCCTATCATAGGGCAAGAAAAAACATTGTACGTCTTGATCCATGCTTTCGATTTTTCATAGTCATCTTAATAAGATCATATAATACTAAAAACTCCTCGATGATCACATTCTCTCCATAGGCGGGATCTATTAATATCCCATTACTGGGCTTATCATAGATATGATTGGCTATGTAAAGAGGACCATCTGGTAGATTTTTTAGTATGTCCTTAGAGGAGAAAGCAATATCAAGAGAATTCTTAGGTTGGCCCTTACGAGGGATAAAATCTATCGTGCCTACCATTTCATCCATAGGATTAATATGTGTAATATGTGGAAGAGGATCATGCTATTCATCATTTGTATCAACATTCATCACATCATTCTTTGGATTTTCACTACCTTTGACAAATGAAATATTATGTTTAGGCATTGGATTGGTGAAAATTTCAAAGTTTTGATTTGGAGGGCCAATAGACTTATTGCCTTGATCATTGACATCTGCAATGGATAGACGACCAAAATCAATGAGGTCTTGCACAAGGTGTTTAAGATGCTTACAATGTTCTGTGTCATGTCCATTTTGGCAATGATAATCATAATACGCATTTGATTTAAAGCTTGAATGTAAAGGCTTAGTAGGATTGGGTGCTCTGACGGTAGGCAAGGTAATCATTTGTTGTTGTAAAAGTTGAGTCATTGTGTTATGAAGGGTATCAGGTAAAGGTGTGAGTTATCTTTTCAGATTGCCATAACTAAAGGGTACTGTGGTTTTAACAACAACTTGGTTGTTGACAATTGGAGTTATTTTTTGAGGAGGATTGAATTGCAAGAACCCTTTGTTTTGTTTTCTAAAAGTTTGGGAATTGTTTTGGTGTGTTGGTTTGAATTTCTCACTACGGCTAGAAGTGGACCTTGTATCGTGACTACTAACCAAATTTTGATAATCACAAAGGGAAATACACAAGTGCACGAAAGAGGGAAATTTCATCATGGTCAACTTGTCTTGAATCTTAGTTTGCAAGTTTTCTATGAATATATTTTGAAGATGTGGGTTAGGGACCTTGACATCAATTTGGGAATAAAGTGACTGATAGTGTGAGATAAAATCAGTGGTCTTTTCATCATCATGTTGCTTGCATCTCATCAAATCAACCAATATATTTTTTGGAGTCATATGAACATGGAAATGATTTATAAATGCATCAACAAGTTCATTAAATGAATGAATTTAATTGTTCAGTAAAGATGAGAACCATTCCAAGGCAGTATCTTTAAAGTCCTAGGAAAATTTTTTGCTAACAGTTTATCATCAAGGACAAAATCACTACATAAGGTGGTATAGGCATTGACATGGTTAGAAGGATCTCCCTTCCCTCCATATTTATCAAATCTTGGAATATCTACTTCTTGTAGCATTATTGTTCACAATATTTCCAAAGACAATGGGCTGCTTCGAACACAATAGGTGGGTGGTCCATTCTGATTTTTCTTTAAGGTAGAGATTTGTTTTTGCATGGAAGAAATAGTTTGGAAGAGTTGCGTCATGAGAGGATTAGTATAGGTAGTATGAGGTGGAAGTGAAAGTGGTGATGGAATGTATGTAGTAGTAGGGAAAGTGGATGGAACACTTATAGGTGGTAGTAAAAGATAGAACATTCAATGCCACATAGGAACTAGGGATGCTAGTAGGAATACCCAAGGAAGGAATCACATTACTAACAGGTTGCATTGTTGTTGTGACTTGGGGAGTGGTATAGGTAGGTATTGAGGCTACTGTTGAGGGAGGAGGAATTTTAGTTCCACCTTGGTTGGTCACAATGCTTGTTGGAATTGGAGCACTAGATGTTGAAGGAAGATGTTTGCCAAAGATCTTAACTATTTTTTTCACAAGGTCAAGGCCTTCATCACTTTCAAGCATACAATGAATGTTTTCTTTGGTTGGAATTGTAGTAGTGGATATGTTTTCAAGGCTGAATTGGTGTTGCAGGTGTACTAAGTCCTCATGAATTTGAATTATCTTTTCTTGCGGGATATCATCAATCTTATGTTCAACATGCATGATTCATGAATGCAAAGAGTTGCTAAGGGTATTGTCCATGCCTAATGCACTATTATCAGTACTAGGAGTAGTAGCTCTAGATAACCCAAGATCCACAATGAGTGTGTTATCATGGGATGCCATGAGTCTAAAACTTCTTCTCACTAAGGTATTAGCAATAGGGCACCAAACACTCATGCAAAGGCTACTAAAGGTGGGGTGAATGCAAATGCATTGTAAAGTAAGAGCAATAAAATGTTGATAACTAGAATTCTAGAAAGCAACATAGAAATGCAAAAACAACAAGCATAAATTCAAAAAATTAACTACATCTGATAAAAAAATGCAATATAGACTGTGCAACTATACTAAGTTGCCCAGGGTGGCAAATGAGTCCAGGGAGTAATTTTTTTAAAAAAAATTCAAAAAATTTAAATTGGTTTTTATGCTTTTTAGATTTTCAGATGTAGATAGAATATGAATATGTAGAATTTTAATGTTTTTCAATGAGTTTAAATGCAAAAATGAACTTTTCACTAATGCAATTTTGAAAACCCTAGAATGAAAATAAAGCAATGCAAAATGCAATGCAAGGTATTTCAAGGATGTAAATGCACTTGAAATTACAAAAATGATGCTCTAAATGCAGGTTCACCAAAATGAACCATAAATTTTTGGGGATAGGGGCTCTCTTACACTTCTAGGGTTTTTGCACCTAAAAGGAGAGAGGAATCCCAGAAACCTAGGTGGTTCACTCAAAAAATAATGCACATATGATTGAAATATGCCTAAATATAATGTTCTAAATGCAAATAATGGATAAAAGAGATTGATTACTAATACAAAACTAATGAAATGCAAGATGTTTGAAAACACGCTATGATATGCAAAATGGACTAAAGATGCAAACAAATTGTAGCAGAAATTAATGAGACTACAGAGGTGCACCTAGAAACTAGAAAGTGATGGAGAGGAGGTCTAGAATCCTACATAAATCAGTTTTGAAGCCAACTGGGAAACTTACACCAAGCTAGGCAACTTAGTCTTGTCTTGCGGAAATTATACCGAAATAAGTTTTAGGGAATTGGGTACTCAGAATTGTAGAAGACACTTTTTAGGCTTGGTAGTGGGACTAATTCACCACATATGGAAACTTAGTCCACTCTTGAATCTCGAGAAATTTGGGACAGGAATCTATAGTCTCCAATATGTACTTTTGTTTTTGATAGGTTTCTGGATCTGAATATGCAAAATCTAATATGTAAGTGTTCTCCAAGCTTCTTTTAGGGCTTTGACCACTTTGAATGACTTTGATAAAATTTTGACACCTTTTCACACCTTTCTCTTTGAAAAATCTACACACAAGACCTGTAAAACACATGCAAAGAGGGGAAAAAGTGTTAAGAGTTAGTGAATAGGGGTTTGCCTTGGTCAAACCCTGGTTTGGTAATTAAACCCTTGAAAATAAAATGGAATGAAAAGAGAATGATGAATGAACAACATGCAATGCTACAACTCACCAAACCCTTGAGGTAGAAATCTGTAGATATGCAAACTGTAATAGCTCCAATGTACTTGAAAATTTCCTAGAATGCTTGATTGAATAATTAGGAATGCTTGAGTGCTTGAATGATTGAATGGGGGTTGAAATGAGAGATAAAACCCTATATTTATACACAATTATGTAAAATTTCCTGAAAATACAACATCACTGGCCTACCTCAAGGCTTAGAGAATAATATCTTGCTAGAATTTTGAAATAATTTTGATTTGGAGCCAAGTGGGACTAAGTCACCCCTATTGGCGACTTGGTACCACTTAATAATTTTAAGTGGATGTCAGGAATTAAAGTGTATTAAATGATGTTTAACAATATTTTCTCAAAAATACACTTAAGTAGGGTCGGTAAGTGTACAAAGGGGTCATTTAAACATAAGAAAGGGTCAAATTATTGATGACAAGCCTAGAAAAGTGTGAAAGTTTTTTACAACAATTTACAACACTTTGAAATAAGACTCAGTAAATGATAAAAAGGGGTTATTTAAGTTAATTATAATAATAAGATCCTAGAAAAGTAAGAATATGTGTTACAACACTTCACAACACTTTTACAAGGCAACATAAAGTTCTTAATGATTCACATGAACCCAAGACCTAATGTGAATGTATTGACCACATTACAACATTAAATCAAGGAAAACTAGGCCAAAATCCACAAGAAAGAAACAAATGAGCATGAAAATGTCCAAAGATACATTTTTCTATGCTACACTTTGAGAAACTAGAGAAAGACCATAAGATAAATCATCAAGTAGCAAGATCTAAGGCCCCATAACAACCAAACCATGGTAGGTTAGGTGACAACAAAAAAGGAAGGATGCCTCCCACAGAATGGTTAGAACCATGACTGTGCCCATGGAAACATCTACACTAGTAGCCATAATGGCTTCAAAAATAGAAGCAAAACACCCATGCGTGTCAACTCTAGAGCGTTGCTCCATCCAAGGGGAAACAACACCAATGAATGGAGCAACAAAGGAACAAAATGTCCCACACCAAACAACCCATCCATGCTTTCAACCTCAAATTCATAAATGACCTCACCCTCAATGCCAAAAGGTTTGAAGCCTCCATTTGCCTCACCATATTTAAATCTAGCTCATTGTCACCCACATCATTAGAGGGTTTCAAAATTACACCCCTATGCCTCTTCTCACCCATTTCCTTTGCCTTCGATCATCGTTCTTTTCAAGAAATGATAATCCTAGTTCTATATATGCAAAAAATTGTCATCACTGTATGAATGCAGTAGATTTTAGAATAAAAAATATTTAAAAATAGTAATTAAAATTTCTAGTATAAAACCACACAAATCTCAGATGGAGTGTGAAGTAGATTTTCTCACACTTCGATGAAGGTTTGTGGATGCTCGATTGTTATGTAAGCTCTTCAACAACATGATGACATGATTTAAACTGTTAAAAAATGGTTCAAAGATTTTTCAAATAGCTCCCTTGAATTCTTGAGAGGATGGTGTACTTATATTTTTTTGTGAAGATATGGATGGAAAAGATTGCTTTAATCAATCTAGAGGATTAAATATTTGATTAAGTTAACTATTTTGACTAACTAGTAACTCAATTAATTGATTAGTTAGCTGACTTGACTAACTAGTTAACTAGATTGTTTGATCATTCAATTTGTTAGAGTAAATAGGTAATCACGTAATAATTAATTAATTATTAGGCCCCTTTTAATTTAATTATTTAAGTTAAACTTATGATTTATTTATTCGTTAGTAGATCAAGAGATAATAATAGATCATGTTGTTTCACTATATAGGATGAAGACACTTGTCACAATCTAATCAAATCCTCATATAGGGTTTGATTTTTTTTAATTTTTCATAAGGATTCTCCTTTCATTGTAATCATTCATTAAGGTTATTGTAACAATATAATTCTTAGGTTTTTCAAAAAATTCATCTTGCTTGATCTCTTCTTTGTGATAGGATAATTGCTTGTAGGTAATTTCTGGGAGCTATGAGATTCAATCAACTCCAACATGGTATTAGAGCACCAGATCAACAACTTCTTGTTCAAAATTTGAGAGATCTAGCCTTGAGATTTTTTTGGTGCATCCTGGAGCAAAATAAACCTTTCCATTACATTCAAAGTGGCCAAAAACCTAAGAATTGACTATTATTTCATGAAAATTTGAGCAAATAATCTTTTGGACTTTTTGTGGGCACAAAATTCAAGGTTCAATTTTTTTTATAGTTGTACAGAATCTATATGATCTTATGGATCTTTATATTATTATGTAGCATATAGGTAGAAATATCATTAATTCATAGGTATGCAATAAAAAGTTTCATCAACACACAAAAAACAACAATGAAACGTTTTTCAAAAATTAGCAATTTTATTAATTTTAGCAATGTATAGAATATGTCGGTGTACATTTTCCTACACATGCATTCACTAGGATGATTTCAATGATTTTATTGTCATTCATGATATTTTTTCATCAATTTTCATCAGTTGATGTTTTATCTCGACAATCATTGAATAGTCAGCATTGCTCAACCCTTTGGCCACTTGGTGAGCAATGCTACCACCTCAAACACCTCTAGAGAAGCCTCTCATCCCCTATATGCTAGTCCATGGTCCTATCTACAATGAGGATTTAAGCAGCTGGCATCTTCCCTCAATGTTACAGTCGGTCATGCATGCAACCAAGGGCTATGTTTTTAGCCCCTATTTTCCTTAGAAGTCAAATTGAGCAAGTTTTATGAAATCAAGTATAACTTGGGATTTCAATCTCTATTTTTTGTGCATCATATACCATTGGAAAGATAATTTTGAGCCCAATCTAGTGGTGCTACCTTTTTTCCATATTATTCTCTTGGCTATTTTTACAAACCTCTGAAGTTAGGTCAAGCTATTTTCACTTAGAGTGTCATAAACTTTGACTTGGATATTTTATTTTTATGATTTGAGTGACATAAAAAAGCTGATTCAATCATCTAAAAAAATTTCAAACCTATTTTTTTTAAAAATAACCAATTACTTCAATTAGTTATTAGGTTTTATTTTTTGGTTCTTTTCTTGAAAAACATGCAAAAAAGGTTAATTTTTTGGGATCAAAGGGGATATTTATTGAGATTTGAGGATATATACTATTATTTGTCTTTAAATTTCTATAATTTATTATTAAAATGTCATGAATCTGAAAGGAAAACGATGAACTCGAAAATCCTTTTGAGAACCAATATGCACCTTTAGTATCTTATGTTTCTCGTGATGCAAGCACATACTACTATGTCTTAAAGCAGAAACAAACACAAATTAATTTCCATCACATTAACCCTTAGAGGAAAGTTAATGTAGTTTGCATATCTATGAAAATTTCAGTAGCATAACGACATGTAAATTAACATTTCAAGAATGAGAAAGAAGAAAGATAGAAAAAAGAGAAAAAATAATGATATATGTGGGGAAAACCCTTTCGGGTAAGAAAAACACACTCAAAAGCATCAAACCAATGTATTATCAATAAAAAAGTAGTTACAATACAATAAAATAGTTTATACTCTTTCAAGTGTCTTTACACTTGCAGGCTCACAACCTTAACATGGAAATTACATCTTGCTCTTTTGGAGAAAATCTGATAGCATAACCCTAGAATAAAATTTTCCTCTCATAAAGTCATAAACATGTTTCATATCTATAAACCTCTATCATGGGAACTCAATAATGTCATGTGTCATCTCCATAGTCTCTGTACGCATACAAACTAAAATAAAGAACATCCACAAGTTCAAACTGACTAAAAAGCAACCTACCAAACATGTAACAACATGCACCAACATATTTTACCTTTACTCAAAAACAACATGCACCAACATGCAAGGAGTCCAACTTAATATTTTATGCAAATATTAAGTCACCTTGACATGTATGAAATTCCACTTGAGAAAATATAGCCACCTACCAATTTTGAACTCCCATTTGACTTCTAGTCTCTCTGAGTGGTTTTCATAGTCTTGTTTAGCAACTTTCTAAAATCCTACCAAGTGATAACTGAAAAAAAAATGACACATGTCACTATGGCACACCTTTGAGAGGTTTTCACAAACACCTCTTTCCAATTGAGCGCCCCAAGTGACAAGTGGCATAATTTTGTGCTCTCCACCAAACTTGTAGGAAGCCAACTTGTAATCAGGTCCCATAAAGTGTTATAGTTGTATATGCATAAAAATAGTCATGTCTAGTAATCCTAACATTTAATTAAATATTTATTATTTAATTAATTTCTTTCTTAATTCTTCTAGATATAAATAAGTTTAATTTATTTATTTATATCGTTCACCTACTTTATTCTTCCACTTTAATTAAATAAATTCATTTTATTTAATTACCACTTTCTTAAGTCCACTTAATTAATTAATTAAATGTTATTTTTTATTTAAATTAATTATCACATTTAAGTTTAATTAAATCTTTGATTTAATTGAATTTAATTCCCTTTCTTCTAAATCAAATATTAATTAAATATGCTTATTTAATTAATTCCACATGTCACTTCCCAAATCTTAATTAAATATTTTATTTAATTAAGAATCTTCCACTTTCTCCAAATCTTATTTAATTAAGAAAATCTACCATGTCACCAATAAATGAATAATGAATTTAATAAATTCATTATTTATCTTCAAAATCTTTTCTCAATCTCACAAAAAGATGATTTTTACAATTCATCTTTATCATCTCTCATGAAAGAGGAAATAAATCCTTCTTTTTATTTTTCTTCTATTTTTCTCTCTAGTCTTCTCCATCTTCAACCGTTCAATTTGCCAGAATTATCACAGTCGTTGATTGCATCAGCCAATAAAAAGCTTTTGAAAACTCTATAAATATCACTGTAAATCCAAGCATTGGTTACACACACACACAAAGATAGACACATACATGCATTAGAGACAAGTAATCAACATTTTAGCATTATTATCAGTTTTAGCATTTATATCATTTAGTAATTCTAGTTTCTTTCAATATCATTCATAGCATGTTAATCATATCTTAGCATAGCATGCATTCATCTTTAATCTCATTCTCTAGGAAGACTATTTGTTGAGCCTAGCATACAATCTGAGAGCAAGCTGGAATCAACAAAAACACTAGAGATAGAGGACGATAAGATGACATCAATGACAAAAGACTGAATTTGCATTCCTTTTATTTGATTTTATGTTTTGATATAATTTCTTATTGGTGTGTTTGATTTGTTTTAAATCTACATTTATTCATACACTTAAAATCGACCACACGATAGCAACTTAAAAACATATCAATTAGGATTTAAATAAAAACATATGAAGCAAGGAGACTAATTGAATTAATTAAATAATCTTGGGACTCTCTAAGGTTGAGACACCTTAATCCCAACATGATCCAATCCATATCTCTCCACTCACACCATACAACTATTATTGGTGGAAAAAATAAATGGAGATACATAATTTGAAGAAGCAAGGGTTATGTAACCATGGGTAAATAAATTGAACCTATACAAGTTGTAGGGAAGAGAAAATGGTGTAATAGGTGTGATGAGGCTTTTGGGACATTGTGCATGTCTATGTCTCCTAATTTTCTCTTTCATGTTGAATCTTACACCAAACCCAATCAGATTTGGACTCAATTGGAGTCCTTGTTTGGGAAGAAGGATACCTTGAGATGATTTTAGTTGAACCATGAACTTATCAGTTTGAATCCTTTATATTTTGACATGATTTAGGACTTCACCACACTTAAGTCTCTCAAGTTACAATTGATATAGTGTGCTATATACAAACAAGACTCTCAATTGATTCTATCTATCCTTACCAAGCTTGGTCTTGACTATTCAATTATTGTTTCCACCTTCTATGTCACTAGATATGCACTTGGTACTAGATTCACCATGCCTTCACTTGATGATTTTTCTAAATTAATCACTAGGGAGTAGGTAAAGTTTATATAAATGGGATCATTGAAGTCTTCCAAACCATAGACTCTTATTGCAACACCAAGCACCAAAGACCAAAAGGCTTCAAATGGAACAAGGAAAGAAACAAACACATAAGGATTTCAAGAATAATTACCAAGCAAAGGATTCACATGACCATAAGATACCTTTGATTCTTCTTCCTCTTCTAAGGGGGGCTCGTTTAAGAAGGATAGACCAAAATGTGTATATTAAAAAAAGTTAGGACATGATAAGCATTAGTGTTATGCAAATACTTGATTGATGAATTGAAACACCTACAGAAGAATCATATTCAGTTTCCTTCATCTACATCTTCAAACTCATCATCTTCTTCCACTTCAACAACTTCACAATTAGGGTTAGCTACCATGGAATGTGTAGTAGACAAGATTAAAGGCCATGCATTCTTTGCATCTTGTTGGTGGTTCCAAATGATGTCCTAAAGTATTTTAAATATTTTCCATGTCCTTTTATCAAACACTTCAAGTTTTTGGCCAAGTGACAGAGAACCACCCTCAAGATAGTTACTCTCTACACTTCAAGCTCTACAAAACCTAGGTGGGTTTCCCTATATGGTGTTGAGTATGATTGTTAAGCAAATATTATATCACAACACCTAGAAAATTATATTCTTGGACCACCTCTATGACTAGAGTTTTTGAGAGTTTGGAAAGGTATTGATGCAACTCTAGTGGGGCATTAAGCTTATGTGTAGAGATAGAAAAAAATGAAAATAAAATAAAATAATATGATTTTAAAGGTTTTGGAACTACCTAGGGAGTGAGAGCTGCAAGGAATTGATCAGTGCCTACCATTTGGATAAAGTCACATATATCATGCATTTTATATCATAATGTTATAACATAACCTGGAGATCTATTCATTTTTTGTCACCTTATGACAATTAAATCACTATGAGCCTATTATGCAACCTAATAAGGTTGGAAAAGTGAAACCCTAAGATTTCACTTTAGGATTAGGAACTTTTCCAAATGGGGCTTATCATTTAGAATCAAGACCAATTAGAATATGACATTGACTTGAAACCTGAAAGGTGATTCAACCAACCCTAGGATTTGAATTGTGGGGTTTTTGGAGTGGAATTAATGATATGACTAGCTAATACAAAAATGGTAAATCAGAGAAGTCACAGAAAAATTTGATACTCAAAAACAGACTAGGAAAATTGATGTGCACTTGTCATACAAATTTGAAGTTGACTTTAGATGACTAAGTCACCTAGAGAGACTATGTCCTAGTAATTGAATTTGAAATTGTCTTCATGGTCCTTGGGTGTTTGATCAAGGCTTCTTCCTTTTAGTTCTCGCTATCGAATCTTTGTCGAATGCTCAGATAAATGAGTTTTTGTATGTTGTCAAGTTGTAGGGTTTGAAATGAAACAAGGATTAAATAGTCTTCAATATTCCTCCAATATTCTTCAAATATATAACCTGCACATTCAAAGAGAGAGGAAGGGTTGTTCCATATAGGGGCTTGCCTCGGTCAAGCCCTATGTTGAAGGGTTGTAATTGAATGGCAGAGATCTTATCCTTTTGAGGGATAGAGGCTAAATGAAAAATGAATGATAAATCAACAATGGATTACAACTTAACACCTAAACCTAATTTCCCTTGAAGGATTGAAGCCATACAAATCTCACCAAGGCTTGATTGCAATTTGGCTTGATTTTCTTGAAGACCTACAAGTGTTACTGCTCACAAACAAAATGTATGCATGAATATGAATAAAATAACATAAAACTTGACATGATGCTTTGATATTGAAATGCTAAAATAAATCTGATCTTGACTGCTCTTGACTTGATCTTGAAGTGTAATAATTGCTCTCAAAAGTGTTGGAGGTTAATTATTAATTGAAATTATGACAATACTATGTATTTATATGCAAATAATCTAATTTCCCAAAAATTAGATCTTGGTAGCTGACATTTGACATTTTAACTTCAAATAATAAAATTCTAACTCCAACATATTAAAATTTGGAGGAAAAATAAGGGGACCAAGTCACCTAGTGTGATTTTTTCCTAGCCCTATTTTATAGGGTGTAAAGTGTTAGGAGAAAAATATTAAATGTTTTCTTTGGTTTTGTACATGGTTTTTCTTAATAAATGTCCAAATGGGCCATGAAATGCATAATTTAGGACATTAGATCTACAATTAGGTCCAATTACTTAAGAGGGAGCAAAAAAGTGTGCAATTGTCAAGGGTGATAGTTTAAGATGCTACACAACCATACTTAGGAATCCATCTAAAAAAACAACACTTTCACTATTCTCATGCAAGCATTCACACCCTTCGGGAGCTTGAATGGAAAAAAATAGAATAATAGTTTGAAAACATCAAATGTGCTTGAAGAACCTCCATAATCCTTGATTACTTAATTCAAAATGTATTACATCTCAGAGTTGGAGATAGTTACATAGTATTATATATTCACATATGTTTCAGATCATATTACAAGAGCATTACAATGTAATGGCTAACATATAAGGACCTTTAGTTGTTACACTTAAACCAATCTCCTCTTATAGGAGCCCTTTTCTCCCCACAAATATAACCTTTCAAAATGAATACAAACATTATATTTATAAATCATACATAACTGAGATGAAATATGAGTTACCAAATATAACCCTAGACATAAGTGCAAATAAAAATTTGATATTTCATGTACGATAACATTCACAAATGTGTGAGGAATTTCTTTTGACAGGTTGATCATTTGTTGACATGAAAAACCTACAGGTAGATTATAGAAGATCTCTTAAATTAGCAATTTAATATGGCAAGGAGCTTCTAAAGTGATAAAAGAGCACTATGTGCAACAATGAATGGCATTGGCAACATGAAAATAAATTTGTAATACATGGAAAAATATTAACATTGCATTACAACTCTAGGCTTGAGAAACGGTGGTTGGAGTCATTAGAAACATTGAATTTTGAGCACTATAGTGTTTAATGCAAACATAGAGAATTTCATCACATAATTGTTTGAATTTTTTTTCTATATTGTGGATGCTTGAACTTTGGACCTTTTAGATCCCTACAACAATGGTCTTGTCATTACACTGAGTGTCGATCGACATTGTTTGATAATTTTGAATGTGCCATCAATTAAAATGGCATTGATGATTAACGATCATCATACACACTCATCCCATCACAAAAATCATTTGAAATTTCTTTAATGAAAGTGTGATGCACTACAACCAAGTGACACAATTAGAAGATGTCAAGTGGTGAGTTTCTACAGACTAGAGCAAGCTCATTTACATGCAACATAAGAGCACTTCATTGCATTTTAAAGTATCCTTAAGCTTGATGCATTTATGTTGAACTAAGGAAATGCAACCAAATGACATATGACCATGTGTAAAGTAACTTCATTCAATAGAGTGGGTGCTTCATTGCAACTTTAGATGAAATATGTCAGGAAAAAATGTGATGCAAAGATAAAATGTGACAAAATGAGGAGATGATAGATCTCATTTTTATATTTTTCCTTGGATTTGTTGCGGCTCTAAGGCCACCGAATTTGTTGTTCATTGTAATGTTTTTGATTTAGTTTGCTTCGACAAGAATGTAACTCATTAAATAGTTGATGCTTTTGATGTTTATATAATTGTTGTTGCTATCTTTTTTTTTTATGTTATTATTACTACTCTTGTAAAAAAAAATTTGTTGGTGACATTTTGACTTGGTTCTCTACAGTTTAAAATTGCATTTTATTCTTTCTATCTTGTATTTTCTCAATATATAAAAAAAATGCAATCAAGCTATTACTTTTTAGGTAGAGTGAAATAGACACAAAACTACAATATGAAGGAAGGGTACAATCAAATGAGGTGATGAAAGGTGTCAGCATGTAGTGGTGTCACAATTGTGAATAGTGATGGGAGATCCCAAACCTCAATGCATAGGGAGAACATGATGTAATCAAAAGGTAACGCATAACTGACCGAGCATACCAAAGGCAACTTAAGTTTTCCAAATTAGCACACACACAAATGGTTACATATGGTCACTAGGAGGAGGGGTCAATTTTTCAAAGAACATAAAGGATTTGACTACTCCCTTGTTAGTGACAAGACAGGTTCTAAGAACCTTTGATAGAGCCAATAGGTGTTCTGAAAACCACTAAAATTGTCGATGTGAAATGCTTGGTCAAATTTTTATGGATTTTTGTCATTCACCAACCTTTTCCTTCAACACTACAGTTCCTCTTATTGTTGAAATACGATGTTTAGTGAACCTCCAGGTAGAAGCCAAATATGGTTCTAAAAATGATTAAAAACTATGATAAAGCACTTAACTATATTTTTCTTTCTTTCTTGCAAGTGCTAATAGTGGCTCTAGTTAGGGATGCATGCTTCAATGAAGCATGGTGAGATTTCATAAAATCTTTAGGGTGTAGACCAAGTGTCAAATCTATTGCACTGTAAATTTGATCATCTATAGTTTAGATCGATAGAATCTATTTTTAAAAAATTCTTAAAGGTGCATTTGATTAAATTAATGTTCTAGGATTGGGCCATGCTATTGTTTCCCTTGACATTTAAGTGAATTGGAAGGATCTTAAATTTTTCTAGTTTGGGATTTTTTTGCTACACTGACCTTACCAAGGAGATTCTTTAATTTATGTATCCAAGATAGAATAGTTGTTAAAGGACTCACACATGTAGCAACACCTTTCACTAGCCTATCAAAGAAAGGAGTTCATGCATCAATGAGTAGAATGCATGAAGATTAGATGATCCTACAAAGATAATAAGCTCATTCCTCATCTCTTTAAAATCTTATTTATTACATCATGTGTGGTAGAAACCATAAGATATGAATTAGAAGAAGATTAAAAAGAAATAAAATAGTATATGAGGCTAACCATGACAGAGCTAGTGAGACTTAGGTAGCAATAGTAAGGCACTAAGATATAGTTGTGAACCTTAGAGGAGAAATTACAAGTTAGGGTACATATCACACAACAAATAGTTACATTTATGGTTAAATATATGTAGAGGTCAAGTTGAAGAGTGTGTTTTGTGCCTAAAAAATAAAATAATAAGCCACTTGAAGTACCCAACAAGGAAATAAAAATATCCAAAAATGAAGTTGTCAGACTTGTGGGATTCATAGTAAATGAATATTTGTTCTAGGTATTAGGTAATTGAAGTAAAAAATGGGTAGATTTCCTTGTAGCATCATTGATCTATTTAGGATCTAGGACTAATTGCTTACAGAATGCTTAACGTAAAAGATCGATTATTACAACGTTTAACTTAAGTGATTACAAATTTAAATGCTCAAATGAAATAAATGAACATAAAATAATTAAATGCCAAGAATAAACTGAGAAAGAAAAGAGAGAAGAAATAGAGAGACGAAACCAAAGTTGATAACGGAGTTTGTCCCTAAGGACTACGTCTCCGGGTCCCTCTCCAATGGAGAACCGATCCGATTAGCTCCAAATTCAATTACAAAGGCTTCAAGACTATCTCCTTCAAGCATTCAGCAGCATGACAGTACTCTGATATGCAGAAATGTCTTCAAAGACTCTCGAGCATTCTCCCCCTATCTCAACCTGGACTTGGAAAATCAAAGGCCTATACCCCCTTTTTATACAAAAAACTTGCCTAATTAGGCTTAACCACTCCATTAATTGCACATCTTCCCTGATCAGCTCGTATCAGGTCTGTTTTATCCTCTGCAATCTTTTGGTTAAGAGTTTTAAGTGGGTTTTGGTTTGTTTAGGCTTTATTAAGCTATTTGTTAATGGCTCGGCTTATATTTTTGGAACAAAATCCACCGTTGCCCATACATATTATGAACTGTTCGCGTGGTCCACCGGTTGCTAATTATTTTGGTAAAGCGGTGGTCGGCGGTTCCAACCCCGCCGGCCACGTTTTACCACAAAACTGCGAACCGCTAAACAATAAAAGCAAACAAATCCATATATATCATTGACGGGCTTGCTTGGCACAACAGCCACCGACGGTTACGAGGTCGTCGGTTCGAGCCGAATCTACCAAATTTTCTTAGTTGGAACAAACTCGTCTGCCAGCCAACTGAGAAGGTGCCACGTGTCAGTCCACTATTGGCCTGATCCTGCCGATGTGTCTGCCGCCTCGGATGACTGTGTGCCACGTGTCAGAGATCCACTCGCCGACGCTGCTGACTCACCGTCCATGTTTCATACTCAGATTCGCCGGAGACGCTGACGTGTCAAGCTGACTCACCCGATGACTGTGTCGATGACTCATCTACTGATTGTTGTACGGAACGTACGAATGGACACATGTCGGTCATTGATTGGTCCGTACAGTTTGAGTCACCTACCATGTGTCACGCTCGAATTCGTCCACTTGGCTTCCGTACTGTACAGACTGGCACGTCAATATGATGACGTCATCATCAGTACCCCTGAGTTGACTGAAGTTTGACTGCTTCTAACTCGAGCATACGACGTCAGATTTCGACGAAACGAACGCCACCGGAATCGTCTCGACGAGATCTTCGCGATGATGCTGTTTATCACTTCAAGATGATTATTTTTTTCGCTTTTCTGACGCTCGCTGCTTTTGACTGAAGTTTGACCTGGCCAGAATCTCTGTGCCAAACGGAAGCCGCTACTGCCTGCTGCGCTTGAACCAGGACGTTTCTTTTCCGATGAAGCTGAAACTGAGCATTGGGAATACTAATTTCTACTAAAAAATTGTCCCCCGGATCAGGCCCTCTCTCAATCGGAGAGAGCTTTCGACCTCCTCGAAAGTTTGATTACTTTGAGCAAGTGAGGGCAGTTTCTCACTTTACCAATCTCCATCCATCCGCTTTGCTCGATGCATTCCTCTGCCCACCGAGGCACTCAATACTCTTCGTGAAGTTCTCGATATCTCGCCGAGAATAACATCTTCGGGCAACTACATGTACTCTGGAGAAAGGTCATCAACTGATGGAACTTGAATGTCCGAGACTTCATCTAGGATCATTGGAGGCTCATACAGTTTCAAATTCTCAACATTGACAACCGAGTAAATATGCATGTATGGAGGAAGATTGAGGCGGAAGGCATTAGTACCAATCTTCTCAAGGATCTCAAAAGGACCATATCTAATTGGCTTAAGCTTTTTACCTTCACCTTGCATCCTTTCCTTGCTGATATGTAACCAAACTCTGTCTCCAACCTGAAAATGATGACCAGTGCGATGCTTGTCATGGCGAACCTTGTATTTTGCTTGGCTCTGTTCCAACCGTGCTTCCACTGCCTGATGAATTGCTTGGACTTTCTGGATGAACTTCAAAGCCTTCTCTGAATCATGGCGTCCATCTTCAACATCATCTTTGCCAAAAACAAAATCCATCGGTGTCTTGGGCACATAACCAAAGCATGTCTCAAAAGGAGACCTTTTAGTAGAAGAGTGTGCTGCATGGTTGTAGGCATGCTGCACATAATGAAGACTCTCATCCCACAACTTAGGATGCTTACTGCAGTAACCTCTGAGTAGATGCACAATTGTCCTGTTTACAACCTCTGTCTGTCCGTCAGTCTGCGGATGGAAGGCCGTACTCTTCTTCAGTCTAGTGTCCATGAGTCCCCACAAAGTTGACCAAAATTCCCCCAAGAATCGAGAATCTCGATCCGATACAATAGAAGTAGGTAACCCAAAATGAACCCATACAAATTGAAAGTACAAATGAGCTGTCAGTTCAGCAGTGACTTGCTTTTTACATGGCATTAAGATACACATTTTGCTGAACCGATCAACTACTACATACAAGTAATCATGTCCCTTCCTAGACATAGGTAACCCCCCAACAAAGTCCATTGACACACTTTCCCATGGACGAGAAGGTACAGGTAGAGGTGTGTACAATCCCAATTTCCTGTTACTAGGCTTACTAGTTGCACACATAACACAACCTCTAATATACTTAGTTACAGTTTCATGCATACGAGGCCAATAGCAATATTTCTGCAGCTGAGTCAATGTTTTTTTTACCCCAAAGTGTCCTGCAATCAATGAGGTATGTGCTTCTCTAATCACCTGTGCTTGTTCATCTTTTGGAACACACAATTTACCCAAGTGATATAACAGTTTGTCTTGCACATAATAGTCTTTCTCTTCTACATGTTTACCATTCATTAAAGCAGCATAGATATCCTTAAAGTTCTCATCATTAGCATATTGTTCCTGAAAACTTTCATGAACCATAGAACTATTCTGAAGGATTATCAAAGCATTCATCATAGGAGGCCTAGAGAGCATGTCCGCTACTTTGTTATGGGTACCTTTCTTATACTTAATAACCAAATGAAACTGTTGTAGAAAACCCATCCACCGAAAGTGCCTACTTTGTTGCAGTTTAGTTTGTGAGTGCAAATATTGAAGTGGCTGGTGATCAGTGTGGATTACAGTTTCTTTCCCCATTATGTAATGTTTCCATTTTTTAACACTCTGAACTAAAGCATAAAGTTCTTTATCATATGTGGGATAGTTACTTACTGCTCCTGAAAAAGTTTCAGAGTGGTAGCAAACTGGTTTACCTCCTTGCATGAGTACTACTCCCATGGCAAACCCACTCGCATCTGTCTCGATCTCAAATGGTTGATGTAGATCTGGTAAGGCCAAAACTGGTGCGGTGCTCAACTTTCCCTTCAAAGTGTCGAAAGCCTTCTGTTGCGGACCTCCCCACTGAAAAGTTGCCTTTGTACTGGTTAATGCATGTAATGGTGATGCTATAAAAGAGAAGTTTGCAATAAACTTTCTCCAGTACTGAACTGCACCTAGAAAACTTCTGACCTCTGTGACTGTACTTGGCTTAGGCCATTTTACAATAGCTTCGACCTTCGCAGGGTCTACTTTCAATTGACCACTCCCTACGACATAGCCTAAGTACACTAAGGATGTCTTAGCAAATTCGCATTTAGACATCTTTACATACAATTTTTCTTTTCTCAATACATCAAAGACTTTCTTTACATGACTTACATGATCTTTCAAAGTTCGACTGAATACCTCAGATTTATCATCTTCTTTGGCTTTTACAAGCATCAATACAAAGTTTTTACTTGAATTGACCAACCTCTTCATTTGACCAGCATTAACTAGTGTAAGATTAGTCTTCACCTTATGTGCCCGTACAATGTATTCTACCCCATCTTTAAAAAGATGATACTTATTCTCCCCCCTATAAAAGATTGCTTTTCTGTCATAAAGATAAGGACTCCCTAACACAAGCCCACAAATATCCAAAGGGACCACATCGACTTCTACCTCATCTACAAAGTTTGCAGTGATAGCAAATCTCAATTTACATTGTTTAGTTACTTGTAGTTGAGCATCATCGCAAACCCATCCAAGTGGATATGGTTTCGGATGAGGTGTTGTAGTCAAATTAAGTTTCTTTACAACTTCTTCAGATATTAAGTTTACTTGTGAACCCGTATCAAACAGAGTATCAATCTTAGTGTGTTTTGTTACAACACGAATGTGAAACAATTCATTTCTTTGCTTATCAACCTTAGGAGAAGATTCTTTACTTGTACTTGCACTGGCATTAGAAAAACTTGCATCAGATGAGAGAGATATACCTTTCCCTTTACCTTGGATTCCGGTAGCAACAATCTTCGTCTCATCTCCGGAGTCTGAACCAAGATCTTGTTGAATCACTGCAGTAGTCTTCTGCTTGCCTTTGTTACCTCCATATCTTTTCGGCCTCAACTCAGGATGAAGCTTCCAACATCTCGAATCATCATGCCCCTCTTTCTTGCAATGGGAGCACGTGGGTTTCTCACCCTCTTTCTGAGCTGTAGCTGTCTTCTTCCCTTTGCCTTTATCTTTGTCTTTGTCTTTCCCTTTAGACTTACCCTCGAACTTAGATGGCTTCTTGGAAAAGTTATCACTAAAAGTATTCTTACCCCTTGACTCTAAATGAGTAGCTTGAACAGACACCTCGTCTAGATTGTTGGGACTCAACATCAAAATAGTGTGCCTAAGGTAAGAATGTAAACCACCAATATACTTAAGTAATGTGTCTTGGGTATACAAGGGAACATTTAGAGCAATGGCCCGTTTCCTAAACTCATGAGTATACTCCTGGACAGACTGCCCCTTACCTTGCCTAAAGGTTTGCCAATTCATGGTTAACTGTTGCATGTAACCTAAAGGGTAGAATTGTTTCCTAAGGGCAGCAACAAACTCCATCCAAGACATATTAACATGACCATGGCGAGCAATTTCTTCACGAGTTTTACTCTCCCACCAGGTGAGAGCTGTACCTCCCAACCGGAGAGTTGCTAATTGAATCCTAGAAGCATCTTCTACTAGGCCTTGAATCCTACAATATACTTCTACTTGTTGGACCCAATCGTCTAACTTCTCAGCATTTAACTCCCCACAGTATTTAGGTAACTCAAATTTTACATCAAGCTTAATTACAGGCTTAGATTTTCTCTTAAATGGATTTACATTAGAAGAAGGAGAAGGAGAAGGAGGAGAAGAAGGGGAGAAGAAGAAGAGGGAGAAGATGGAGGAGAAGGAGTTTTGGAGCTTTCCCCTCTGTGTCTTTCTGATCTTCCTGCTTCTTGTGCTTTGAAGAACCTCCCTTTTCGTGCTTCTTCTTGTCTGCATAAAGTTCATCCACCATTGCCTTCATGTCAAGGAATAACTTCTGAAAATCCTTGTCACTAAGCTCTGAACTTTGTCCACCTTCTTTCGCTTCCATCTGTGACGGTTGATTAACTCTTCGTCTTCCGATTTCTGGATTGTATTCTTCAAGTTCTCCTTCGCCTCGTTGCAACCTGGATCTCGTTAGCATTCAAATTGCAATACAAGCCACATACATAGCTCTGATACCAACTTGATCTATATAAGGATCTAGGACTTATTGCTTACAGAATGCTTAACGTAAAAGATCGATTATTACAACGTTTAATTTAAATGATTACAAATTTAAATGCTCAAATGAATAATGAACATAACATAATTAAATAAATGCCAAGATAAACTGAGAAAGAAAAGAGAGAAGAATAGAGAGACGAAACCAAAGTTGATAACGGAGTTCGTCCCTAAGGACTACGTCTCCGGGTCCCTCTCCAATGGAGGACCGATCCGATTAGCTCCAAAAATCAGTTACAAAGGCTTCAAGACTATCCCCTTCAAGCATTCAGCAGCATGACAGTACTCTGATATGCAGAAATGTCTTCAATCTCTCGGGCATTCTCTCACTATCTCCACCTGGACTTGTCAAACAAAGGGCTATACCCCTCCTTTTATACAAAAAGTTTGCCTAATATGGCTTAACCAACAAAATAATGATATATCTCCTTCCAACAACTCGTATCCTGTCTATTCTATCCTCTGCAATCTTCTGGTTAAGAGTTTTAAGTGGGTTTTGGTTTGTTTAGGCTTTATTAAGCTATTTGTTAATGGCTCGGCTTATATTTTTGGAACAAAATCCACCGTTGCCCATACATATTATGAACTGTTCGCGTGGTCCAACGGCTGCTAGTTATTTTGGTATAGCGGTGGTCGGCGGTTCCAACCCCGCCGGCCACGTTTTACCACAAAACTGCGAACCGCTAAACAATAAAAGCAAACAAATCCATATATGTAATTGATGGGCTTGCTTGGCACAACGGCCGCCGATGGTTACGGGTTCGTTGGAGGTCGTCGGTTCGAGCCGGATCTACCAAATTTTTTAGTTGGAACAAACTCGTCTGCCAGCCAACTGAGACGATGCCACGTGTAAGTCCACTATTGGCCTGATCCTGCCGATGTGTCTGCCACCTCGGATGACTGTGTGCCACGTGTCAGAGATCCACTCGCCGACCCTGCTGACTCACCGTCCACGTTTCATACTCAGATTCACCGGAGACGCTGACGTGTCAAGCTGACTCACCCGATGACTGTGCCGATGACTCATCTGCTGACTGTTGTACGGAACGTACGGATGGACACGTGTCGGTCATTGATTGGTCCGTATAGTTTGAGTCACCTACCATGTGTCACGCTCAAATTCTTCCACTTGGCTTCTGTACTGTACGGACTGGCACGTCAGTATGATGACGTCATCATCAGTACCCCTGAGTTGACTGAAGTTTGACTGCTTCTAACTCGAGCATACGACGTCGGATTTCGACGAAATGAACGCCGCCGGAATCGTCTCGACGAGCTCTTCGCGATGACGCTGCTTCTGTCAATTTCTGAGATGATTATTTTTTTCGCCTTCTGGACGCCCCTGAAGCCAGTTTGACTGGAAGTTTGACTGGCCGTAACTTGCACAAACGGAGTCATTTTCACCCCGTTCAAGTTGCGTTGGAATCAGGACGTCGTTCTCTTTCTGATGAAGCTGAAATCTGGAGCATTGGGAACACTTCAATTTTCACTAAAAAAATTGTCCCCCGGATCATCTGACAAATCCAGAAACTCGAGGCCAAAACAGAATTTCAAAAAATTCTAAGATACGTGGAAATCCGGATGAACGCAAATTTCACGGAAATGCAGAAGCCGGGAATATAACAAAGTTCAGGATTTTAGCACAGTTCAGGAAAATCTGCCAGAATGGGAAAATCCCAGAGTCAAGCAGAAACCCAGATTTGGAAAATGCAGCGATGAACAGACAGTGAACTAGAGCCTAGAAAAATCCACCGGAGGTGGAAAATCCCATACTTAGGTGAAAACTCAGATTTTGCTTAAAACTCAATTTTAACCCATTCAAGCCCCAAGGCAAGATCAAAGCTAGAGAGACCAACATATCCAGACCTCAAAAGACAAGTCCAATAAAACCAAAGGTCAAAATACATCCGAAAAGAGGGTCCCCGCTCCAAGTGGGGCGTGTGTGCAAAAACTGCACAACAAGGTCCACTGCAAGGTAGTTACATTTAGTTGCATGAAGAATATTTGTTGTCGGTTGTCTTTGACTTGGAGCAATTTCTCAACTGGATGTTATGGTGCATGCCTAGTTGGCAATGTCTTCCATCACTTGGTGTATTAAGTCTACAGGGAAAGGTTAGTATGCATAATAACTGCACATCAATAACCACTCTAAGAAACATTCATTAATCACATGCAAAATCAATATAGATGACCCACATATTATGCCAAATATCATTAAAGCTTACAGAGATAGGGTAATGCCAAATGTCAATGGTTTGAGGGAAACATTATGCCAATACCAACACTTAAGCATTAAATTCCATGACATCTATGAGCAAATAGGATATAGATTCTACCCAAAACTAGACCACAAACTAGGCTTATCACTTGTATGACAAGTGGAAGGAATGCCATTTTTAGTCTATGAAATCATCGTAGGATTTGGATTTTGGTTTTGTAACCAAGTATTTAGGAACCAATTTTTTGGGTATTTTTAGCTCATAATATTTTAATAAGAATTTGATGGTTTTGTGTACTACTTCTCTTCTTTATAAGGTTCTTGAGATAGAGGTATTGAGTAGTGATTTTGTAGGTACTATTATGCTTCTAAAATTACTCCATCTCTTTGGTTGGTGATACTCCTATAAAGGTTCAATCTGCAAGTCTATTATAATTGTCTTTATATTATTGAATAACGCATTAGACTAATTTGGAGTGTGGTTTTTTTCTCCTAAAATGGTTTTTTCCATATACACTTGTAAAGGAGGGTATTTTCTAACCTCAAGACAAATGGGTATCAAGGAGAAAATAACTCTCAATTACCTCAAGGATCAAAGATTAGGTGGCACTATAAATAATAAAGATTATTTGTACAACTTAATTGAATAGAAGTTAAACTACTAATAGCAAGAATAAGAAAATCACTTAATTATAGAAATAGATGACAAAATTAGAATCTCTAGAATACCAAAGGGAAAGTGCATGAATCACATACCTTTAAAATCCCTTTGAGACATTGTTTCATGCCATAGAAGGAGATATCTTAAACCCTAGGGTATTCTTTACATATCTTGGGAGAGAATATATTGAAAACATTTTAAATATTCTAGTCAACAAACACTCATATTGTATAAACTTCAAAATACTTGTAAATAAGATTTACCAATATCATATACATGTAAAAATAATATATGCTTTATCATATTGCAAGTGTTATGCTTGTGAATATGACATACTAAACTATGTCTTCAATGATATAAGATCATTGGTGAGTTGTGCTTCCATACTAATATAGAAGGAATTAGTGCCACAAGAATCCAATTGACTTTCAATTGTGTAATGAGAATTATTATCAAAGGATTGAAATATTCAAAGCATGAAAATTTCATAATCACATTGTTTTGTTCAAAGTTTAGCATTAGTAGTTATAGTGAGTTTATATTCCATAATTCCTTCAAAATTTAAAGTCTACAAAATTACAACAAATTACATCTAAAAACTAGAGTTAAATGAAATAAATTATTTGCTTTATTTAAAAGTTGCAATGTAGTTGTTTCTCATTATTTCTCAATAATCTTAAAATTTAATATATGATTACGTAAAATATATAAATAAGATTTTACAATATAAACAAATTTAAATCGTAATTCAAATTCCAAGCTTATCTTCCTCTTATTCTAATAATATTTGGAGGTCCTACTTTGTTGGATGTTTCTTTTCCCATGTTTTGAATTTTTATTTTCATCAATGGATTACAATCTTTTAGTTCTATTTAGGTGTATAATTAGAGTTGTTTCACGACATGCAAAACAAATATTCTCTTCATGTGGATTGTAATGATTTACAAGGATCTACTAAAACTATTTTTGTAAGTACATTTATTATTGTGCTCTCATAGACTAGTCATTACAATAAAAATTAAGGTTCACTTTCCACATAAACTATTGGAATAACAACACAATAAGTGGCATTAATCAATTAATTATGTAGAAAATAAAGGACTAAACTCTTTTAATCAATTAAAAAATTTAAATCTTTCTTTCCTATGAATTTTTTAATATTGAACTTGAATTTTCAATTATTATATTTTTTAATTAACTTTTTTTAATAAAAGAGGTAAAATTTTATTTAATCCAATAAAATAGTACCACAAGCAAGGGACCATAAATCAAACGAGGGCCTATCAAGCTCACCTTACTAGCCAAAAATAAAGCAACAATAGAAACCACCAATAAACACCCAAGCAACCCCCTCAAGATCATTGAATATCCTCCTAAACCAACATCTTGAATCTTTGGAAGCAACCAAGGAAAGATATTCCCACCTACCAACATTCCAATTACCCATATACTCAGAAGCCCATTTTTTCAAACAATCTACAACATTGTTCAACTTTCTCAAGATATGAACAAAGGAATCCACTACAGAGAAATACTTAGTCAGTGAATTTGATGAATCACTAAAGCCAATTTCCAATTCACTCCATCCAAATTTTTATTATTCAAAAAAGTAACTAGGATATGAGAATCTAACTCACAAATGACCTTATGCCAACCAAGGGCACAAACCTTCTCTAGAGATATAAGGATAGTTAGGGCCTCCATAAGATTATTAGACTGGTGACCATTAAAGATGGAGAAGAAGAAGAAACACCCAAACTATTCATCCTAACACCTCTGACTCCAACACAACTAAGATTTCCCCTAGAGGAACCATCATCATTAATCTTCAGGACTCCCATAAGAGGCGAACTCCATCTACCCTACCTCTAGATTTTCTTATTGTGAGGTTGCTTCCCTCTCAAATGAGCCTTCCCAACACCATCTACAACTAATCACAATTCTTGCATCACAACCACCTCACAGCATCTAAGGGAAACTCCACCTCAAACTTACCTTGGGTAGTATCTTAAGCCATATCAAGAATCCTATTCCAAATTTGATGAGTTACCATCCTATCACTTGAAAGATCGTATGGTTCCTCTCCAACCAAATGTATCTTAGGATGTAGGATGGACCAATATACCAAGCTAACTAAAGACTAAAGGTCTTAGCCAATAGTAGAGAAGAAGCATGCACATAGGTCTATCGTGAAACCCTCCATCAAAAGTGCCAAAAGAGCCTAAAGAGGGTTCACTAGAAGAAAAAATGTGAGGAAGACTCCTCATTGTTGCCACAAAGAACATAAATAGATGATGGCTGAAAACCCCTCTTCCTTGGAAATATTGTCCTAGGTAAGACATATGTTACGAGTAACTAACCAAAGAAAGAAGTTGCATTTAGTCTAGGAAAAATTATTCTAGACATACTTCCACCAAGGTACTTAATCCCCCTCATATTTCCTTCTATCCAATTTATGATACCTAGTAACCACCAAATATACTTCCCTAGGATCAATACTCCAAACTAGGATATTATTCCTCTACAAAGAACTACAAGTTATACTAACCAAAATATGGGATAATTCTTCATGATCTTCCTCAAAGCCTCCAACATGCCAAGCAAGAGAATATTTCCACTTATACACCTCCACCTACCCCACACTCACAGAAACTTTGAAGTCCTAGACTTTAGTCCATCCAATTTGTAGGAAGAAAAGGGAAAGATTATGTTGCATAGATGGTTGTCATTGCACCAAAAGATCAACTTGTTAATGCTTGATACAACTGCTAAAGTTAATGAATCCATGAAAGGTGACCTTAAGCCATGTCACGAACCCAAGTGTTGCACTGCACAACACAAGGAGATCAAGGTCACACACCTTGCAACAATCCCCCTAGCATAAGTGATGGTTTTGAACCAATGACCCAAAATTTGATACCAATTGTTGCACATAAAAATTTTATTGCACCAAAAGATCAAGACCTATTAATGCTTGATACAACCACCACATTTAATGAATTCATAAGAGGAAATCAAGCCATGTCACAAATCCAAGTGTTGTGTTGCACAACACAAGGATATCAAGGGTGCACACCTTGCAACATATTCCATATGTGGGTAAGTGCACCAAGTTGTGACACAAAAATGGCTCTTAAGATGCCACTTTTTTTTTGAAATCAACAAAGTTTAATGTTCTCATGAAAATGAAGATAGTTATGCTTGAACTTTGAAGATGCAACAAGAACAAGAGTTGTAGTGCTTAGAATCTACTTTCTAAGCTACTATTGTTTTGGAAAATAATTAAGATTTAGGGTTTCAAAAAGGGGGGCCCAAAACAATAGTAGCTTAGAAAGTAGATTCTGAGCACTACAACTCTTGTTCTTGTTGCATCTATCAAAATTCAACAAAAGTAGCCATGTTTTTATCCATAAAAAAGCATAACATCTATGGGCCCCTCCCTTTTTCATTAAATTTTTTTTAAAATTTCAAAAATCCAAACAATGAGAAATTAGCTAACACCATCTAGTTTATCATAGTTCTTTCAACTAATTTTTTAATGAATATATAATATTTTATGAATTTTTGAAGTGGACACATCCTAAAAAAGCTAAAATTTGAGAGTGCTCCCCCCTAAATTTTTTGAAAACTAATCAAAAATCATTTTTTTTCATTATGTGTATAATGGAGTCTAGTTTATAAAAATGTAATTTGTTTTAAAATTTGATGAACGAGTAAAAATCTATACTAAAACTAGCACATGTTGGTTTTTCACAAAAAAATGGAGGCACTAACAAGAGAATTTATGGATGAAAACCTTAACATAATCAAAATGTTAAAAAAATTATATGCTTATATAGCTAAGAGAGAACCCAACTTCATCGCATTTTTTTATAAACTTGCATTGAAAGACATGCAAACCTTATGGGTAGCACAACCAAAAATGTGTGAAATTTTGTTACTCTTTTAGAAAATCACATCCTTGGCAAGCAATGGTTGTCAAACCCTTTGGGTTGGATTCCCAAGAAAATATCCAACCATTTGGGTTGGTATTTCCCAATGCAAGCAATTTGTTGAGTGCCAAATTGTGCTCGCCAAATGAACTGCATCATTTGGCGAGTGCCAAATTTGGTGCTAGCCAAATGAAGTGCTTGAATTTTTTTGGAATGCATTTTTGTGAACTCTTTCATTTTTTTTTCATTCTCTTTCTCTATTAGGGAAACTATATACATGAAATAAAGTATAAGTTGACATTTACATATGGAAATTTACTTTCTTATACTTTAAGTTATATTTCATGTATATAGTTTCAAAATGTTTGAGAATGGTTTTAGATAGATCTTAGAGTTATAATGCAAATTCTAGTTTTTGGAAGATCATATAGTTTTTGAAAAGGGACCCAAAATTGATCATAGGTTATTTGCATTGGACTTAGGATCACCTTTTTCATAAAATACCTCCTAAAGGTGATCACTTTTGCATAAGATTTTAAATGTCATTATGTATGAGAACTAATGGATTCAAGACTCAATGTTTTGTGTTCTTTTGAAGGGACTACCAATGATGCTTTCCTAAGATGAAACATTTTAATACTTCAGTTGGATTCAATGAATAAAATTAATTCCTCTAACCATTTTGTGAGAATGTGTTGCGTCAAACCATATTTATTATAAATTTTAATATTTGATTCAAAATATATCCTTTATCATCCCCACCGCATGACCATGCCCATAAAATCTAGAATTTCTACATGATGAATTAAAACATTCAAGATTGTATATTTGATATGAATCTTACTCAATGCCACATGGTGAAATAGTCTCATAATCTTTATCTATTTATTTCAAAAATCACTTGTCTAGCCATAATTTTTTGTTGGTATAAGTGATGAGGTAACCATATAGAAGACTAAGATCCATCTTTGATGCATGCAACACTTCTTTAAAGCTTAAATTATCAATTAAGATATCACAACTTCCAAACATGGTGAGAATAGAATCATCTTTGGTTGTGAGATGTTCTCCCTAATGTAGCATAGATTAATTTATATGGATGCTAATAAGACTAGTGATCTAATGAATGGTGAACCTAAATTTTCTATACTTTATTATATGTTATCAAATGAGAAGAGCAATGTAAGGTGGTGTATTGTTTGAGAAAAACAATGTATGCTAGTAGGTTCTTATAATACTTCTCAAGATCTCAAATGCACTTTCAATTTTCTTCATCATCATAATTTAAAATTCTAACATATCCACATTTATGTTGCTTATTGAAAATATCTTTACTATATCCTTAACTTATGCTCTCCTAGATACTTTCATTTCATGAAATTTATTAGTGATTGACATGTTTACTAAGTTTTATAAAGAATAATGAAAGTAGATGGTTTTTTAAAATCATGTCCAAAAAATGAATGATACTTGTGATTTTTAATGAAGAGAAGATATATATAAAATTTGCATAGAAAGACTTCATAATAAAATGGAAGAAATTAACAATAACATAGTTTTTAATTTACATTTTAATTTATCCTATTCCATCCATAATCTTATCATGTATTATCTTAAATTGTGAAATGAAATATGCAACATAATGAAAACAAAAAAATATTGAGCATCATAATTTTTCTCTAATATATTCATCTACCAAGTGTTGTATGTACCAAAAACTATCTTAAACTTATATTATATCTTAGGTAGATCACCCTTTCTGATGTAATGATAATAAAATACATCATCCATTATAAGCATGATGATTACATGGATACTTTCCATATATCTCTATTATCTGGGTAAACCCACAAAAGTGGTTTACAATTCGAGTGAGGAAGGAAAAGTTGCAAAAAATGACCCCATGCAAAAAAAATTGGTTTTTGGGGTTCAAATGAACCCTTTGGTTCAAGTGAACCAAAAAAGGGTTCGAATGAACCCTGGTTTGAGTGAACCAATTAAATGTAATGTCCCACCATTCTCGCCAAAAAACACAAAGAAATTTTTTTTTGAAAGGGGGTTCAAATGAACCCTAGTTCGAGCGAACACCTAGGGGTTCGCTCGAACCCCCTGGTTTGCCCAAACCCCCCTTTTCCCACCTTCTCACCCTCTGGCACCAAAAATGTCCATAATTTTGTGCTTTGAAGCTTTAGTTGAGGATGAAAATGGAGGAGACTTCACAGACCTAACTGGATGATGTTAATCCTCAAAATGAACTATCCAACAAATATAATTTTAATATGTTTTGGTTTTATTACATGTATTTGTTTTTTTAGTTTTATTAAACATAGGTTTTTCACCAAAAATCAAGCTCTTTATTATGTACATGTGGAAAAATAGTAGATTATCAAAAAAAATTGAAAAATATGAGTGCACTAGATATTGAAGTCCTTGATTCAACAATAAAAAAATTGAATTTTGAGACATAGAAAAAAATTGTGTTATACGGTCCACCTACATCTAAATTGTAATTGGTTTGGTCCTTCAAAACTTGATTAAGGAAAAAATATTTAATAAAACACTATCTAACCAATTGGAAACACTAGATATCATAGTTAAAAATCTAAATTCAAAAGAATTATAATTTTATCCTTCATGGAAAAAATTTATGCATTATACAGTGAGCATCACTCCTTAAAAATGTTGTTTACTGAAAAAAAACCAGTTTTCGAGGGAGATGGAAAAATAAGTGCAATTTGATTCCAAAAATTTTGAAAAAAATATATATTTAGAATCTAGAAACAAAATTTGACAAATCACTAGTTTGCATCATCTTCAAATTCTTCATGGTTTAGCCACTATAGGTGCCCGAAAGTGAAGATTTAGTTAGAAAAAATTATTCCAATGTCCAATTTGGCCAAAAATTGTAAACCAAAATTGTGGGATCACCCTATCTAATGTTTAACTTAGTTTTTTTGTCAAGGAGTGATTATCTTGAGAGATATACATCCATAGCCCCACATCCAATTAGATAATTAGTGAAGAAAAATTGAATGTACATTTTTATGAATTGGATTTGGACTCCATTTTATATTTTTCCTAATATAAATTGAGATGATGAAACCGATATTGATACATAAAGGAAAAAATAATTATGTGTGTTGAAAAACTTAGCTCAATTTTTTTATGCAGTAAAGAGTTGGGCTATAGAGTTTATGTTTTAGGGTTTAGTATTTTTCATGTCTTTCATTTATATTCTAGGGTTTAGAGTATAGGGTAATTGAATTTTTAGAGGTGTTTGTAGGACATACTACAAGTTTTGATTTGTACGTTCTCTCTTTGGTATTTTTCTTCTTCTTGGATGGATTTTTTCACATGATATTGGATTTGAGGTATTGTGCATGAAGCTATGATGATCATTGTGTTTGCAGTCATTTGTTATTCATTATTCTTTGGTGACAACATGGAGGTTCTTTTATCTCTTTCCTTTGTTGAGTGTGAAGAACTTGCAAACTTTTGGTGAGAGTTGTGTTGCAACATATTGGTTTGCAAGATTTGTGTATCATTGTGGATGTTCCTTGGTACTACATGATATTGGTGGGTTTTGGATGCCTTGATCATTTTTAGAATTGAAATTACCTATGCAATGGGATTTCCTAGATGTGTATGTTCTTCATTGACAATTTTGGCACATGGAGTTTGTGATTACATGTGTATGGGTTGTATATGTTGATGGTACTAGGTTCACTTGCTATGATTTTAATACCTTTGAGGTATGAATACTTGTATGTGTTAGCATTCTCTATGGGTCTTGTTTTAGCTATGATGATAATATCTTGATAGTTACTAACACATATCTATTACCTTTAGATTAAGTGTTTGTGAGTTGGGATATCAGTTAGAGGCAAGAATTATGCTTCTTTGTGACAGTCAGTGTAGCATATCTTTGGATGAATTCTTATTTTTGTGCATTGGCATGATGGAGGATGAGATTATTCATGCTTGAGATGGTGGTCATGCCTTGATTCTTTTTACAAGTACCTTGATGGAGCACATGGAGAACTTTGATTCCATGATTGTATATGTGGCTATAGGGATTGTTCCCTTATTCATATTTGAGCTTACTTGTTTACCCCTTATGCAATGTATACAAAGTTTGGGAGAATGTTAGGAAAAGGTGTGTTGTCCACCTTGCATAATATTATAATATAATATTTTATTATTTGTAGTGCACCTAAGGGATCTATAGATGCATTCATCACATAGGGTTAGCATTATTGGGCCACTTTATGTGTTGTATGTATGTAGTGTAGAAAAATGTACTCCTTTACATTTTCACACTTTTTTTGGTTCCTCCTAATTAAGTTGGACCTAATTGTGCCTTAATAAGCCCTATTTTACATCTAAAAGACTAATAAATTGCATTTTCAGAAGGGGAAACCCGACAATAATTAATGCCAACACATAACACTTTACCTTGAGCAATGTATGTTCTAGGAATAGGGACTTGGGACCCATTTTCCCATGGTTGAATGGGTCCTCCCTATTTGGTGTGGGGCCTGATCATCCTCCAAGTGGGAAACTATCAGTATTTGGTGACTGATCATGCTATATTGTACACTTTTCATGTATCCTTGTTTGGGTTTGGGGCCAAGCTAGGCCCCAGGCAGGGGTTGGAGGGTGCAACCCCCAAAAAGTGGGGGTTCGAGGGCAGCAACCCTTGAGGAAATTTTATTTCCTACCTTTTTGTATCGTCACTAAAAAAGGAAAAACCTGACTTTGTAAAACCCTAATTCCATAAGCTTCTAAAAAGCTTTTTATAAGTAGCTGGGATGGGTGTTGCAATAAGAGAAGGAAATTATTCGTGAGATTGTAATATGTTTTGCATTGGATAATAAAATCATTGGATGGCTACATTTTTGTGGATGTAGCCTAGATTGGGTGAACCACATTAAATTCTCTATGTTAATTTTTATGTGTGTTTTATTTCTTTGTTTTATTGATCAAATCTACATTTAATTTTTAGATATCTACCTTCTAAACCTAACTAGTGGTATCAAAAGCAGGTTGTTTTTAGTTATCCTCTATAGGAAGGTCTCACCAGTGAGTGGGAGATGTCTCACGGTTGACTGGGAGCAATGGCAGACGAGGGTAAGTTGAAGGTTGAGAAGCTCAATGGGTAGAACTATCAATTATGGAAGATGCAAATGGAGGACTACCTCTATCAGAAGGATTTATGGTAGCCATTGGAAGGGAAAACCAGGAAACCCTCAGCAATGTCTAATGAGGACTGGAATATTTTAGATAAAAAGGCACTTGGCAATATTCGTTTATGCCTAGTACAATCGGTGGTGTTCAATATTACAACAACAAAGACAACTCAATAGTTGATGCAAACCCTAGTGAAGTTATATGAAAATACTTCTACTTCGAATAAGGTATTTCTTATGAAGCAATTATTTAATATGAAAATGGTAGAACATGGGTCAGTTGTTGATCATTTAAATGAGTTTAATACATTTATTAGTCAATTAAATTCTAAAAATGTAAACTTTGATGAAGAAGTTAGGGCTCTTTTGATTCTATGTTCTTTACCTAAAAGATGGAATAGCTTGGTAAAGGCTATTAGCAATTATGTTTCTAGTTTGAATACATTGAAATTTGATGATGTTGTTAATGTTATTTTGGTGAGGAAATCCATAGGAAAAGCTCACCCTGGGTGGAATATCCACATCAGGTAGTGTTTTGAATGTAGAAAGCAAGGGTAGAGCAAAGGAGAGAGGAAAAAATTCTAGGAGTTGTGGGAAGTCACATGGAAAATCAAAGAACAAAAGGTCCCAATCCAGAGAAAGGAAGGATTGTTGGTACTGCAGTAATTCGGGTCATAGATCCACTAGGAGCATCATACACCTTGTGAGTGATGGGGTATCCTATTTTTTATTATTCATTCTTTAGAGTTAGTCCATGCATTGGACACATTGTCACCTTGGTATTATATACCTTGGTGCATAACATCTATTGCTATATCATATAAAGGTTGCTAATCTCAAATTTATCATAACACATTCACCATCATTGTATTCATAATCATTTTTTCTTGCATCCATATTTTAATTTTTTTCATCCATAATTTTCCATCTTTCATCTAACATTTTCTTCTTCCTCTCTTGTTTCAAGAGACCACTCATGCAATTTATGCACATATATTCTCTCAAGGGGGCATAAATCATATCATCTTTCCTAATTGTGATTTCTCATTTAACTAGGGCATGTCATCATCTTCTTCATCTCTTCTAATTTTTATTCTTGCATATTTATTTTTTCTTTGAACTAATGTTACTTTGAATATTTCTTCAAGGAGGAGAAAATGTAGACACCTAAATTATTCCACCTAACCCTAATCATCATTGTTTCATTGTTAATCATTTATCACCTAATTAGTTAATAATCATTTAATAATTTCCATTTATTCATCATCTAATTAAATAACAATAATTCATTAGCAAATACAATTTATCATTTAACCATCATAGTTTATTTATTACTTATTATCCATTAATCAATCAAAAATCATTTATTAATTAATAATTTTCATTTATCTATTTAATTAAATAATATTTTATTATTTAATTCACTGTGATCTAATTTCCATTTTTAAAAATAATTTTCATTTTCATCTCTTTAGTCAACTCCATAATCACTAATCAATTAACTTAGTCTTCATTTAAAAACACAATCTACTCTCATAAGTTAACTCTTCTTCATTTAAGAAACATTGTCTTCATTCTTCAATTTGCTAAGCATGAAATTGGAAACTTCATGTGTAGATTTATCCATCATTTTAATTATAAAATTTAATATTATCCTCTCATTACTTGAATAGGAAAATTTCTAATTTCAGTTGAGTTGACTCAACTAATTTTCTAATTAATTTAGGTTCTAATTGTCATCCAAACCTCCTAGGTCTATAAATTCAATCATTTTCTTTAGCATATGGATCCATCATACATCTAAGCAAAAAAATTATGTCAAATCTATCACTCATTGTATTATTAGTGTTATTCTATTTGAGATCACATCCACATACATTCAAGGTGAATCAACATCATCAACTTATTTTGAGGTTTACAATAGATTTCATAGGTTAGATAAGACTCTTTAGACAACCCTATTGAGTATTTTAGATAAGACTATTTGAGATTGCATCCACATACATTCTTATTTTATGATTTTCATTGTTTACAACCCTTATGCACATTTTAGAAAAGACTCTTTAGACTTATAGGCATAGACCATAAGCCTTTGCATATTTACTTGTAAAATTTTGAATAATTTATTTTGGAAATTCTAAAATTAAACATATAGAAAGCTAAAACTACTTTAGTTGTTATAGTAAATATATAAGTTATGCAAAATATAAGGTGTATAAACAATAAGGGGATATAAATATATAAAAAAGGTAAACCTAATACTTAGATAAAAAATATGAAAGTTTATTTATAATAGAATATACAAAGGGTGTATTTATAATAATTTTAAGGAATAGAAATAAAATTAGGGGTGATTTTTAGTATCCTATGAATGCATGTGGTATTTCATTATTTGATTAAGTGAATCCACCAAGGATTTATACAAATACAACAAAAAGAAAATTATTGAACTAATAAGATATTTGTATTCTCTTTCTCTTGTAGACATGACTTGTGTAGATAGTTTTATGATTTTCCCATAATCCCACAATACTGGATTACAATTTTTGGCCAAACTGGACACTGAACTAATTTTTTTTAACTAAATCTTCACTTTTTGGGCACCTATAGTGGCTAAACCATGAGGAATTTGAAGATGATGCAAACTAGTGATTTGTGACAATTTTTCTATAGATTCTAAATATATTTTCTACAAAAAAATTCAAATCAGATTGCACTTCTTTTTCCATCTACTTCGAAAATTATTTTTTAATAGTAAACACCATTTTTAAAGAGTGATGTCACTAGCTAACACATAACCTTTTTTCTATGAAGGATATTTTTATTTTTTTTTGTAATTTAGATTTGTAACTATGATATCTAGCTCATGGAATTGGTTTCATAGCATTTCATTGAATATTTTTTTCTTAATTAAGCTTCAAATTCAAACCTTTTACAATTTAGACATGATTCACTAGCTAAAACATAACTTTTTTTGTATGTATCGAATTTCAATTTATTTTTTTTGGATCAAGGACATCAATATCTAGTGCACTGATATTTTTTATTTTTTATTTTTGATAATCTACTATTTTTCCACATGTGTAGAACAAAGAGCTTGATTTTCAATGAAAAAACTATGTTTAATAAAACTAAAAAATAAAATACATAATAAAACCAAAACATATCAAAATTGTATTTGATGGATAGCTCATTTCGAGGGAAACCATCATCCAGTTGGTTCTATGAATTCTCCTCCATTTTCATCCTCAACCTGAGCTTCAAAGGGATTTTTTTTGCAGAAATTTGGTGCAAGAAGGGGAGAAGGGAAAAAAGGGGGGTTTGAATGGACCCAGGTTCGAGCAAGCCCCCCTTAGGAGTTCACTTGAATTAGGGTCCATTTGGACCCTTGTTCGAGTGAACCCCCCATTTTATTGAATTTTCCATTGTCTTTCTTCTAAAAAAAATGCAAAAAGTGGGTCGCATCATTTAATAGGGTTTGCTAAAACCAAGGTCCATTCAAACACCCTACTTCATGCGAACCCCTAAAAAACAAAAAACTAAAAATAAAAAATTCATAAGAGCATTTTTGCAACTTTCCTTCCACACTAGAATTGTAAACCAGTATTGTGGGATTGCCAATTTTAATGTAGGAATTTCTAGCTCTTGCGGTAAAAAAATCATTTTGGTCACTTCTAACCATTTAACAAATCACACTCATGTTTGTGTTGTACAACATAACCCTTACATAACAAAAATTAGGGCACAACACATCTTAGACATAGTCTTCAAGATTCATTGTATTTTTTTCTCCATTTTTAATGATCTTAATCCCATCATGATGAGTAACTTCTAGTAGGAAAATTTAGGTTGCATAGAACTTAATCAAACATTAGTTTAACCTATTATCCTTAGATTGGTGCCCAATTAGAGGTCATAAATAAATCCTTCATAACTTTCCTAAGATTTTTGTGTTTAAGTAGCAATGGAGAGGGGTGAGGTGGTTAGAACAAGAAAAATGATGGTATAATAAAATTTATCATATTATGTCAAAGGCAATATCATATGAGGCTCTCTATGTCCAAATCCATATTAGTTGTATACATGTATTGTAGGATTTTCTAAGGAATAAAACATAGATATATCCCCTTCTTGATAAAAAAAAATGTATTTAGGGTCCTTTAGGATTATTTATGGCAAGCACATAATTTTATGAACTAGTATGTGTATCATTATAGGTTCAAGTGTATCTTGCATGGGATATTTACAACTAAAACAATACAATCAATATTATTTGCACATAAAGGTAGGTCATAAATTAGGACCCAAATTTTTTGGTCCTTAATAAGTGGTAAAGCACATACATGAGGTGGAATATAAGTTGGTGCTTCCATACTCTTCAAATATTCAATTGTTTTTCATGTTTTCTTTTCCTCAACACTATTATTGGGCATGCTACATAATTTTTTATGTTAGGCTTCCCAAATTGGATGGGGAGGGATTCATCATTTTGGAACTAGAGGTAATCTTATACAAAACACAAAATAAATTCACCAAATAATTTTCTTCAATAGGTGTTAATCAAATAAATATGAATGTGACACAAATATGGCATGTGAGAGATCAAATGCATTCTATCCAAGTTTTCTCATATCAAGATTTTAGAATAAAGAACATTTGAAGGTGGATATAAAGTTAAGAATCCCCATTATTATATATGTATTGGTATTTGATAACATTATATTGGGCCATGCATATTATTTTAAGTCACCCTATATACTATATTAGAGTAAAAGTAATTATACAACACCTACATTGAATAATAGAAATATTCTTGAGATAGACTATATATATTATGATTTTAATTACTAAGTACAAAGCAAGTTAAATGTTATGATTTGAATTTATGCTCCATTGGGAGGATAGCCCCCCTCAAACTAGCACCACAAGAATAATAAACATACACTATTTTGATCCTATTTTTATGCATATCTATGTATTATTATTTTCATTATAGTTTCCTTACAAATTGGATGTGCATATATTAAAATAAGGCTGCTATGGTAGATATTTCATGTAATTAATTGTTCTAGACATAGACTCGCCACCATACCTAGATGGATCTTAATCACATTATACACACAAAGAAATACAATCATATTGTTGTAATAGGAAGATCACATTAGCACAAGTGGGGTTTCAATAATATATTTAATTTTAAGATGTTGCATTGCCACATCAATCACTATATTATTATATTAGTTTTTATGGATATAAATTTTCTATCACTACTCTCTCTACTCCTCATTTTTTGAAGATAGTTAAAATAACTTATAATTTGTGCCTATTTTAATCATGTGAATAAATCTATTCATTATATATATGCTTTTATCATTTTATAAATTTGATGGAGAACTCACATCAAGGAGGATACATAAAGAATCTAAGAATTATCTATTAAGTTTTATATAGTTTATATTTTATTTATGAGATTTTATGCATCTTCTTTTTATGTTGTCAATTGAGAGTTTATATATGCTTTAAAATGTATGCTCATGTTAGATTCTCACGCATCTAAAGTGGGTGAAAAATTGTAATGGTGAAATTAGCCTATGAATACCATTTCCCATATAGTTTTGTGCACATTTTGATTGGAACATCTTGATGAAATTACATATTGACAAATGACACACTTTTGTGCTATGGTTTCCTCATGCCTCAATCCATATCAACATATTTTCTTGCACTTACAATTATTGTATGCACTCCTTATTGTTGCACCCTTCCTTGCACACACTTGCATAGTATCATCAGTATGTTAACATTAACACTTTCATGCCTTGGTTCATTAAATACTTTTGTAGGTTGATTGCATGACATATGCTAAACTTCATATTAATTTTTTAAAATTTTAATTGTAAAGTTTTCACCTCTTCTTATAAGCCTCTATGAGCCAACTAGGTACAACTGAACTTCAAATTAAAAATTTTATATTTTAATTGTAAAATTGTCACCTCTTCTTTTAAGCCTCTATGAGCCAACTAGGTACAGCTGAACTTCAAACTAAATTTTTTAAATTTTAATTGTAAAGTTGTCACCCCTTCTTATAAGCCTCTATGAGCCAACTAGGTACATGTTTGAGCAACAAGTTGCTATGTTTGATGGTTTTTAAAGAAATTCAACATGTCAATAGTTTAGAGGCAAGAATTATACCACATCAAGGAGAAAATTGTTAGAATACATTTTAATTTCATAGAGAGAACAAACCTCATTTGCAGCTAGGCTACTTGAATAATATCTTCTATTTTTAAGTCGAGATGTAAAGTCAATATATCTAGACATGTAAGCTAAGAGAACATGACCCCAACAATTTGATAAATATCTTGCAAATCATTCATCATTTTCATATTCATAATTTATTTGGTATTATTTTAAATCTCTCTTTTGAATCAGATTTTCAACACTCTTGTCATTTAATATTAATTTGGGTCTACAATACAACAGCATTCTGTCTTTCTTACTAGAAGAGAGAGGCCGCATTATTCATAAATTGTTTTGGATTGGAATTAGGGTTTATGTTAAAAAATGTTTCTGTCTATATCACGTTCATCTGCATCGGACACTGCTTTCAATCCTCATGACTCTAATGAATGTGGTAGTTACTTGTATGATTTTCATTGGCGACACTTCTGAAAGCAAGCACCACAACTTACAGTGATAAATGAGATCGAGACACCCAACCGTCGAATATAAGGAAGAAATGGAGAAAGAGGGAAAAAAGTGCTTGAGCTGACTGATTCATGACTGTAATGAGTGGTTCATATTACAGAAAACCAATTCAATAAAGCGATCAGGCGGTTGGGCCATACTTTATGAGCTTTCGATTTTATGAATCTCGTGAAGAAAGCTCTTGGGCCAACTGACACGTGACCATGACCCATAACAAGCCGTCCCTACTAAAACAAGTCAATGAATGTAATGGCACCTTGTTTTTTTATCTCCACCTGTGCTGTTCTACTCTTTGGCTGCTATTGTACCGAATAGAAAAATATGCATTATAGTTCAAAATTACGTATAATGGCCTTGCCCTCCTATTAAGTAGAATGACATGCGGATTTATTAACTAGTATGAATCAACATTTATTTAAATATGATGAGCATTAAACATGTAATTAAATTTTAATTTATGATTTAAATATGTTTTTAGTTGGAGGTTTTTAATTAAGGATTGAGGATAATAAGTATGTAATAAATTTAGTGTAATGTAAGTTCATGTTTTGTATTGAAAATGTATTTAAGTCATTTTCAAGTTTTTGAAAATTAATATACAAAAAATGCTAAAAGATATTAAACCATAGTAGTATTGATGAAATAAGGTAAACTAACAAATAGTATTGGTGGTGTAGGTTTTAGGGAGAAATACCAAGGGAATGGAAAGTATTAGCAATGTGAAGGTTTTCTATGTGTCACTTAGATTGGGAATGTGACACATCTCTAGTTTGTGTATGATACCTTTCTCTAAGCCTCAAATAGGGAAGCTAGAATACTAAAAAAATATTTTGAGATGCTATTAGAGGAAGATTGGCTAGAAGGTCAACCCTCTCAAACATAAGCTTTTATTTGTAAAGGACCAATCTAGAGGCCCTAAATACCTAGGAGGTGTTTAGTTTTTGAACTAGTAATCTTCCCAACTCCTAATTAGGTAGGTTACTTGTGGATAAACAAGCACTTGATTGTGACTGTAAAGTTGTCATGGAGTGAATTCAAAGCAAGATAGCATCCTAGAAGAGGGGGTGACTCTCTATGGCTAGGAAAACCATCCCAATGAAAGCTTCTTTAGTGTCCATCCCTATGTACACTATGCCTATTTTTAATATTCCTAATATGACTATTAAAATCATTGAGGAGATTATGAGATATATTTTTTATAGTGAGCTAGAGGATTTAAAGAAGTATTTCCTAGTAAAATGGGACACCATATGAAAACCTAAACACTTTTGGGTTTGGGGTATTGAGATTGGGTTGGGATGAATAGATCCCTAGGAATGAAGCTTTAGAGTGGTATCCTACAAGTGAAATAAATATTTTGTGGTGCTGAAAATATCTACTTGGAAGAGACCATGTTTATTAGGGGATGTAACATTTAGAATAATTTAGGATACTACAAAATATTTATTTTTCCAAACACTAGATGGGAGATGGGTAGCAAAAATATAATCAAGTTTTGACATCAATCTGTTAAAACCCTTTTCCCTTTTGGATAATAACCTATTAAGACCATTGATGCTTAATTTTGAAAATCTCATTGGTGAGTATGTATTTGAATACATCTTAACTCTTGTGGGAAATAAACCATGAGTGTTCACTCTTTCCTCTCTTAATCTAGCTTTATCTTGCACTCTATTGAATGTTACATTGGAGAGATGAAACATTCCCTCTAAAACTCTAAATGAATCACTGGTTTAGGTGAAAACATCTATTGTCAAGTGATTCTATGTGATTCCTATTTTAACCTCATATAGTTTAAAGGTGACTTGGGGAATTTCTTGGGAAATGAATATAGCCATTATGAGTTACCAAAAAGTAATACATTTATATAGGTTATCAAGAAGCATAGGGCTATGAATTGGGACAAATTATAGAAACATGGTAAATATGGCCCCTCAATGTGCATAATATGTTTGAGGGATGTTGAATCCAATGACCACCTCTTTTACATTGCATATTTTCTTCCCATTTCTAGTCATGGTTCTTTTGGTCATGGAATCATGTTTGAGACTTCGAGATAATATACGAGCATTATTTTAGTGCTAAACTCTTATAGTGAGGAATGATGGCCTATAGATTGTATTGGATTATGCTTTATATCATATCATATGAAATATTTAGGTTCACAGAAACAAGGGAATATTTCAAGGCAAGGTGATCCCAATAGATAAAATATGGGACAAGTTTTAGTCTTCTATATAGGAGCTTTTGGAATGCATGAACAAAAAATAATGGAATCTTTGGCCCCCTAAGATAGATTCAGAAAGCCCTTGGCCTTTATTCAGACGTTTCGGTAAAATTACCTTAGTGAGACACCCAACCACTTCATAGTTGTAGTGGATTCCCTTCAAGAGTAGCTAGATCAATATTATATTTTATGATGTTTATAAAGGAAACCTTAGGGTAGTAAAAAAATATTTATATATAAATATTACGTTGAATAGATAAGTGTTAATACAATTCTTTACATAGAGTTAATAGGAAAAATGTATAAGTATTTATACAACCATGTACTATAGAAAAAAGGAAACTAGCTTGATTTGGGGAATAATTCATGACAAATTTCCTTGATTTAGTGTTGTGAGGTGTTTTACACATCCACACTAGGTCTTGGATGCTTGAAAATTAAATAAAATGCATCTAAAAATGTCTTGTAAAGGTGTTGTAAAAGACTTTTATGCTTTTCTAGACATAATAAACCCATCTTTCCCTTAATTCAACATTGTAAAATATATTTAATGGCATTTTCATACCAATCTAGAAGGCTTGTAAAATAAACTTAAATTTAATCTAGTGTTGTAATGTGTCTTGCACATTCACATTGGATGTTGTGCCTTTTTAGGCTAAGAAGACCTCATTTTAGTGTTGTAAAGTGTATTTAATCACACTGTCACATTGAATTATGTGTCGCAAGCCCTAATTGACCTTTACATCATCATTGATAGGCCCCTATTACCCCATATTGTGCATCCTGAGGCATAAATTGATCAAATAACTAACTGAGTTATCATATAAACCCAATTTCTTCATTCCCCAACAACCCAGCTGGCAACTAGGCCCCTCTAGAATTAATTTTCCATCTGTGGCGAATGGGTCCCTACCAAGTGGGACTGATTCACCTAAGGCGGTAAATGAGTCCCATTTGGGCCATTTTTGACTTTTGAACGACAAAAATAGGTTTTAAGTTTAATTTTTCTCCATGTTAGCCAAGTGGGGATCCAATTAACAAGTAAATTAGGATAATTTCCTATAAATACAAACTTCTAAGCCCTAATTCATAATATCTTAACTCATTCACACATATCTTATCATTCATCCATCATCTATCTTCTCACTCAACTCTAGCAAGTTAGGGTTTCATCATTGCAAGTCATCAAGATAGTTTCCTAAGACATTCAATGGTAGATTCTTAATGTTTTTATGTAGAAAATCAAGATCAAACATCATGGAAAGGTATTGAATCCATTATTTCATTCTTCATTACATTCTTTCATCATTTTCATTTAATTACCTAAAAGGGGTTTGGCCTAGGGAAACCCCCATGCCCTAACATTCAACATTTATGCTTCTTGTCTTCTATGTTTGTAGATTTAGGCATCTTGGAAGATTGTAAATCATCAATAATAAAGTTGAATTTTTTTTTAAGTCTTCTCTTCTTTTTCAAAGGAAAAATATCAGCAAAAAGTCACTTTCAGACCCAAAAATTAGACTTTTAAAGGTGGACATCGGTCAGGAGCCGAAGAGCGAACATACGAATTTTGTTTTGACTTTTCAATTTCCAAAAATTTAAAAGTGTACTGATTTCCCATGGGTGGTGAATGAGTCCCACTACGAAGTATGATTTTAGTATTTTTCAATTTTGGACACCCATTTGTTCAAAATGAGTTCTAGGACAGTTTCTTAGAACTAGGACTAATTCACCCAAAATGGTGAATGAGTCTGTGTAGGCCTAATTTCCAGCATCAAAAAAAATTTAGAATCAATTTCTAGTCTCCATTAAGTTCTTAGGGGCACACTTTTAGTGTCATCCAATTTTGTTATTGTTTGCATTCATTTCTAGGTGTTCTTGTATATCACAATGTGTTTTCCAACAAGTTGCATTTCAATAGTTTTGCATTCATAATCAATCAATTTTATTAATTAGCTAAATTTAGATAATTTCATTTAGGCATAATTACATCATACATATCCTAATTTGAGTGAACCACCTACATTTTGGGTGTGGGGTCCATCTCTTTCCATTAGGTGAAAGACCCTAATTGTGCAAAAGAGACACAACATCCCTAACCATTAAAATATTTGGTTCAATCTATTTGCATAGAATTGATAGGTTTAACGCATAAGTATTTATACAAATGTGAACATAGAGATAATAGGTTGAACATATATGTATTTATACAACTATTTACACATAAATAATAGGATGAATGTTTATTTATTCAACTATTTACATAGAGAGGATGATAACATAGGGGGTATAATTCCCAACTTAAATGTATTTAAATATAGTGACTTAATGTCACTTTTCCTTTGTAGATAAGGAGATATCACAATGTTTGTAAAAAATAGACTTATTTTCATATTTCCTTCATAGATAATGTGATAATTCAGTGATTATTAAAATATACCAATAATACATATGAATATATAGTTACTTAAGGTCACAATTTTCTCACAGAAAATTGCAATGACCAAGAGGCTACAATGCATACTAGATTCATATACAAAATACAATGACTTAGAGTCACACTTTTTTTCTAATAGAAGATGTATTGACATATGCATTGTAATGTTTTTTGGACATGCATGAAAAATATAGTTACTTGATGCAATATTTTTATATAAAAGAGTGTAATAATACAAAGGATAAAATATGAAATATTGTAGCATCGTAAATAATTGCCCTTGCCAATTTCTACTATGTTTTTCCCACCCTAAATTACTGAGCTTGGTTGAGTAACTAATTTCCTAAATTATGCATTCTATAGTCCATTTGTACCTTTCTCTAATAAATTGCAAACATTGAAGAAATGCATCCAATTGATATTTTTCGCATGACACTATCTTGGAAAATAGGGCCAAGAACAATACAGCCTAGGGTGTATCAGTCCCCCTATTTTGTAGAGGAATAATTTTGGATATTCTAGTGTTGGCATTTTAGCATTCAAAATTAAAATTTTAAATGTTGGATATTAGGATTTAATTTTTGGGAAATTATAGAAATACTTATAAATTTCTAGTTATTGTATCATTTGAAATCTATCTACGAAATAATTGAAGCAACTATTATCAAGAGAGCTATAAAGGAAGTCAAGCGCAACATTTTAGAACTTTATTACAACATTTTAAAACCCTAACATCATGTTAAGTCATATTTGATTTCATGTGTCTTATGTTATCAATAGTTGTGAAGTCATACTTGTTGTAGGTCTCTAAGAAATTCAATAAATCAAGCAAATAATATCCAAGACCTTGAATTGATGTGCATGACCTTAGTCCCTCAAGGAAGCCATTGAAGGATGGTGAGTTGCAACACTTTATTTATTCATTATTCCTTCCTCATGACATAGACATAGACTTGCCACCATATCTAGATGGATCTTGACCACATTACACACACATAGAGGAAAACAATCATATTTTTGTATTAGGAAGATCACATTAGCAAAAGTGAGGTTTCAATAATAGATTTAATTCAGCATATTGCATTGCTACATTGATTCAAGCCTTATCACATGAACATAGCATATACTCCATATTGCATTGCCACATCAATCACTTTATTATTATATTATTTTCTATGTATGCAAATTTTCTATCACTACTCTCTCTACTCCTCATTTTTAGAAGATAGTTAAAACAACTTATAATTTGTGCATATTTTAATCATGTGAATAAATCTATTCATTATATATGCTTTTATCATTTTAGAAATTTGATGGAGAACTCACATCAAGGACCATACATAAAGAACCTAATAATTATCTATTAAGCTTTATATAGTTTATATTTCATTTATGAGATTTTATGCATCTTCCTTTTATGTTGATTTTGAGAATTTCTATATGCTTTAAAATGCATGCTCATGTTACATTTGCATGCATCTAAAGTGGGTGCAAAATTTTAATGGTGAAATTAGCCTATGCATACCATTTCCCATTTAGTTTTGTGCACATTTTAATCAAACATCTTGATGAAATTGCATATTGACAAGTGACACACTCTTGTGCTATGGTTTTCTCGTGCCTCAATCCATATCAACATATTTTCTCACACTTACAATTATTGTATACACTCCTCATTGTTGCACCCTTCCTTGCACACACTTGCATAGTATCATCACTATGTTGACATTATCACTTTCATGCCTTGGTTCATTAAATACTTATGCAGGTTGATTGCATGACACATGCTAAACTTCAAATTAATTTTTTTTAATTTTAATTGTAAAGTTGTCACCTTTTTTAATATAAACCTCTATCATCCAACTAGGTACAACTGATTTTCAAATTATTATTTTTAAATATTAATTGTAAAGTTGTCACCTCTTCTTATAAGCCTCAATGAGCCAACTAGGTACAGCTGAACTTCAAATTAAAATTTTTAAATTTTAATTGTAAAGTTGTCACCCCTTCTTATAAGCCTCTATGAGCCAACTAGGTACATGTTTGAGCAACAAGTTGTTATGTTTGATGGTTTTTAAAGAAATTCAAAGTGTCAATAGTTTAGAAGCAAGAATTATACCACATCAAGAAGAAAATTGTTAGAATACATTTTAATTTCTTAGAGAGAATGAACCTCATTTGCAGCTAGGCTACTTGAATAATATCTTCTATTTTTTAGTCGAGATGTAAATTCAACATATCTAGGCATGTAACCTAAGAGAACATGACCCCAACAATTTGATAAATATCTTGCAAATCATTCATCATTTTCATATTCATAATTTATTTGGTATTATTTTAAATATTTCTTTTCAATCAGATTTTCAACACTCTTGTCATTTAAAACTAATTTGGGTTTACAATACAGCAGCATTCTCTCTTTCTTATTGGAAGAGAGAGGCCGCATTATTCATAAATCATTTTGGATTGGAATTAGGGTTTATGTTATTCAATGTTTCTATCTATATCACGTTCATTTGCACTGGGCACTGCTTTCAATCCTCGTGACTCTAATGAATGTGGTAGTTTTTACATTGACTGAAGTTAAAACATCGTTTCCATGTATGATTTTCATTGGCGACACTTCTGAAAGCAAGCGCCACAACTTACAGTGATAAATGAGATCGAGACACCCAACCGTCGAATATAAGGAAGAAATGGAGAAAGAGGGAATAAAGTGCTTGAGCCGACTGATTCATGACTGTAATGAGCGGTTCGTATTACAGAAGACCAATTCAATAAAGTGATCGGGCGGTTGGGCCATACTTTATGAGCTTTCGATTTTATGAATCTCGTGAATAAAGCTCTTGGGCCGACTGACGCGTGACCATGATCCATAACGGGCCGTCCCTATTACTGTAACACAAGTCAACGAATGTAATGCAACCTTGTTTTTTATCTCCACCTGTGCTATTCTACTCTTTGGCTGCTACTGTACCGAAGTGAAAAATAAGAATTAGAGTTTGAAATTATGTATTATGGGCTTGTCCTCCTATTAAGTAGAATGACACGCGGATTTATTAACTAGTAGGAATCAACATTTATTTAAATATGATGAGCACCAAAAATGGAATTAAATTTTACTTTATGATTTAAATATGTTTTTAGTTGGAGGTTTTTACTTAAGGATTGAGGATAATAAGTATGTAATAAATTTAGTGTAATGTAAGTTCATGTTTTGTATTGAAAATGTATTTAAGTCATTTTCAAGTTTTTGAAAATTAATATAGAAAAAATGTTAAAATATATTAAACCATAGTAGTATTTGATGGAACAAGGTAAACTATCAAATAGTATTGGTGGTGAAGGTTTTAGGGAGAAATACCAAGGGAATGGCAAGTATTAGCAATGTGAAGGTTCTCCATGTGTCTACTTACATTGGGAATGTGACACATCTCTAGTTTGTGTATGATACTTTTCTCTAAGCCTCAAATAGGGAAGCTAGAATACTAAAAAAATATTTTGAGATGCGATTAGAGGAAGATTGGCTAGAAGGTCAACCCTCTCAAACATAAGCTTTTATTTGTAAAGGAGCAATCTAGACGCCCTAAATACCTAGGAGGTGTTTAGTTTTTGAACTAGTAATCTTCCCAACTCCTAATTGGGTAGGTCACTTGTGGATAAAAAAACACTTGATTGTGACTGTAAAGTTGTCGTGGAGTGAATTCAAACCAAGTTAGCATCCTAGAAGATGGAGTGACTCTCTACGGCTAGGAAAACCATCCCAATGAAAGCTTCTTTAGTGTCCTTCCCTATGTACACTATGCCTATTTTTAATATTCCTAATATGACTATTAAAATCATTGAGGACATTATGAGATATTTTCTTTAGAGTGAGTAGAGGATTTAAAGAAGTATTGCTTAGTAAAATGGGACATCATATGAAAACCTAAACACTTTGTGGTTTAGGGTATTGAGATTGGGTTGGGATGAATAGATCCCTAGGAATGAAGCTTTAGAGTGGTATCCTACAAGTGAAATAAATCTTTTGGGGTGTTGAAAATATCTACTTGGAAGAGACCATGTTGCTTAGGGGATGTAACATTTAGAATAATTTACAATCCTACAAAATATTTATTTTTCCAAACACTAGATGGGAGATGGGTAGCAGAAATATAATCAAGTTTTGACATCAATTTGTTAAAACCCTTTTCCCTTTTGTATAATAACCTATTAAGACCATTGATGCTTAATTTTGAAAATCTCATAGGTGAGTATGTATTTGAATACATTTTAACTCTAGTGGGGAATAAACAATGATTGTTCACTCTTTCCTCTCTTAATCTAGCTTTATCTTGCACTTTATTGAATGTTACATTGAAGAGATGAAACATTCCCTTGAGAACTCTAAATGAATCGTTGGTTTAGGTGAAAACATCTATTGTCAAGTGATTCTATGTGATTCCTATTTTAACCTCATATACTTTATAAAGGGGGCTTGGGGAATTTGTTGGGAAATGAACACAGTCATCATGAGTTACCAAAAAATAATACATTTATATAGGTTATCAAGAAGCATAGGGCTATGAATTGGGACAAATTATAGAAACTTGGTAAATCTAGCCTCTCAATGTGCATAATATGTTTGAGGGTTGTTGAATCCAATGACCACCTTTTTTACATTGCATATTTTCTTCCCATTTGTAGTCATGATTCTTTTGGTCATGGAAGCATGTTTGAGATCTTCTAGATAATATACTAGCATTGTTTTAGTGCTAAACTCTTATAGTGAGGAATGATCACCTAAAGATGGTATGGTATTTTTCTCTATCTCATATCATACAAAATATTTAGGTTGAGAGAGACAAGGGAATATTTCATCACATGGTGATCACAATAGAGAAAATATGGGACAAGGTCTAGTCTTCTATATAAGAGCTTTTGGAATGCATGAAGAAAAAATAATGGAATCTTTGGCCCCCTAAGATAGATTACAAAATCCCTTGGCCTTTATTCAGATGTTTTGGTAAAATTACCTTAGTGAGACACCCAACCAGTTCGTAGTTGTAGTGGACTTCATTCAAGAGTAGCTAGATCAATATTATCTTTTATGGCATTTCTAGAGGAAACCTTAGGGTATTAAAAAATATTTATATATAAATATTAGGTTGAATAGATAAGTATTAATACAATTCTTTACATACAGTTAATAGGAAAAGTCTATAAGTATTTATACAACCATGTACTATAGAAAAAATGAAACTTGCTTGATTTGGGGAAGAATTCATGATAAATTAGACTTAGCGAGGCCTTAATTTAGTGTTGTGAGGTGTTTTACACATCCACAATAGGTCTTTCATGCTTGAAAATTAAATAGAATGCATCTAAAAATGTCTTGTAAATGTGTTGTAAAAGACTTTCACGCTTTTCTAGACATAATGAACCCATCTTCCTTTTAATTCAACATTGTAAAATATATTTAATGGCATTTTCATACCAATCTAGAAGGATTGTAAAGGAAACTTAAAGTTAATCTATTGTTGTAATGTACCTTGCACATTTACATTGGATGTTGTTCCTTCTTAGGCTAAGAGGGCCTCATTTTAGTGTTGTAAAGTGTATTTAATCACACTTTCACATTGAATTATGTGTCCCAACCCTAATTGACCTTTACGTCATCATTGATAGGCCCATATTACCCCATATTATGCATCTTGAGGCATAAATTAATCAAATAAATGACTAAGTCATCATATAAACTTGATTTCTTCATTCCCCAACAACCCAGCTAGCAGTTAGGCCCCTATGGGACTAATTCACCCAAGGTGGTGAATGAGTCCCATTTGGGCCCATTTTTTATTTTTGACCGGGAAAAAATAGGTTTTAAGTTTATTTTTTCTCCATGTCAACCAAGTGGGGATCCAATTAATAGGTAAATTAGGAGAATTTCCTATAAATACAACCTTCTAAGCCCTAATTCATAATATCTTAACTCATTCACACAACTCTTATCATTCATTTTTCATCTATCTTCTCCCTTAAGTCAAGCAAGTTAGGGTTTCATCATTGCAAGTCATCAAGATAGCTTCCTAAGACATTCAATGGTAGATTCTTCATGTTTTTTTGTAGAAAATCAATATCAAACATCATGGAAAGGTATTTAATCCATTATTACATTCTTCATTACATTATTTCATCATTTCGGTTTAATTACCTAAAAGGGGTTTGACCTAGGCAAATCCCCATGCCCTAACATTCAACATTTCTCCTTCTTGTCTTTTGTGTTTGTAGATTTAGGCATCTTGGAAGCTTGCAAATCATTAAGAATAAATTTGAAAATTTTTTAAGTCTCCTCTTCTTTTTCCAAGGAAAAATATCAACAAAAAGTCACTTTCAGACCCGAAAATTGGACTTTCACAGGTGGACACTGTTAGGAGCTGAAGAGCAGACAGACGACTTTTGTTTCCACTTTTGAATTTCCAGAAATTCAAAATTTTATTGATTCACCATGGGTGGTGAATTAGTCCCACTACCCAGCATTATTTTTGTTTTTTGTAGTTTTGGACACCCATTTGTCAAAAATGGGTTCTGGGACAATTTCTTAGAACTAGGACTAATTCACCCAGAATGGCGAATGAATCCTTGTAGGCCTAATTTCAGCATCAGTAGAATTTTAGAAGCAATTTCTAGTCTCCATAAATTTCTTAGGTGCACACTTTTAGTTTCATCCATTTTTGTTATTATATGCATTCATTTCTAGGTGTTCTTGCATATCACAATGTGTTTTCCAAAAAGTTGCATTTCAATAGTTTTGTATTCATAATCAATCAATTTTATGAATTAGCTACATTTATATCTTTTCATTTAGGCATAATTACATCATACATATCCTAATTTGAGTGAACCACCTACATTTTGGGTGTGGGATCCGTCTCTTTCCATTAGGTGAAAGACCTTAATTGTGCAAAAGAGACATAGCATCCCTAACCATTAAAATATTTGGTTCAATATATTTGCATAGAATTAATAGTCTTAACACATAAGTATTTATACAAATGTTTACATAGAGATAATAGGCTGAACATATATATATTTATATAACTGTTTACACATAAATAATAGGATGAATGCGTATTTATTCAACTGTTTACATAGAGAGGATGGTAACCTAGGGGGTATAATTCCCAACTTAAATGTATTTAAATATAGTGACTTAATTTCACTTTTCCTTTGTAGAGAAGGAGATATCACAATGTAAAAAATAAGACTTATTTTCATATTTCCTTCATAGAGATTGTGATAACTTAGTCATTATTAAAATATACCAATAATACATATCCATATATAGTTACTTAAGGTCACAATTTTCTCGCAAAAAATTGTAATGACCAAGAGGCTACAATGCATACTAGAGTCATATACAAAATACAATGAATTAGAGTCACACTTTTTTTCTAATAGAAGATGTATTAAGATATGCATTGTAATGTTTAATGGACTTGTATGAAAAATGTAGTTAGTTGATGCAATATTTTTCTAGAAAAGAGTGTAATAACACAAAGGCTGAAATATGAAAAAATGTAGCATCATAAATTATTGCCCTTGACAATTTCTGACTATTTTTTTCCCATCCTAAATTATTGAGCCTGATTGAGTACCTAATTTCCTAAATTATGCATGCTATAGTCCATTTTTACCTTTCTCTGATAAATTTCAAGCATTGAAGAAATGCATCCAATTGATATTTTTTCCACGATACTTACTATCCCAGAAAATAGGGCTAGGAACCATACGGCCTAGGGTGTATCGGCCCCCCTATTTTGTTGAGGAATAATTTTGGATATGTTAGTGTTGGAATTTTAACATTCAAAATTAAAATTTTAAATGTTGGATATCAAGATTTAATTTTTGGGAAATTAGAGAAATACTTATAAATTTCTAGTTATTGCATCATTTGAAATCTATCTAGGAAATCATTGAAGCTATTATTATCAAGAGAGCTATCAAGGAATTCAAGAGAAAATTTTTAGAGCTTTATTACAACATTTTAAAACCCTAACATCATGTTAAGTCATATGTGATTTCATGTGTGTTATTTTATCATTATTTGTGAAGGAATCCTTTTTGTAGATCTCTAAGAAATTCAAGAAATAAAGCAAACAATATCCAAGACCTTGAATTGATGTGCATGACCTTAGTCCCTCAAGGAAGCCATTGAAGGGTGGTGAGTTGCAACACATTATTATTCCTTCCTATCATTTATCCATTTTATCATTGACATTGCTATTATGGAAGTGGAAACACTAGCATAGGGTTTGAAAAACACAAGCCCCTAAATGACACAACATTTCTTCTCTTTGTGAATGTATAGACTTCAATTTTAGTGAAGATTGAAGGAATATTGAATATAAATTATTCATTGTTTCATTTGGGGCCCTACATCTTCTCAACTCATGGAAAATCACATACCAAATTATCAAACTATGTTTCAAGGAATTTGCAACTAGGAATCAGAAGCCAAAATATGTCATCAAACAACTCCAAATATAGTTTCATGACACCCCTATAGGGACCCATTAGCCCCTAGCCTACTCTATCCCTATATTCAAACCATCGAGAACTTTTCAAGATAGGTACATAGTCCCTTGCCCTTGATAGATCTACTTGGAATTTACTATTTTCATTTATTAGTTCCTGGATTATTATATTTCTCATATTAGGATACATAGTACAATTAGGTTAATCATAGAAAATCAATTCTAGTCCATTCCAAGACTCAATAAGATGTAGAACTAAGTATGATTGACTCACCATGATGATTGTAAGTCAATCTAAACACATTTTCGATCTCCATCTTAATGAAACTATATTTAAAAAAACTCACACAACACCACACACATAAAATTTGAATCCTAGGTTTACACATTAGACCTACAGTTCCATTTTTATTTGTTTAATTTTGGTGAACATGACCTATTTGTTAAACAAGTGCAAGACAACTGAGAGGGGGGAAGAATCGGTTGTCACAAGAATTCAAACTTAAAACTCAACACTTATTAATTCCACAACCACACTATTATGTTATTAAGTTATAGCATGAAATTAAAAAAAAACAAAAAGCAAATCAACACAATGAACACCATATTTTTTTGTGGAAGACCCAATGAAGGAAAAACCACAGTGAGGGTTAACTCAAAATATAAATGATTATAAACTAAATACAAATACTCGCTTCCAAGGGCTCACTACCCAAAAGAGGACTCACTATCCAAATACAAAGGTTCACTACCTATAGAAAGGACTCACTGTCCAAATACAAAGGCTCATTGCCTACAGAAAGGACTCACTATCCAATAGGGATGATCACTTCCTACAAATACAAAAGAGAACAAATGATCCACCACAACAATTTAAGCACAACCATAGGATTACAGAAACCTTCAACTCACTGCCTTCAACACACTGAGAAACTGCTATCACAACTCACTCACACACACTTCTGCTCTAATGATTTGTGGCACACTTTCATCACTTTGCATCTCACTATCATACATCTCTTCACAACTCGAATTTCTTTTATACCATTCTTAACCTCATAAAATTTCTCCAAGGTCGGCCACAATACATTGTTTCATAAATTAAAATTAGGTCGACAACTCAACATTCTCGCAGTGGAAAGGAATGAAAGTGGACCAATAAAAATATTTAACCAAGAGAAAAAAATAATATTCTTGACTCTTCTACACATTTCCTCAATTAAACTTTATTCTTCAAATGAAGTGTAAACAGGTCAACCAAACCTAATGAAAACACAAAAGAACATTGATGCACATGCTTCCCAAGAAGATGACACACAAATGCCACAACACACTTCCATATGCACAAGAATACATCTCAATACCTTCCAAATACATTTGCAGCCAAACAACAATCTTCAATCACTAACAACCTTTCACCATTCCATCTAGACTGATCAAACTCACACTGAAATACTAAAACATGAATTTTGGATCACCAAAATTCAAACCTTTTTGCTAGAGCATAGAAAAGACCCTCACAAGACATATCCTAGATCCACAAGATTTGAACATAACAATAGAGGATTGTGGAGCAAAAATATATCTCCCAGTTCACAAAACACCAACTCTACCAGTGTAGTTCATATACCGATGAACACAACTTTCACATACCATCAAACCAAAAACCAAAACTTAGGAAATATCATCATGAGATCACCATTACCAATCTTGTAGATATGAACAAGCATAAGATCACCCTAAGAGAAAAGTGGAGCACATATCAGAGCACATTTTGAACCCTTCCATCACTCTAATTTCACTTCTTTGTTAATTTTCTCAAAAGCACTTGGAAAGTTATTGAACCAACACATCTGCAACATCATAAAGATAGCTCCATGTAATCACAACATCTCAGCAGCTTCTCAACCATACGCGTACAATCTACAACATATTGAACTATGTTGAAAATAATGACAACATTAATGACACCACCACCAAACTATCTCATGCTTGCAACAATCTCCCACTTTGTTATTGATGGCAACACATGATGTGAAAAACAATCAAAGACAAAAAAAAATTGCACAATTTCCTGAGAGAACACCTTGTCTTCTTTTGCTACTATTTTTCACATGACTTTCTCTCCCCCTTTGACATCAATGGTAAAGATCAGTCACTCTAATTACTCCCCCTTAGGAGTATACTCATATTGCAACAATGAAAACCTTTTCTACTCCCCCTATGGAGTAGATCCATCCATCAGTCCAAATAAATGAATAATTTGTGAATTCACTAGACTAATACACCTTCATGTGCACCTAGTTAGGAGGTCCAACAATCTCCAACCTCTCCCTAAGATGCTCAAAAGTATCCTTCAGAAGAGCCTTAGTAAATAGGTCTACAATTTATTCCTTTGTTATCACATACTCTAGTCTGATGTCATTCTCCAACACTTTTTATCTTAGAAAATGATACTTGATAGGTATGTGCTTCATTCTTGAATGCATAACCAGGTTCTTCAAAATGTTTATTGCACTTGTATTGTCACAGAAAATAGAAATAGGCTCATCACATATCACACTAGAATGTCTTTTAGATTTTGCTTCAGCCACAAAACTTGTGTGCAGTAGGATGCTGCAATAATATATTATGCCTCTATAGTGGATAAAGAATACAATTCTTGATTTTTACCCAACCATGAAACTAATCTTCCACCAAGAAAGAAAGCACCACCACTAGTACTCTTTTGTTCATCTACACATCTAATCCAATCAACATATGTATAAGCACTCAAGGTGAAATCATTACTCTTAGGGTACCATAAACCATAATCTGATATGCCTTTAAGATATCTAAATATCCTTTTTACAGCTATAAGATGTGTTTCTCTAGGATTTTCTTGAAATCTAGCAACTAGACACACTACATGCATAATATTTTGTCTAGTAGTAGTAAGGTACAATAGTTTGCCAATCATGGATCTGTATTTTCTCTTATCAGTTTTAGTAGATTCATCATCCCTACTCAATTTGCATCTAATTACCATAGGGGTACAAATCCGTTTAGAATCATCCATCCCAAATTTCTTTAACAATTCTTTTAGATACTTGGATTGTGAAATGAATATCCCTTTATCAGTTTGAATCACTTGTAGACCAAGGAAGAAATTCAATTCACCAATCATAGACATCTAAAAAAAATTCTGCATCTCTTCAACAAAATTTTTACACATGCCTTCATTTCCACCAAAAATGATATCATCAACATAAACAACTACAATCAACATCTTATTACCTTGCACTTTGAAGTAGAGGTTGTTGTTAGCAAAACCTTTATTGAATCCTTGCTTTGTCAGATATTTGTCTAGTCTTGCATACCAAGCTCTAGGAGCTTGCTTCAGTCCATACAATGCCTTCTTCAACTTACAAACCATGTTTGATTTGTCAGACAATTGAAACCCATCAAGTTGCTCCATGTACACTTCTTCGTCCAACTCACCATTAAGAAAAGGTGAATTAACATCCATATGATTTACCTTGAAGTCCTTATGGGTAGAAAATGTCAAAAACATTTTGATAGCTACCATTCTGGCCACAGGGGAAAATGTTTCTTCAAAACATATACATTCAACTTGTGAATATCCTTTGCATACCAGTCTTGCCTTATTCCTTACTACTTCTCCATTTTCATTTAGCTTGTTCTAGAACACCCATTTCGATCCAATCACATTTTTGTTCATAGGCCTAGGGACTATTTCCCATGTCTGATTCTTTTTTATCTGTTGCAATTCCTCTTTCGTAGCTCTCATCCAACTTTCATCTTTAGATGCTTCTTTTACAAATTTAGGTTCTATTTTATAAATTAAACACAAATTTACCTTAGCTGCAACTCTACTTTTTGTCTTTACACATTCACTCTTGTCTCCAATTATCTGATCTTCCAAATGATTCTTCTATACATATTTAGGAGTCCTAGCACCAAGTTCAAGTTTATTCTCTTCTTCTTCTACTACTTGTTCTTCTTCTTCTTTCTCTTCTTCTTCTTCTACTTATTCTTCTTCTTCTTTCTCTTCTTCTTCCTTCTCCTTATTTTCTTCAAGTACATGTCCATAGATAGGATCATCAGGTTCAACCTCACATATCTCAATAGGTTTGTGTATGTCTTCATCAACTTTCACATTAGCACTTTTAATAATCTTCCTCAATCTTTTGTTAAAACATTTGTATGCCTTGTTGGTAGTATAATATCCAAGAAAGATTCCTTAATCACATCTAGCATCAAAATTTCCAAGATTCTCATCATCTCTTTTAATATAGCATCTGCTTCCAAATACCTCAAAATATTTTATAGTAGGATTCTTACTAGACCATAACACAAAAGGAGTCTTTATGATGTTGTGTCTGACCTAAACTCTATTAAGAATATAAATAGTAGTATGTGTTGCCTCTCTCCAATATATATCTAGTAATTTTGATTCTTTCTTCATGGTTCTATTAGCTTCTTGTACAATCCTATTTTTTCTTTCAACTACTTCATTCTGCTATTGAGTTCTTAGAGAAAAAATTGTCTTCTTATGCCATGCTTCTCACAAAATACATTAAATTCACTAGAAATGAATTCTCCACCTCTATCAGATCTCAAAATTTTATTTTCATATTTACTTCATTTTCCACTCTTGCTTTGAATACTTTGAACCTATCTAGGGCCTAATTCTTTTCTCTAAGAAAAGAAACCCATGTCATTCGAGTGTAATCATCAATAAGAAACATGAAATATCTATCACCATTCAGGCTTCCAGTCTTAGTCGGACAACAAAGATCAATATGTACTAACTCCAACATTATGGTAGTAGGATTTTCTTTTCCCTTAAAGCTACATCTTGTCTATTTTCCCAATTGGATACTTCTACATATAGCATTAGTAGGTTGTTTGATTCTAGGCAGTCCTCAAACAATCTCCATTGCACTGATCTTGACCAGGTTATTAAAGTTCACATGTACCATTCTCCAATGCCATAACTAGCTTTCACTTATTTGAGATACAAGACAATGACTATAAACTCCCTTCAACTAATAGATGTTTCCATGATTTCTTCTTCCAGTAGAAATCATGTCTCCATTTCCAGATCCTTTTCTAATTTCATAGGTATTGTTCTGAAACAAAATTTTAAAACCATTGCTACACATCTGATCAACACTCATAAGGTTATGCCTCAAACCCTTCACATAATATACATCATTAGTATTATGCACACCATGAAAACTAATCAAAAAATTTCCACAAATCTTAGCTCCTAAATCTTCACCAAACATAAATAAACCACAATCATACTTTTCAAGTTTAGTGAACTTACTCTTATCTTCAATCATGTGATTTCAATATCCACTATCAATTACCTAGTAGTCTTCATCCTATCTAGCATGAAAATTTGTAGCCAAACTACCTTCCATTCTATTTTTCTTAATTTCTAGATCCTTCTTGCTTACACATCTTCCAAGGTTAGCGGATACATATTTACTTTCCAAAGCTAAGAATAAGCATTCACTATCATCAACCTCATTATTAGATTCATCATCAGAAATCCTTGCTTCTTCCTTAACATAGTATAGTTTCTTATATTTCTTATTCTTCCTATCCTTATCCTTATAAGCATTATTCTTCTTATGTGTGGCTCTATTCAAACATCTTCAAACATAATGACCAATATTACCACAACTAAAGCATTTAAAGGACAACACACCTTTGTAATTTTTGGTACCTTTCTTTAGATTCTTGGTGAAATTAGCTTCCACCTCATCAACACCATCACTATCTAGTTCCTCTTCAATCTTCAATGCCTTAAATTTCATTTGTATCTTTTCTTCCATCTTGTCATCTTTCTTAAACTTTCTCAACTCAAATGCTTGCAAGGTGTCGAACAAATGTTCCAATGTTTACTTCTTAGGATCATACATCTCTTCAATCATCGAGATCTTGTCACTCTAGTAGTCTTGTAGGGTGATCAGGATCTTCTCAATTATATCTTCATCTAATAGTTTTCCTCCTTGATTTCTAACTTTAGTTGCAATCAATTCAACCCTATGAAAGAAACTTGTAAAGTCTTCACCTTCTTCCATTTTCAGGTTCACAAGTTTGTGCTTTGCCGCCAGCTTCTTTGTTAGTTTCAACCTTTCATTTCCTTCAAACATGTCTTCCAACTTCTTCCAAACCTCATATGCAGTATCCAAATAAATAACTTTAGCTCACCCATTTTTAGACAATCCGCATCAAATAGCATACTTCGCCTTCTCATTTTCTTCATAAGCAAAAATATCATATGTAGTAGTCAAACAACCATATGGTGGTGTACACTTATTCTCAACTACCTTTGAGGTTTTGAAACAAAGAGAGATAATATATCCTTTCATCTATCCCTTCCAATCATTGTAGTCAGTTCCATTGAACATAGGGATTACCAACTTATGCACCATTAGATCTTCCTTAAGTGGTTAAGCTCAATCAACAAGGAACCAATGCTCTAATACCAATTGTTAAACATGATCAAAAGAACTAAGAGTGGGGGTGAATCAATTGTCACAAGAATTCAAACTTAAAACTCAATGCTTATTAATTCCACAACCACACTATTTTGTTATTAAGTTATAGCATGAAACACAAATAACAGAAAGCAAATCAACACAATGAACACCAGATTTTTGCATGGAAAACCTAATGAGGGAAAAACCATGGTGAGGGTTAACTCATGCAATATAGATGATTATAAACTAAATACAAAGGCTCACTTCCCAAAAGAGGGCTCACTATCCAAATATAAAGGCTCACTGCCTACAAAAAGGACTCAATGTCCAAATACAAAGGCTCACTACCTATAGAAAGAAATCAATTTCCAATAGGAAGGCTCACTTCCTATAGATACAAAATAGAACCAAATTATCCACCACAAAAATTTAAGCACAACCACAAGATTGCAGAAACCTTCAACTCACTGCCTTCAACACACTAAGAAACTACTATCAAAACTCACTCACACACACTTCTGCTCTTATGATTTTTGGTACACTTTCATCACTTTGCATCACAGTGTCATACATCTCTTCACAACTTGACTTGCTTTTATACCATCCTTAACCTTAGAAACTTTCTCAAAGGTCAGCCACAATACATCATTTCATAAATTCAAATTAGGTCAAAAACTCAACATTCCCATGGTGGAAAGGAATGAGAGTGAACCAATACAAATATTTAACCAAGACCAAAAAATAATATTCTTGAATCTTCTACATGTTTCCTCAATTAGATTTTATTCTTTGAATGAAGTGTAAACACCAAGTCAATCAAACGTAATGAAAACACAAAATAACATTCATGCACATAGTTCCCAAGAAGATGACATGCAAAAACCACAACACGCTTCCATATGCATGATAATACATGTCTCAAAACCTTCCAAATACATCTGTAGAAAAACAACAATCTTCAATCACTAACTACATTTCACTAGTCCATCTAGGCTGAACAAACTCACACTGAAATACTAAAACATGAATTCTAGATCACCAAGCTCCAAAATTCAAACTTCTTTACCATAGCATAGAAAATACCTTCACAAGAAACATCCTAGATCTTCAAGTTCTACAACAAAATAGTGGATGACTACAGAGAAAAATATCTCTCCCAATCCATAGAACACCAACTCTACCAGAACAATTCACATACTGGTGAACGTAACTTACATGTACCATCAAACTAGAAACTAAAACTTAGGAAATATCATCATGAGATCACCATTACCAATCCTTCATATCTACAAAAGCATAGGATCAACACAAGAGAAATTTGGAGCACATACCGAAGCACATTTTGAACACTTCCATTAGTCTGATTTCACTTCTTTGTTAATTTGCTCAAAAGCACTTGGAAACTTATTGAACCAACACATTTGCAGCATCATAAAGATAGCTCCATGTACTCAAAAAATCTCAGTAGCATCTCAACCATACATGTACAATCTATAGCATACTAAACTATGTTGACATCATGACAAAATTAATGACAACACCACCAAACTAGCTCATACTTGCAACACTATTAATATTACATACCTTCTAAAATTGCAGCCTATATCTAATATTTTTATTGCATTATTTTTTATTTCTCATTTAGGATTTCATTTTTGCATCATAAAAGACATAAAATTCAAAAAAATACATATCATTATTCATCATAGGTTGCATCAAGGTTCATTTCAATCACTTAAATCAGATCTAAATTAATAATTGTATTTATAATTATCATTTTCATTGTAACACATTTGTATTTGCATCACATTCTCTCAATTTGAGCAAAATATAGAAAAATACTCAATTGCAGACCTATTTGTACACAAAAATAGGGCATTTAGATAGTCTAGTAAACATTCATTTTTTTTCATTTTCAAACACCCTATCAAGGACTAGAATACCCTTGGTTGTCTCTGCCATTCTACACTTAAATCAGCAAAATTTTGCAGACATCTTTATCTCTATATTTTTCAGTCTGTGTTTGCTTGTAGATCCTTTTTTTGACATTCTTAAGTGCATTCATTTAGGTATCTTTCATATAGCTCAAAAAAATTTAAAAAGTAAAAAATAAATAAAAAATGCATTATTTTGTTTCAAAATTGCATCAAAATCATCATTTTCAAATTTATGTTTCTTGCAATTAGCCAATTTATGCATTTTAGATTAGAAAATTACATTCAAAATTGTCATTTATTTTTCATACATTGTTACACACTTGCATTGGCATATATTAAGCAAAATTTGGAAAAATATTCATTGTCAAACTTATTTGCAACCGGACCCAAACCTGTCTCCAACTAGACCTAAAATCCTTAAGCATAATTACACATAGGAAAACTTTAAATTTATACAAAACCCACCCAAGATACAAACACCCTTGGATGCCTCTATCCTCCTACCTATGCCTCAACCAAATTTTACACAAATATTTCTCATTATATTCTCCATTTGATCTTGTTGTCTAAATTTTTTTTTTAGTATTTCGTTGTGGTTATTTGATAGTTTATTGTTCATCTTGGGTACGCTTAGCGTTTTGAAACTTGCATGATTTTCATGAATTGGTGTCCTATTCCCAATACTTCAATGAGATGTAGGTGTAGACTTATAGCATCTTGCAATGTTACATCTATTATAGATCTCGAGTCTTCCAACTCTTCCATGCAAGGTTTTATCAATACTTAACCCATTTTAGACTCTATCTCTAATGCTACCATATATCAATGACAACCTTACAATCACCCATTTTTATGGGTATTGAAACTACCATTTCCCATGTTCTCAAAGATAAATTGAAACAATTGGACAAATATTTAGAAATACTTCAAGACTATGTTAGTACTAAATATCTAGTTGGTACAACAGTCCCTATAATAAATAGCATGAGGAAACTAATTAATGATGATCATGGACTAGAGGTTTTAAATATCCTAGCCCATATAGTTGATGCTAATGTACCTACAATGGCTAGTTGTGCTTAAGCTTTGGGATGCACTCAAAGTTAAGGAGGAAATCAAGTCTCCCTCCCCACAACTATAGCATCTATCCCTACATACACAAATCCAATTGTCACCTCAACAATACAACAAAGCATTGGTATAACTCCAACACTAGGACTTTCCACTTGAAATCCTTATGGTTTTGGGTCATCACATGTGACACTTCAAGTTTCATCCCCTCTCATAAATTTTCAACAGAATAGTCCACCAAGCACATGCACAATCCCTCTATATTCACCACATTCCCAAAACATGTCGACCATAGACTCAATCATTAACCAAAATTTTCAAAACGTAAACTCACTTCAACAAAAAATTTCAACTTTAAACTAAAACCAAAATGGACAACCATTGCAATTTATTAAAAGAAGCCCATTATTACTTGAAATTCTAAAAACACTAATTTTGCAAAACATAGATACCTTAGTTTGACAAGTACAATAATAAAGGAGACCCTATCAATCATATATCAGCATATACAACCATGTGTGGTGACTTCATTTTTTAAGATAAACTCTTGGCTAAACTCTTTCCTAGATCATTAAAAGAAATGGCTCTAGAATTTGGTTTTGTTCATTTTTTAATAACTCAATCCACTCCTTCAGTGAAATTTTTGAGGCCATCCTCCAATATTTCTAAGTAAACATTGGACCTAAAATTACATTAACTAACTCAGTGAGATGCAAGAAAAAAAGAAAAATTAAAAAATTCACAGACTTTATAGGCACTATTAGTTGCTTTATTCACAAATTAATCTTACTCTTCCTAATGTGGACATTCAAAGAGAATTCATTAAAAAATTGCAACCTCACATAAGGGATAAATTATCAATTATGAAACATCCATCCTTTATACATTTGTGTATGTCTCTTCATTATTATCAAAATTTGGTTAGTCAGTTTGAAGAGACTTCTTCATCTACTTCTACTATTAAATCCAAATGTGTACCTCAAAACAACTATAAACCATTCAAGAAGAAAAAAAAAAGAGCTTTATCAAGTTACATACACCTCAAAAAAACAACCACATTGACCCTCAAGTTTCTACAATAAGTTGAACCTCGAACCAATTTAGATCGCGAGATAGACAATTTACCTAGTTACCTGAAACTCTCCATTCAATCATATTTTATCTTTTGAATAAGAACTTAATTGGATTTCCTACAATTAGACCTATGGATACAACTAAACCTCTACCACCAATTTACAATCCAAATTCATTTTGTCAATATCATCACATAAGTGGACATGATAAAAAGTAGTGCATGTATCTTAAACATCAAGTTCAAGACCTCGTTGATTCTAACCACATCCAATTGGGTGGTATTGATGATCAAGGTAATAAGTCCATTGCCACACCTAAGCAAAACATGCAAAATTTTACCAATCCAATGCCAAACCATTCATCTAACTTTGTGCAATATTTTGATGTTAAGAATGATGAGATGAATATTTGATGAAACTGATGACATTTGTAATCTAGGGTAAAATTCTAGGTTAATGTAAAATAGCATGAAAACTATCCCTAAACCAACAATAGAGCACAAATAAGCATGAAAACATGAAACATAAAGAAATATCACCATAAAGTCTTCATGCCCTTATTGATTGACCTACATTTCTCTTCTCCATCTTGCTTGAATGTACTTAATGCCCTCATATTTGAGTGTGCAATAATAACCTATGATAATGACTAGAAAAATATTGAAGATTGTTGTCTCACACAAACAATGTATGTACTTGCATTAGCTCTAGGTATGTCAAAATGAAAAGGACAAGGGTCTTTTATAGAAAAGACAATTTTGAATGAAGGGTTGAGATTGAATGTCAATAAGATGTGTCAATTAATGGCCAAGAATGAAATTTGTAGTAGGAAATAGGATTAGGGAAAAGTTAGGGAAAATGACTTGGATGAATGGCTAAGATTGAATTACGAGATAATTCCATCAAGGGGTGAAATTGAATGAGATATCAAGAGATAATATTTGATTTGGAAGATAAGATTGCCACAAACAGAGAGGTTGTAGGAGAAATTTAAATCAATAATTAAATAATAAAAGTATTATTTAATTATCAAGGAAATGTGACAAGCCAACTTTTGAAATAAATAAATAATTTAGTTCAAAATGGGAAGAAAATGACAAATTAGTGAACAATCAAATAAATAAAATTTATTTAATTTAAGGACATAAAAGGCAAGTGAATAATTAAATAATTGAAATTATTATTTAATTATAGTTGGAAATGGATAAAAAATTAAATAAACAATATTTATTCAATTTTAGTAGAAAGGGATATTAGTGACTTAATTAAATAAATAAAATTTATTTAATTAATCAAAGAAGAAATCAAATAATTAAATAAGTAAAATTATTTAATTAAATAGGGAAATGATGAAAAACTAGAGGTCGTAAGCCTAGGATAATTTTTAGTGTCTACATTTTTTCCCCTCTTTGATACAATGTAGTTTATCACATTGTGTCAAGGAGAATCAATCAAAATATGCCTTAGTGAAAGAAAGGTGGATGTATGCACCCTCCAAAACAATTTGCAAATTTTTGAAAATTTTCAAAAAAAATAGAATATGTTCTAGTGAGTCAATTTGACAGTAAGGAGTTCAATGGTGGTGACAAAAATGACATTCAAGGTCAATTAGGGGGTCAAATTTAGGTTCAAAGTGGCCAAATAGCACATCCAACATATCCCTAGTGCATACCCTAGAAACCCTAGGTTGATTGCCTATAGGTATGCACTTGATTAAGAAATTTTCTCGTTTGTGCATTTCAAAGTTAGAAATCTAGGAGCTCTGAGGAGAGACAATTTAAGAAGATGTCACTAGTTCCACCCTCCAAACACCAAGACTATCTCATCTGAACCTTTCACCAACTTGAGGGAGTAGAGGACCCAGTAAGTACTCCAAACCCACTTTTTTAGTTTTTTGTTTTTCATGCATTTAGGGCTAGGAATAATTTAGTAGGAAGTTGCATCAAATTTCATTCGACACAATTGCATGCAAGAATGACATAGGTGATTGGGGTTCACCGCAATCACCTTGTTGTTATGCAACTGCTAAGGCATAGGGGTCGGTTGTGGTGTGATGCATCTAAAATGGTGTGTCTTATTGCTTCTTGCATCGCACCCATGACCAAGAATGACACAATCAACAAATAGTGCCACAAGTGCAAGGGGGAATTATGCAAGTGATAAGGAAATGACACAACTAATGAGGGGTTGACTAAAATTGACCCCAACAACACATTACCTGAGGCATGCAACATAATTACAGTTTGTACGATGCATGTGCAAAAATAATGATATGAATGATTTTTGTGACACAATTGCTAGTTAAAAATTTTCCCCAGTTTAGGATAAAATAACTTGTCGAATTTAGGTCTATGAGGTCAAATGAAGATTTTGGATTAACACAATGACTTTTCTTATGACCCTAGGTTGTTCTCCCCCCTATCTATACATGGGAGTCATGCTCAACAACATTTTGGCTATGGGATTAGTTATCAGATGCCAAGAGACACATGCTACTAGATCTAGGATTGTACTATCTCACCTATATTCCCATTGTAAGGGAGAATTGAGGGATTTTGATAGCGACGGAACTTAGACACTTGGGTATGTGCAGGATCGTCATGGAAACAAATAGGCCCTTAAGTGGAAAAAAGAAAAGAAAAATTAGAGTTAGGAAACTTGACATAAAAATTTGAATAAGTTGTCTATATTATTTCAAAAATATTTAAGAATAGAATCTATAGAAAATTGAATGTAGTTTCTAAACTACTAGTTTTTTTTTTATAATCTATTTGGTGAAATTTTGAAATTTCAATGCAGTAGTACTTAAAGTTTAGGGAAAAAATAAGTAGGTGTCTTTCTGACCACCCTAACCAAAATAAAATGATAATATTTTTTTATAAGAATTTAGATATAAGTAGAGGACTCATGTCCCAATTTGATGCATATTTTTTTGTAATTTGTTTCCAAGTAAATAATTAATTATGAATCTTTTTATTACAATTTTTTAAAAATATATAAACTCATATGTCTAAACACCTTAACTTGGTCAAAACTTCATGAATTTTATTTTTTTTAATCCTATAGTATGTGAAGCATGGAATGTGATGCATGTTTCAGATTCAAAAAATGAGATACCATTTGAAAGCTATAGATGTTTTTCCATCAACCTATTAATCAGGACTTTAGTCATAATTCAAATAAAAAATGAATAATAATTATTTATTAAATTCAAAGTAAAGCATAATTTATATTGGTGGAAATTTGAGAATCTCCTTTAAAATCCCTTTTCATTCCATCAATTTTGGGTAAAAAAAAAGTCATCAATCACATACCCTACACATACCCATCATATTGCCACTTTTTGGCCCATCATGATCTTGCACATACCATTTGTACATTTCACTTGCCCACCAAGGAGGCTATTGTGACCCTAGAGGATATATACAAGATATTACAACTACCAATTCACAAGGAGCAAGTCAAATATGATCCCCTCTGATGATAACAGTCAATTTACAACCAATATAACTATGAGGATGTGGTAGAGCTTGGGGTATAGGGTTATGAGATCATATGGGATACCTTGATAGAGAGATATTATTGGTTTGACTGTGTTTTATGCACATTGATTACCGATGTTGACCTAATTCCAGACTACAGGGGCCATGGTTTTCTAGTAGGTTGGGGAGAGGTACTAGCATGGATGATTTAGGATGAGACAATATACACCTAGGGGACATGTTTATTGGGTATTCTTTATTTTGAGCTACATGGTATCACATACAATGGTGGACAGTTCATGAGTTGTGGAGTGTCATTGTTGATGGTATGGGTGTAGGAGTGGATAGTAGTGTTCTGATTGGTAGTGGGATGGAAGTTAGGATATGGGATGGTGTATGAATATTTGTACATATGGTGGTGCAGTGATGCAGACACATGTAGGTGATACAAGGTATTGGAAACATGGCTTGGATGTGTTGTCAAGCTTTTTTAGAGGCCTTACAGGGATTGTCAGTAGTGGGTGGATGAGGATGATCATTTTCCATGGTACCAATAGCCTAGGTATCTGATCAGTTGAACAGTGTAGTCTTAACATATAATCAAGATGTATCTATCAGAGTGGGTGAGGCGACAGTTTGGAGAGATACAGGGTGTACCTAAGGGGATAGTAGAGTTTGCATGCTCCTGATGGGAGGTTCATTCATGGGGATAGGTTATACCAGTGACCACAACCAAGAAGGATATTGATGCACCGTAGCTATTACAGTGGGCATGGAGAGGGGGTGCAACGAATCCAGGGATGACCATAGATTATGACGTATGGTGGTTGACACATACGCCAACAAGATATATTGATCTAGAACAGCCAACACCTGTAGAGCATAGAGGAAGGGACCCATGAGGCCAGAAGGGAGATGAATGATAGAGGGGTGGAGAACAGGGAGACAAAGGATGGGGAGATGATGGAGGGGATGGAAATCGAGGATGAGGAGGTGACCAAGGAAAGAGGAGGAGATAAAGGAGATGATGGGTGGTGAGGCCTTTGTCACTAATTCATGAGGGTGAGGAGGAGCATGTAGAGGAGAGGATGGGAAAGGAGAGGGTGGATAAGGAGGGAGAGCAACATGCAGAGGTATTGGATTTGGAGGTAGGGAAGCAGGATGCGGAGATGGTAGAGGTTGGAGTGGAGGAGGAGCATCTCAAGGAGGAGAGACAGGAGGAGAAAAAAAATGAGGGAGGTTGGGAGAGTCTTCCAAGAGAGGATCACGATGGGAGGGGATGTGGAGGAGGTAGGATTTAGAGGTGATGATGGTCTAGTTGATCAATGAATAGTTTCTTTATAGGTGTGGGAGGAATTGGAGGTAGAGGTGGAGTCTTTGAGATTGGAGAGGGATGGACTGAGGGTAGAGAGGGACATTCTATAGACAGAGAGGGACTTAGCAGTGATTATCCAGTAGTAGACAGATCATAAGATGTTAGATTTTGTGACTACCTAAAGTGGATCACTCATAGATGTAGCACGAGAGTTGGCGATATCTAGTATTGGGATACAGTACTATGGAGATTTATATGAGAGAGAAATTCCACCTAAGAGGAGAGATCTGAGCTTCACCGAGGTTTAGAGACAATCTTAAAGTAGGTCTCATAGTAGATAGCACAACAAACACTCCCACAAAAAATCATAGAGCAGCAAGGTATCAAGCCCAAAATGGTCCACCCTATACGATAGGCCATCAACATCATAGCATAGGTCTTCAGACTCACCCCAGTGAGAGCATAGGAAAACATCACCAAGTTTAGGAGATCAGGGCAATTTTGGCTAGGACATATTTTGAAATATGTATTATGGCACTCGTATTTTGACCATCGAGCATGCGAGCTCCATTTTGTTGTATATGATACATCTGGGCATTGCATTGTGGCACATTTTGAGCTATATATGATATGATTTTTTTGGAAAAAAATTATGATATACAGTCTTATGTGATTATGCTTTATGTTTATGATTATATTGTGTTTATGATTTTTACTTATACATTCTATATGATTATTTATATGTTAATGTAGCATAAATGATGGAACTTATGATATGTGGATGTAATTAATGTTAGTAATGTGATCTCTATGGCTTATGAATGCAAAATATGATGTATGATTTGATTATAATTATGTGATGCTCATTAAATGTTGATGAAATGTATATGCAATGTGATAAATGATAGTAGACTATGATTATGATGCAATATAAAGTGCAATGGCATGCCTAATATGTTATGATAATGCCACATGGATGCACTATATGTTTTTGAATTTTCTCATTCAAATATGTGACTTATTATGAGTATTTATACGATGATGATGCTATATATAATGCTTCCTAACATGAGGGTATGTGCAGGATCATGATGGCCCAAAAAGTGGCGATATGATGGGTATTTGTAGGGTATGTGGCTGACAACTTTTTTTTACCCAAAATTGATGAAACAAAAAGGGTTTTTAAAGGAGATTCTTAGCTTTCGACTAATATAAATTATACTTTACTTTGAATTTAATAAATAATTATTATTCATTTTCTATTTGAATTACGACTAAAGTCTTGATTCATATGTTGATTGAAAAACATCTATAGCTTTCAAATGGTATCACATTTTTTGAATCCAAAACATGTTTCACATTCTATCCTTCCAATACTATAGGATTAAAAAGAAGAATTGAATTTCATGAAGTTTTGACCAAGTTAAGTGGTCGACATACGAGTTTTATATTTTTTAAAAGTTGTAATAAAAAATTCATAATTAATTATTTACTTGGAAAAAAATTACAAAAAAATATGCATCATATCTGGACATGATTCCTCTACTTATATCTAAAATATTATTAAAAAATTATCATTTTATTGTGGTTAGGGTGGTCAGACATACACCTACTTATTTTTTCCCTGAAATTTAAGTACTATTGCATTGAAATTTCAAATTTTCACCAAATAGATATTTTTATTTTTAAAATAAACCTAGTAGTTTAGAAACTAAATTTAATTTTCTATAGATTCTATTCTTACATATTTTTGAAATAATATAGATAACTTATTCAAATTTTTACGTCAAGTTGCCTAACTCTTATTTTTCTGAATGTTTTGCCACTTAAGGGCCTATTTTTTCCATGATGATTCTACACATACCCATGATCATATATGAAAGATATTTTTGTGTTTCATGGGATGCTATCAAGATGGAGATAGAAGAAATGTTAACATGGAGGAGATGGATGTTAGTATAGTGCTAGTGGAGACAAGTTTTAGATGTATTATTTTGCTAGACAAGGCTTTGCACTAATCATCATTGCGAGATAAAATATGAAAAATGAATAAAAAATTCCATGGTATGACTTAGACCAAGTTGTACAAGGTCATCCACTTGTAAAAAATAGACAATCGAAGAAAATGAATGTCCAAACACATACTAAGGGAAAAGTTGCCCCAATCTTTTTGCCGAGACAATCCATAAGCAACAATCAATGAAAATAGTGATGAGACATCATCGATCCTCTAAATATTTTATCCTAAGACATCCTCAATAGAGCTAGTAACTTGACTCAAAGAAAATTTGAGAAAAGATAAGACAAAGTAGACCACAAACTCAATAGCCAAGAGTGTTTGTGAAAATCTGATTGTTTAATGTTTAATTGACTAGGTGATTAATAGATTGATTGATGGGTTGATTGTTTGAAAAGGCCTAGTTTCAAGAGAGAAACATGTCGTAGAAGATGTCTAGTTTGTCTTTTACCATGTGACTACCTATATAAGGAAAATGACAAAATGTGATTAATGAAAATTTCTTGTTTCAAGGACACATCATGTATAAGACATAAATTTGACTAGTTTGATGTTTGACTATTTTCAATTTTTTTTATTTGACTTGATAACTTGTCGACTTGTTGTCTTGTTGATGTGTGACTTGTTTATTGTTTAGATGAATTCTTATGTCCAAGTTGAAATTGTCTAATTTATTATTGCTGACATGATAAACCCTAAAGGACCAACCTAGGTGGCCTCAAAGGCTCATCGATAGATGGCCTTGCCTACATAACAATACATAGAGACCCCATAGTTCAACATGACTTGACTTTAATTTATTGACAAAATATTGAATCATGATTTGAATTTTATTTTACCAACCGTAAAGGATTGACCTAATGCCTCGAGGCTCATCAATAAATGGCCTTTCCTATGTTATACATGTAGAGGCATTGTAGTTCAACTGGACTTGGATTGACATGACTAACTTTGACTCTGTTTTTGGGATTTTTTCAAGTTAAATTTGGATTTTTTTTGTGTTTTTGAGATCTTTTGATTTTTTTTGGATTTTTGAGAATATTTGAGTTTTTTTGGATTTTTAGGAATATTTGATTGTTTTGTCTTTTCAGGATTTTTTTTCTTTTCGATATAGCTACCTCTTAATAGAAAATCTAGGATCCAATGACGTAGGTCAATTATTTACCCCTAGTTATGTATAAGCAATTTATTAGGAGTGGAGTTATGGAAATTGGGATATGAAGGGTGAAGGGATGCATGATGTCAATCATTCTAGGTTATGAAAAGGGAACAAGGCATTATTATGAGTGTCAAGATGGTATGGTCAAGTAACGGATGAAAGAGGAATCTAGATGGAATGATGGTAAACGACAAAGAAAATTTCAACTACACATGGCACTTGTTTTCTAGGTTTTCACCATGGTACGTATCTAAAGCATCACCAAACTAGTTTTCACTATTGAAAGAATTATTTCTCTTTACTATTTTCTTTATGTTGTCACAAAGATGCTTGTTTTCCAAGTTTTCATTAAGGTAAGGATTTATTTTTATTTTTTATTTTTTTGTATTTTTATGGTTATGAAAAGACTTTCAGAAGCTATGTGTAGAATCTGTACAGGTGCAGACTATTGATTGTTTCTAAAAAGGGTTCCCCTTCAAGGGTCAAGAGTTGATAAGCTCTTCATCCAAAAATTGTTGTGATAGTATAGGCATCCAACCAATTTGGCTTAAACTTTTTTGGCTTCTCTAGTTCTATTTGATTCTTAGGGTTCTCCATTAACACTAGGTCACCAATGTCAAAATGTCAATTCAAAACTTTCTTATTATATCTATGAAAGGGATGATTTTGATATTCTTGAAGATGGTTCAATGCTTTCTATCTCTGTTCATCTAGGATTTCCAACTCATGTAACCTTGATACATAGTATTCCTCATCATCAATATTCCCTTGCATGGGTAGTCATAGGGAAGGTAGTTCAACCCTGATAGGTAAGATAGTGTTGAAAACAAATACTAGAGAATATGGAGTGGCACTAGTGGGAGTTTGGATGCTAGTGTGATATTCCCATAAGGTAGGATTAAGTTGAAAGTACTAGTCACAACCAATGTCATTGATAGTCTTTTTAAGAATGTGAAGAATAGTTTTATTAGATGCCTCAACTTGGACGTTACCTTGTGAGTAATTTATGGAGTGGAGAAATGGTTTTAGATGTGGAAATTTTCAAAAAATTGATGGACTAAGGAACACCATATCGACAAATGATTATATAGTTGAGGATAAACTTAGAAATTTGGTTTTTTGGTGATGTATGTTGTAGGAATGGCTTCTGAAATATGTCAATCGTACACTGAAGTAAATTTTCCTAATTTTTCACTATGCGAGTAAAATAAAATATGTAATAAACCATTGCAATAAAAAAAATTCCTTTCTTTATTGGGAATGTATGAACAAGATGTTATAACAAAATACAATAAGGATTTTCCTTTCAATACAATAATCCACTAAGTATTATATTCCAAGCACATACACAACTACATACACAACTCCTTCAAGCTTCATAGCATAAGATATAGATAGTCCAAGAATCTTCCTTTAAAAAACTTGGTCTTATGTCACTTGCTAAGTAGGAGAAGCATCACTCAAGCACTTTTCTACCAACCACATGTAGTCCCCCACACATCTATTAATGATAGATGGCCCTACCCTTTGAAAAAGGTATTGGTTGGGTAACCCCATATGACATACCACTCTAAGCTTAGTGTTGTGCCCTACATAACCAGGATTTATAACCTATGATAGGTAACCCTCATACATTTAAATGGACATGTTGAACTGGCAGTGGAGCCCTAGGAAATCACACTACTTTGGCCAAAGTGTTCTCACCCAGTATAATCGAGCGAAGGTCTACCATTCACTTACACTATAGAAAGCTCATTTTTACTTAAGGCCATTATATATATTCTTAGGTAATCCCTCTACATGGGTTAGCTAATCCCCAGGATAACCTATCTCTTTAACACAATCCTAAGGTTACACAACACATTAAGAAAAGTACTATTTCCCTCCTTTCACTAGAGAACAATCCTAGCAATAACCTACTAGGAATCTAGCATAATCAAATATCTAGCTATGAGTATCCCTTAAGCTAACCATGTATAATCATATCTATTCTAATAATAATAATTATGACAAAAAATATCTCCTATCACGGAGTAACTACAAACAATTCACCAAAAGAGTAAACATCTTGGCTATGTGCAGGATCATCATGGAAAAAATAAGCCCTTAAGTGGCAAAAAATTCAGAAAAATTAGTGTTAGGCAACTTGACATAAAAATTTGAATAATTTATCTATATTATTTCAAAAATATGTAAGAATAGAATCTATAGAGAATTGAATGTAGTTTCTAAACTACTACATTTATTTAAAAATAAATAAAATATATTTGGTGAAAATTTGAAATTTCAATGCGGTAGTATTTAAATTTCAGGGAAAAAGTAAGAAGTAGGTGTCTGTTTGACCACCCTAACCATAATAAAATGATAATAATTTTTGATAATATTTTATGTATAATTAGAGGACTCATGTCCGGATGTGATACATATTTTTTTGTAATTTGTTTCCAAGTAAATAATTAATCATGAATTTTTTATTACAACTTTTAAAAAATATAAAAACTCATATGTCTGACCAACTTAACTTGGTCAAAATTTCATGAAATTTATTTTTTATTTTTTTAATCCTATAATATGTGAAGCATAGAATGTGAAACATGTTTCAGATTCAAAAAATGTGATATCGTTTGAAAGTTATAGATGTTTTTCAATTAGCCTATCGATTAGGACTTTAGTCGTAATTCTAATAGAAAATAAATAATAATTATTTATTAAATTCAAATTGAATAATAATCAATATTGGTGGAAAGCTGAGAATCTCCTCTAAAAACCCTTTTTGTTTCATCAATTTTGGGTGAAAAAAAAGTCGTCACCACATACCCTACAAATACCCATAATATTGCCACTTTTTGGCCCATCATGATCCTACACATACCCTCTTATACTTTTCTTTCAAAGAAAACTTTCATTTTCTCTAATTGTAAGTATCTATTATAGACTAGTTTAAATATTCAAGAGAAAACTCTTTCAAAACTATTACAAACAAAGGAAGAATATTCTCATACCTGTGACAAGCTTTCCAGTCGATTGGCTACAAACACAACACTTCCAAAACAACAACTAGCCTTGTATCAATCCCTCCAATAATGTCACAATAACCACTAACTCACAAGTTGGAAATACTTCTCTCAATATAATAATATACTCTCTCTAATGCTCAAAGCTCTCACTCACTATATTAGGTAGAATAATGTAGTAAGGTATGTAAATAGAATTCAAAAATTGCTCAAGGAATGTGTCCCATACAAGTGAACTAGCTCCACTATTTATACAACAATTTGGAGACCTCTAAGCATATAGTTTAGGCATGAGTTTTAATAGCAATTAGCATGCACAACAACACATATATCATAGCTAAAAGTTGGTAGACATGTAACCACATACTCAACTAAAACAAGCTACAAATCGACCTTCATTGATTGACAACAATTAGAGACTAATTCAAATAAACACATGATTGAATTCAGTTTGCATTTCATAATGGACATCTATAAGTATAAGGATTCAAAGGTGGCACCAAAGCATAAATATTCACTTACAGAGTTGGTGTGGTTTCCTTCATATTTGAAATAATCAATAACAAATATGACACACCAAGCTTGCATCGACTAAGTCTTGGTGTGAGTCGATTCATATAATAAATCAATTTGACAAAGTTGTTGACTTGTTTTCACACCTCTAGAGATGTTGGTCTATGCTCAATAATATGACATTTAAAGTTTACTAAGTCCATGGCCTTTCCACAAAAGGCGTCGACTTATTCTATCATCTTACATCGACTTAATGGTCACTCATTGTTTGCATATTACAACTCTTCATATGTAGACAATGAGAGTAATATGCGGCTAAAGAATGCAGTCACAATTATATCATACTTCAACTTTGATTTGGTTTAATAAATAAACCTCTAAGTTTTTTATGATAATCAACTTCAAAGCCATATATAACATTTTAAATCTATATTTATACATAACATATATATACATATATATTGGTATATATATATATATATATGTATATGTATGTGTATATGTATATGTATATATGTATATGTATAGATATCCATATTTATTATATGTCCATAAAGCATGTATATATAATTGATATACAAATGAATACAATCAAGATAGCAATCACATTGTTATATTAATATATCGATTATGTATACACACACATATATATATGTCTCTATGTTCATGTATACATATGTATAAATGTATCGACACATTCATATGGGCATGTCCATTTTCCACCATACATGTATATTGGTACATATATACATATGGATATAAATATATACTTTATATATATATATATATATATATATATATATACACATTTGATTCTCACACCAAAGCTTACACAATTACTATGGTATTGATAAGAGCCTACAAGCAATATATCTATATGTATACATATTCATGTTGTTAGATCCATTAGATAGTTCCATGCACATAAGAAACTCATTCATGAGTGTGCATAGATATGCCTACCTATGTACCCTCATGTACACATTCCTTCTTGTGTATGGTCTATCAGCAACATACATGTGTGTGTGTATACATATTCCTCGTATTTTCCACATATCAATACAAGCATACTAATGAGGAAAGAACTCACAAGCTCAAATAGATAAACATCGTGCCAAAAAATGTACTAAAAATTAAACAAGACTCTTAATAATGCAGACATATTGACTAAGGGTGACTTACCAACTTCCCACTTAATAACCCGACTCAATTTTTTTACTATGGTGTGTGTAAGCTCATATAGGTTACATTATTTCTTACCCAACCAAGACCTTCTCCCGAGTGATACTTACCCTACACTTGGAGGAATTGAACATATACTTGCAACCACTAACACATGCACATGACAGTTAGCTATTCACAAAATATGAAGTATACATAATACATCTCCAAAGTTAGAATATCAATTCAATATTCATCCAACCACAAAAATGCATTCCTTCATGTGATATTAAATTAGATAACATTCATTCATAAAGTAGTGATAACAGAGTGTAATTACAATTTATTCATCCATTGAATTCACATTACATTCACATTTTATCCTACATAGTAATAGTAAATAGTAGTTACACAATTGGAGTGTAACAACTTCAATCCATTTAGTGAAATATTTGGTCATGGTGATGATGAATTTATGGCCACTGGAGGATGTGGGATGGATCTTGCCTATGAGGTCAATTCCCCATTGGGAAAAGGGCCATGGTGATGTTATTGGACACACTCTTGTGTTGGCATGTGTATCAAGTCTCCATGGATCTAACATTGTTGACATTTTCTGACAAAGTGATAGGAGTCACATTCCATTCTAGGCCAGTAATAACCTACTCTTATGATCTTCTTAGCTAGGGCTTGACCACTAGAATGGGCTCCACATATACCCTCATGTACCTCATGCAAGCTCATTTGTGCCTCATCAGTATCTAGACATCACAATAGGGTTTTTTCAAAGGCTTGTCTATAGAGGGTGTCACCAATGATGGCATATTTGGAAGTTTTGTGGATTAAAGACTTGGGTTGGTTAGCAGAGAGGTTATGGGAAATTGTATTGTCATAGAGGTAGTCATAAATTCCTTGGTACAATAGGGAGTTAGGACCAACAAGTTCGTAGACCATCTCAGACTTGGGGATGTCAAAGGCAGGGATCAACAATTGTTCTACCAAAAACTCATATCGAGCACATTGTCTAGGATATCCAAGAGAGAGCCAATTGTAGCCATGGCATCTGTTGCCTTGTTTTGAATGTGAGCGACCTAATGGAATTTGATGTTATCAAAGTAATTCCTAAAACTATCTGCCATTCACTTGTATGGTGTGAGTTTCTTGGCCTTGGTGTTGTAATCATCATTGACCTATCATATTATTGATTGAGGGTCCCCATATACTTCCAAATCCTTGATTTTCCATTTTATTGCCATGTGAAGTCCTGTAAGGAGTGCCTCATACTCGACTATGTTATTGGATCATGGTAAGGAAATTCTAAATGCTTTGGGTATGGTATCACCTTGAGGGGTGATAAATAATATGCCTACTCCTAAGCCATGATTCATGTGGGATCCATCAAATTATAGTTTCCATGTGATTGACATGTCTAAAGTGAAGATTGCCTCATCTAGGAAATCAAATACTAACGGATGATTGGCCTCGGTTTGTGCATCTTCAAGTTGATCAATGATAACTTGTCCTTTAATAGCCTTTCTTTCAACATACTAGATATCATATTCACTTAGTATCATGACCCATTCATCCAATCATCCTATCAGTATTTCCTTACTGAGAAGGTATTTTAATGGGTCTCTCTTGGTGACTAACTTTTTTTGATGATTCAACATATAGTGTCTAAGTCATTGAGTAGAAAAGAATACTACAAGACAAGCATATTCTACAGGGTTCTAATTAAGTTCATACCCGACCAAGGTGTGATTGATATAAGGGTATATGCAGGATCATCATGGGCCAAAAAGTGGCAATATGATGGGTATTTCTAGGGTATGTGGTTGATGACTTTTTCCTTACCAAAAATTGATGAAACGAAAAGGGTTTTTAAAGGAGATTCTCATCTTTCCACCAATATAAATTATTCTTACTTTGAATTTAATAAATAATTATTATTCATTTTCTATTTGAATTACAACTAAAGTCCTAATTGATCTGGGCTAATTGAAAAACATCTGTAGCTTTCAAACAGTATCATATTTTTTGAATCTGAAACATGCATCACATTCTATGCTTTTTATAGTATAGGATTTAAGAAAAAAGAAATGAATTTCATAAATTTTTGACCAAGTTAAGGTGGTCAAACATACAAGTTTTTTATATTTTTTAAAATTTGTAATAAAAAAATCATAATTAATTATTTACTTGGAAAAAAATTACAAAAAAATACGCATCACATCAAGACATGAGTCCTCCACTTATATCTAAAATTTTATAAAAAATTATTATCATTTTAATGTGGTTAGTGTGGTTAGATAGACACCTACTTCTTATTTTTCCTTGAAATTTAAGTACTACTGCATTGAAATTTCAAATTTTCACCAAACAGATTTTAAAAAATAAATAAATAAACCTAGTAGTTTAGAAACTACATTCAATTTTCTACAGATTCTATTCTTACATATTTTTCAAATAATATAGATAACTTATTCAAATTTTTATGTCAAGTTTCCTAACTCTGATTTTTATAATATTTTTGCCACTTAAGGCCCTGTTTTTTTCCATGATGATCCTACACATACCCATAATATACTACTTGTTCATAGCCTTTTTTTTCATTATGTGCGAGTAATGCCCCTAGTGTGGATGTTGTTGCTGAAATATAGAGGATGAGATGTCTCCCAAATTGACAGGTGGCATTAATATTGGTGGTCCTAGAAAGTAATCCTTTATTTTTTGAAAGGATTCCTGACACTTTTCTGCCCACACAAATGGTACTCCTTTTATGAGTAAACGTGGAAATGGATGTATCTTGTTATCCAACTATGCTATGAATCGTCTAATGGATTGGTCTGTCCTTATAGTGTCTGTATTTTCCCTATGTCAGTAGGTGGAGGCATGTCCATTATAGCTTATAATTTTGTTGGATCTACTTCAATGCCTCATCTAGAAACTATGTAACCTAGGAGCTTTCCTAATTTCACTCCAAAAACAAAAAATTTTGGATTAAGCCTCACTTTATATTCTTCCATTCTCTTGAAAATCTTATCCAAGACTCACAAATGGTCACCTTGTGTCAAATATTTGGCTATCAAGTTGTCCACATAATATTCCATTAGAGTGTGCATGAGGTCATGGAAAATTGTAGTCATGGTGCATTCGTATGTGGCTCCAACATTTTTAAAGTCCAAAAGGCATGGAATTCCAACTATAAGCTCCCCATGAACACATGAAGGATGTCTTATGTTGGTCTTTAGGTGCTATTTTGATTTTATTATACCTCAAGAAGTCATCCATGAGGGACATCTCGTATCAAGCTGTCAGGTCCGTAATTATGTCAATGTATGGTAAAAGAAAATCATCCTTCAAATAAGTCTTGTTCAAATCTCAAAAATATATACAAATGCAGATCCCACTTGTTGTCTTTTTCATTGGTGCAATATTGGAAATCCATTCTGCATAGTCAATTGACCTAATAAAGCCAACATCTAGTAGTTTCTTCAATTTAGCCCTGACTAATAAAGTGATCTGTGGATGCATATTCCTAAGCTTTTGCTTCATTGGTTTTATGTTAGGATGTAGTGGAAAATGGTCTAATATCAACTCAAGGTCTAACCTAGGCATGTCAACATAGGACCATGTAGATTTAATCAGTCATTTGAAAAAAAAGGTACAAAATTCAGGTTGCTCAAACTCTATCAATGATGTGGTAAACTGAATGATTCTAGGACTTTCCTCAATGCTAATGTTGGTTTCCATGGATTTTTCAATGAGAATTGGTGACTTGTCTTTGTAATTGGGTATAATTTCCAACCCTCCATCCTTGGGTGCCTTAGAGAGGTTTTCACCCTCGGATATGTCCTTTATTTTTACTTTTTCTTGGTCTAAAGGCACCTTGTGGTTTTCACCTAGAGATTCATCTTTTCGTACTTTTTTATTTTTACTTTTGTGACTAGAGGGGTGGAGAGAGTCCCCAAATGTATGCCTTTGAATCTAAGTTGATGGTAAATTCAACTTTGTGATCAACACTAGGGATTCCTTCATGCAACCCCATGAACTCAACAATAGCTTCATAATTCTTGAATATGTCCAAGACAGGTGGTCCTTGTTGGTCCCAATCAATGAGTTGAGGGTAAAGTAGAGGCATGAAATCATTGGTAGGGTAAAGTTTTAGGGTGGATATGGTGAAGAAAAAATAGTTTTCAGGATCTTGGTTCATAGTGTTAGATAGGTCAAGGTCGTTAAAGAGTTTGTCTACTTCATAATCACTAGTTGTATAAGAGTCCCATTCATATTCATTAGAATTAGTCTCAATGTAGTCATCATCATAGCCATCAGATTTCTCATTAGTGTCAAGTGTTTCATATGTCTCGATATCTTCAAAAGTGCTTACTTCCTCAATCAAAAGTACCTTAATATGAGGAGTTTCAATCTTAATAAGTTTAATCCCTAGGCCTAGGCCTTTTGGCCATTTCAATACTGACAAGGGTTCTATCATTCCAATTTTATTCAATCCTAGTCTATTGCGTCTATCATATCCTTTGTCCTACATGATCTTGAAACCTTTACCATACTCGTTTGTGGGTATATGTATGAGCAGAGGATATTCCTCAATGTATTCTTTATAGAGCCAAGACATCACATCCTCTTTGTTGATTTCTTTTTTTCTTAGCTCTCCCGATTTTGTGAAAGTAGTTGTGGGAGGCAAATGGATGGTGACCTTAGGTTGTCTTTTGTCTATTTTTGGTATGTTGTATGACTTAGAAGTTGTCAATTTACTGATACAATAGGACATCTTCATGTGATATTCACTAGATACTTTGTCTTGGACCTCAACCTTAGGATCAAGAAATGAGGATTTGGAAGTGGATGCTTTAGATAGAGTAGAAGGGTCAATGTAATGGGATGCAGTGGATGATGAAGCTTCTTGATTGATAGGCATCTGTTGCTAAGGTGTTCCACATAGATTAGTACAATACTAGAGAATAGGTGAAGATCACTGACTATTATGATTTTGGTGTCGTTGTATGGGAATTTTAGGCATTAGTGATATGTGGATTGTATGGATTTCATATGGCATGAATCCATGGTCTACCTAGGAGGAGATTGTATGGGAGCTCAAGGTCCAAGAATTGGAAAGTAGTTTCTATAACTATAGGTCCAACTCTAATGGGTAGTGTGATAAATACTTTAGAAGAGTGTTCTTTGTCATCATATGCCTTGATAACAATGCTTCTTTTTGTGTCTACACACACTTCTAAGAAGCCTAATATCTTAACCAGTTTGAGTGTACAAATATTTAACCCTGCTCCATCATCTACCAAAACTCATCTTACCTTGTGCTTCTGGATGAGGACTTCAAGATGCAAAGGGTCATTATGATTTGTATTTTCAGTTGAATAGTCCTAGTTGGAAAAGGTGACATGATGATAATTAGCCAAGTAACCCACCATCTCCTAGAATCGGTTTACAATGAGGTTAGTGGGAATAGTAGTGTCTAATAAGGCCTTTTCAAGAATGGTTCGATGGTCAAGTGATATATGTAGTAAATACAAGATAGAGATATGCATGAATTTCTTACCCAAATAGTCAAATAATTTATATTGGGACTTTTGTGTTTATTTTTTCTTTGGAGGGAGCCCTTGGATAGTCACCTTAGTTTGGCAGATATTGATTGCACATTCTAGTAGCTTCTTTATGGTAATGGTATTGATGTAATCATCAGAAGTATGGATATGATTCATTGTGGTGGTATTTCAATGGGATATCAATTATCCAAACCCCTCCATCATTGGATGAAGGTCACAAAGTTTTCACCATCTTCTTGTGGGGTATGACATAGGGTGGCAATAGTTATTTCATTGTCAATGTTGAATGCAAAGTGTTTCCACAAATTTATTTTCTAGGTCTCCCCACATTTTTATGCCAGCTGGTAAATGTGCAAACCACTCAAGTGCTTTCCCCGTAAGACTTCGCGAGAAGAGTCTCATTAGATATGTAGGTTCATATGCAATGACTATGCAAGTGGTGGAAAAATATCTTATGTATTTGATAGGATTTCCCTTCTCTCTATACTTGGGCAAGTTAGGTGTGACATATCCATGTGGGAAAGGTGGCATATATAGACTCTTGTTGAATGGAAATTGACATAAGTATTTTGTAGAGGTATTCTAATTAGACACTTGCATGTTCTCTATTTTTTGTTGTAGGGAAAGCATTTGAGTTTGTAGGACATCCACTTGGGTAAATGACATGTCTTTTATATTGTTGGCATGTTTCAATCTAATATTATGGGATGGATTTTGATTGGGTATGTGTGTGTATGACGAATTTTGGTTTTGTAACATATGTATATGATGGATTTTTGTTTTGAGTGTTTTGATTGGGATTTGGAATGTGAGTATTGTAGGGAGGATTGGATTGTGTATGCCATGAAAAGGTATGACCATGTGAGTTTTGGTTGCCATATTATGGGAAGGGTCCTGGTTTCCATGTTGTGTGTTATGTGGAATAGACCATTGAGTATTGTGTTGTGTATGTGTATGAGAAGTATGTCCTTGTTGTGATGAGGTTTTATGTTGAAAAGTCCCTTGGTTTGGTATAGAATTTGTTATGGGAGTCTTTTTTATGACAATATTTGGTCTTTTGGTTGAAGTATTGGTGCAAAGAGGATTGGAAGATGATGCCTCTATGATGTTTGATGTGAATATTGGATTGGAAAAAACACCAAACAATTGTGGCATGGATTGTGTCATGGTTGGTATTGTTCCTTGTGTCATGTTTTGGGTGCCAAATGGTGAAGTGTGAATGTTGTTGCATCTTGTGTCTATCTTCCTAATGGTATAGATGTGTTGACTTGTGGGATGGAGCCACTAGAATTAGTTGTATGGAACGTCCTTTATTTTTCTTATTTGGTGTGGATTCCACTTGTAATGTGTTGAAGTCAAAACCTAGAGGTAATGTGGCTTTGTCTGACAAAATTTTGGCTAAGTAACATTGGGGGTATACTGCCACAAGTTCATCCACAAAAGAGGCCATTTCAAGATCTTTTGGGGTGGCCTCTAGTTCTTCTACAATGGCATTTCCATCTTTTTCTCTAGTGATGAATTTCTCAAATAGAGATTTACATGACCGTCTAGGTGCCCCATGGGAGGAATAACCAAATGGGTTGACAAACTCACCATATTATGAGAAGGTCGTTTCTTTTTGTTTCCTTTACAACCTTGTTTTGACCATATAAGACTTGGAAGGAGGTGAATGTGAAGGTGATATGAGATGATGTATAAGGTGACTAAGGAAAGGTATGATTATGTCTAGGTATGACCAGGGTACGACTAGGACCAATGTTATGCAACTAATGTTTTTGGATTTTTCAAAGTATAAGTGATGTCTAAGGGTGATGTCATGACAAAGTACCAAAGTGACAATAGTGAAATGTCAATAGTGCCACAATGAGGTCAATATATTGAGTGTGTCTAAGGCATACCAAATGTAATGCAAGTGTGAAAGGATGATAGGTGTGAATGGTAATATTACCTAAGATAATGAGTAAGGTTATGACAATTAAAAACCTTATGGAAAATATAAGATAATGTTTCTGAATCAAAATAAGATATCCAAGGTTAAAAATATGGTTTATCAAGACTTCAATGATGGTGATGACTGAAATGAAAATTTTGACAAAGGTGGTCTCAAACTAGCCTTGTGAGTTGAGGAGACAACCTAAACATGACAAAGGACTAAGATGATGGAAAAGTGAAGCCAAGATAAATTTGATTTTGTCACTATGGACTACTCTAAAGTTTGATAAGTTTCCAAAGCTAAGGTCTTAAAAAAGGTGTATGCAAGCTAAGGAATGACCTAACATTTGACCCATGGAAAGTGAAAAGTATGCAATTATGGAGGAGTAGATGAATGATTGGTGACAAGTATAGAAGCTTGCAAGTCTATGATCAAAAGACAAGATAATGCTCAGGAATTGATCAGAAAATGGATTGTCTCAGTTTCCCCTAAATATTTTAATGTTAGATAATTGCATCATTTTAAGTCTTGGTAGTGGTGTTCTGGATAATAGTTGCATCATTTAGGAAATTTTAGTTGCATTTTTCTAAGATGAAATTATGGTGAATGATAGTTAGTTGCAACGTACAGTGTGTTTTGCTAGGTTTTGACTGATTTTGTCTAATTTTCATGTAGATTTATGAAATTGATTTTGGAAAACATAACAAAAAATATGAAGACACTTGTTTGGTCTAGTCCGAGTGTGAAAATGTGTAATTATAATGTGTATAAAGACACTTGTAGACAATGCATAACCTATGCTAGAAAAGATTATACTTGTTGATCCCTACTTGGATTGCTCCAAAAGCTTAGACAAAGTGGACAACTAGAGAGCTTGGTGATATTGGCTCCCCCTTACATGAAACAGGCACACCCAAATGTCTTACCCTCTAAGATCCTAAGATCTTGTGAACCAAAGGAGTTCCTATCTCTATAATGAATAGTTGAATGTAGGGCAGCTTCGAAGGTTCGACCTCCTACACTAGCAAGTAAAAGTATTTTTGGCCTCCACAACAAGTGGTTCTTCATCTATGTTACAAGGTAATACTGGTTCCTATACATGTGGCAGCTCGCTCAATTAAGAGGCCTCCCATTCCCTTCATTATAAAGGATTTTCACGATTCACACGGATACTGAGGGAGACATCTATCGATATAGGACATCCGCACTAGGTGATTGAAGACTTTCCCAATAATCACACATTTATATAGCGGACTGAAAAAACTACCACTTGGGTCATTCCCTCTCACAAGTTGGGAGGAAAGCCCTCTAAGGGTAACAAAAGTGAGATAAGTATGTTGTTTTTGATCCCCAAGATCACATGAAGCACAAGGAGAGAGCATACACAATACATTTTTCTCACACTCACATAGTGTTCATTTTGAAAAGAAAAAATCCCAAAACCAAATGTGTTAGTGATTATGCAAATTCCAAAAGATGCTTTTGATTCTCAAGATCACAAAATGGTGTGAGAGAAGAGCATACACACCTAAATACAAGTTACAATCCACAAGACAATGAAGACACTAGTTCTTTTTAACCCAAAATCCAAGTGTGAGAAAGACACTCAATGCAAGTGTGTTGTCAATTTTAAGTCCCAATGAGTGAAATTGAAAGTTCTTTTTAACCAATGAGTGAAAGAATGCAAGATATTGTCAATTTTAAGCCCAACGAGTGTATGAAAATGAAACAAAGTAGAAAATTTATCGAGATCAAATGAAATTCCTCTATTCCACCTATGCCACACACTAGAATTCAAATGTCAGTAATAGAAAATTCCTAGACTATGGAATGCAAAATATCTAAACTAAAAAATTTTCACTAAAACTCTAAATTTTAAATTAACAGGAAATTATTTCATAGAAAATGACGATTGTGACTCACAAAACCGAAGTAATTGCATTGTAGGAAATGTTGATTTTAGTTCTTGGGACGGTGACTGCATCACAAATGTGCACAAATGTCGTTTCCTCAAACAGATATGTGAACCTATAGCTACCATGAATGTAATGTGTCATTTCCTCTAAAGATGCAGATGTCTCAAGAATGTCATAGTAGAACAGGAACTATAGCAAATTCAACCAAACTAAACAAATATGATGTTAAACTAATATTAAATGATGAAAAGATGATCTAAACTATAAACCAAAAGACCAAACTAATATGATAATGATGTTAACTAATAAAACCCAAGACCAAAAACTAAAAAACAAAAGATAAATCCAAAAATGAATGAAAACTAAAGATGCAATGATGTCTCAAGAAGTTGTATCATTTCCCTAAGCAGATGCGTCACAGGAACTTGTAGCTACAAAACACAAAAAGAAACCACAAATTAAATTTTGAATAATTATAGAGGATATGTGACAAGCTAAATTTTGAATTAGATAAATAATTTAATTTAAAATGGGAAGAAAATGACAAATTAGTGAACAATTAAATAAATAAAATTTATTTAATTAATCAAAGAAGTAATAAAGCTAAAAATGAACTAATTAAATAATTAAAATTATTTAATTAATAGACTTATGGCATTAGGAAATAATTAAATAATTAAACAGGGAAATGACGAAGAATTAGAGGTCGCAACCCTAGGACAATTTTTAGTGTCTACAACATGAATAATAATAACAATGATGATAAGAGTGATTATGAGGATGGCCTACAAGACATGGTCACACTCATAGATGTTCAACCTCATAAGGGCCGAACAACTTTGTTTCTTGATATTTCTTTCACCCATATTGATGCATCTATACATGCACCTGATGGTCCTTTTCACAACACCAGATGTATTAGTGATAAGCCTATAACTGGGATACTAATTGATCCTAGGCATATGTGTATTAAATTTAATCATGGAGTAATTCTTGTTTAAGCATTAACTTCATCAAGATTCTTATTAACAATTGAAAGCATGGTTGAAAACTCATGATGGGTTTTCTTTCCCTACGATAGGTTTAATCACACTCCCTCTTAAATTTGGATCAAAACAATTAGTTTTATAATTCTCCATCATCTGGGCATTGGACCAATTCCATGAATGTTATCCTGATGGTTACTTACAAGTGCATAAATTTCCCATTTGAAAACCAAAATATTACAATGCATCATAGTAGTTTTAATATTTTGTCCTCTCATGGAAAATTTTCATTGGATTTCTTTTTCCCTCAACCTATGAAACCTATTAAGCCTCATGATCTTTTCTTCTTCAAATTGTACAAAAATATTAAGGCAAAGGGCATAACAAAGTCATCTCTTACCAATATTCCTGAAAAATGATAAGACTATGATTGTTCCTCCTCCAACAATTATGGATGATCCCATACCTAAAGCAAAGACCATCACAAGTAATAAAGGAAAATATGTTGCAATTCCTCCACCCATATTGTATAAAATTCCAATAGATAATTGAATGATTCATTTTGTGCCACCAAAGATAAAACATGTGTATAGACATAAAGAGATATTGGTTTCCCCACCTCAGTGATTCCTTCAATTCCTCCCTTAACCATCCAAGAAGAAACTAAAATGCTAAAGAGTGTAGGCATAGGTGTCATGCTATTGGTTGGAAATTGGAAGAAAAGAATAAAATAGTTCATGATAATTTAACACCTATGCAAAAAACTCAAGAAGAATTACAATTTTCACCAAATAAGACATAAAACTAAAAAAAGAAGTGAAACAAGAATATAAAACTAATATTGTCATAAAACCTACCATTGTCATTAATTTGGATGATGAAAATGAAACTGCTAAAATTGATGAAAAATTCCATAATGAGCTTAATGTGTTGTTTTCAAAGAAAATGAATTTATATGGGGAAATCGTGATGATCCTCATGATGAGAGTGACCCACCACATGTTGAACCTAGAGATTCTCCTTGTACAACATTTGTTGTAGTCCCTTTAGCTATTTTTCCACCTTTTAGGCTATATGATGAGCAAGATTGGGATACAAACGACCTAATTTAGGTTGACTCGCATGTGTGGTACTCATTTATGTTTGTTGCATGCATTTTTTTTGTGTTTTCTTGCATGTGATGTGATCTCCCATTTTGTGTTGCTTAGCATGCCTTTTTTTTTGTGATTTTTCTTTCAGTGACCCTTGTTGCTCCATTGGCACAAGGATATAAAGGTAACAAACCTATCATGGAATTATTCTATTTGTATCTTCATTCTTCTATATATCATAAACTGTCTTTTATTTCATCTTGTGTTTTCCTTTTGGGGACAATGCAAGGTGTTGAGAGATTTAGGTTTTTTCCATGTTGACCCAAAAGCGTGGTTTTCTTCTCTCTCAATGTGTCATCCCTCCATTGTGTTCATTATTCCATGAGTATTTGGGGAATAATTCTAGTTCCAAGCTCTATTATATCACTATAGAAAAGACATATACTAACCCTAGATTTGTGGATTCATTATGTGTTCATATTCTATGTTGTTTGATTACATTTTGGGGAAACCCCTTATTATGATGCAACTTTATTTGGAAACATATTATTGGAATAGTGATTTCCAAATAAGCTCTTGTGGTATTTTTTTGCATAGAATTTCTCATTTTCTATCTTAAAGAAATTTATCACAACATGGTCTTTAGCAATTTCTTTAAAATGGGGGCATATGTTGGTGTTATTTGCATCACTTTGTTCACACATGTTGGAATTAGTGATATGTTGACATTGACATTTTTGATTCACTTTGTGAATAGGCATTGAACTTAGTGTTGCATTGGTATAGCATCTTGATCATTTTGTAGCACCTTATTGGAGTTATTAGGGAGTATAACTCTTGGTATGGTTGACATGGGTGTACACATAGTGAATATCAAACTTCACTAGACCTAGTGTTTTTCTCATTTTTTCTATGTTGTTAATGGGTACACAACTAGTGAATGAAATACTTCACTAAAGATTTTGTATTTCTGATTTTGTCATTTCTTTAGACCTTACTTAGTGAATTTTAGAATTCACTAGCCTGGGTTTCCTTCCTATTTATGATTCACCTAGAATATATTAGAATTTTCTAAGGTCCAAGTCATGAATGCATTTGGTGTGCATCCTAGAAAAACATAGGTTGTTAGCTCGTGATTATAGATACCCTCCTTTTTTCATTTCATTTTGACATTGTATGTTTGTGTATATTATTTTGTTGCATATCATGCATGTGTGTTCCTTTGTACTTATGTTGGTTTTCCAAGGGACCTTGGATCATGGGGGTGTACACACTCCTCTTTGATCCTTAGTCATCCTATCTCTTCAACATTTAGACAATCAAACCCCTCTTGACATATATTTTCTACTTTAATGTCAATCTGTGTGTAAGTTCATACTCTCACTAAAGTGGGGGCTAAATGTAGTTTTGTAAATTATCACCCTTGAATATTTCACACTATGTTACCCCCTAAATTATTAAGTGAAATTGAGCAACTAATTTCCTAAATTATGCATTCTATAGACCATTTGTACTATTTTTTAATAAATTGCACATATTGAACAAATGAATCAGATTATATTTTTCCCTTCACACTTAATTTCTTGGAAAATATAGTCAAGAAACACATTCCCTATGGTATATGGGCCCCCCAATTTTTTCAGGGACTAATTTTGGATAGTTAGTGTCAGCATTTTAACATTCAAAATTTAAATTATAAATGTCAATTATCAAGATTTAATTTTCAATAAATTAGAGAAATGCCTATAAATACCTAGTTATTGCATCACTTTAAATCTATCTAGGAAATAATTGGAGCAATTATTATCAAGATCACCATCAAGCAAGTCAAGAGCATCATTTTAGAGCTTTATTGCAGTAATTCAACATCCTAACATCATGCCAAGTCTTATGTGAGTTCATGTTTGTTTATGTTATCATTATTTGTGAAGGCTAACCCTTGTTGTAGTTCTCCAAGAAATTCAAGCAATCAAGCAAAAAAGATCCAAGACCTCGAAGTGATGTGCATGACTTCAATACTTCAAGGAAGCCATTGAATGGTGGTGAGTTGCAATAATTTTTTGATTCATAATTCCTTCCTATTAATTATCAATTTTATCATTGACATTGCTATTGAGGAAATGGAAACAGTAACACAAGGTTTAACCAAGGTAAGTTCCTAAATGGCACAAAATTTGTTCTCTTTGTGAATGTTCAAATTTCAGGTTTAGAGAAGATCAGAGGAAATTTGAAGATAAATTATTTGTTGTTGTATTTGAAGATCTACATCTTGTCAACTCACAAAAACTCACCTACAGAATTATTTGACTATGTTTTGAGGAATTTGCACCTAGGAATCAAAAGCTTAGATCTATCATCAAAGGACTACAAAAATAGTTTTAGGACACCCCTACAGGGACCCATATTCCCTTAGGTGACTTTGTCCCTGTATTCAAACCAACAATAGATTTTTAGGATAGGTAGATAGTCCCCTTCTCTTCTGATATCTGCCTACAATTTACTATTTTTGTTTATCAATTGTCAGATTATTGTATTTCTCATATTAGGAAACATGGTGCAATTATGAACTAATCATGAAAAATAATTTCCAGTCCATTTCAAGACTTGATAAGATGTAGATCCAGGTCTGAATGACTCACCTTCATTGTTGTAAGTCAATCTAAACACCTTGTTGGTACACTTGGACCCCTCTTGACTACTTTAGTGTGAGTTTGACACAAGTTCCTCGTCTCACTAAAATGGGGCTAAATGTGGTGTAGGAAAAAATATCCATTTTCATACTTGTTTTAGAAATAATTAATAATAAAATGAGCTTAATTATGCCTTAATTTAGAGTTGTAATATTTTTTACATATTGACATTAATTTTAGGGCCCTTTAAAATAAAAATGGACTTAATTGTGGGTATATGCAAGATCATCATGGAAAAAGTAGGCCCTTAAGTGGCGAAAAATTCTAAAAAATCAGAGTAAGGCAACTTGACATAAAAATTTGAATAAGTTATCTATATTATTTCCAAAATATGTAAGAATAGAATCTATAGAAAATTGAATGTAGTTTCTAAACTATTAGGTTTTTTTTTTAATCTATTTGGTGAAATTTTGAAATTTCAATGCAATAGCACTTAAATTTCAGGGAAAAATAAGTAGGTGTTTGTCCAACCACCCTAACCACAATAAAATGGTAATATTTTTTTATAATATTTTAGATATAAGTAGAGGACTCATTTCTTGATGTCATGCATATTTTTTTGTAATTTTTTCGAAGTAAATAATTATTTATGAATTTTTATTACAACTTTCAAAAAATATAAAAACTCATATGTTTGACTAGCTTAACTTGGTCAAAACTTCATTAAATTCATTTTTTTATGTTTTTATCCTATAGTATGCAAAGCATACAATGTGACGCTTGTTTCATATTCAAAAAATGTGATACTATTTGAAAGTTATAGATGTTTTTCAATCAGCCTATCAATCAGAACTTTAGTCATAATTCAAATAGAAAATGAGTAATAATTATTTATTAAATTCAAATTAAAGCATAATTTATATTGGTAGAAATTTGAGAATCTTCTTTAAAAACCCTTTTCATTTCATCAATTTTGGGTAGAAAAAATGTCAACCTCATACCCTACACGTACCCATCATATCACCACTTTTTGGCCCATCATGATCCCACACATACCTTTGTGCTTTATTTTTGGTTTTGTATGGTGTACCTTTACACTTTTACATTAATCTAGGAATTTAATAATTAATTGAGTTTAATTTTCCTTAATTATCCACTTTAATTCAAATCCAATCCTAATTAAATGAAAATTCTGAGGGATAATACCCGACATTCATAAATGACATTACACAACAAAACTTTAGAAGATGTGTGTCTTAGGTAAGTGACCTAGGACCCATTCGCCATATGGAAAATGGGTCCTCACTTAGACCTAGGACCCTAATTTAAACTATGTTTAACACTAAGCAATGTGTGTCCTAGGTAAGTAACCTAGGACCTATTTTCCACATGGTGAGTGGGTCTTCACTTAGACCTAGGAACCCCCTTTAAAATATGTTTTTGGAGGTATTTTAATGATTTCAAATCTATAATTCAATGTCAACTTGTGATATTTGAATTTCAAGAATTAATGTTTAGATATGTATATAAATATAAGGTTATTTCACTTAGTTTCACCTAGAATTTTCAAGAGAGCATTCCTAATAGAAAGTTTATGAGATTAAGAGAATTTAAAGAGCATTCAAGGGTAGATTTATTTTATCATTTTTGCAGCAATCAAGATCCATTCATCATGTCAAATTTATGTGGATTCATGCATATTTTTTGAGCTAATGTGTTGATGTAGGTTTCATGATTTAATCAGGCACTCAAAGTATCATTTCAAGAAAAGATTCAAAGTCAAACATCCACATCCATTGAAGCCATTTCATGCAAGTTGCAAAGCTCCATTATCAAAGGTAATTCAATGTCAACCAATTAATGTTTGGGGAGACCAATTTTCAAGAGAGCATTCCATTAAGAGAATTTGCATTCATTCATTTTTGCAGCAATCAAGATCCATTCATCATGTCAAATTTATGTGGATTCATGCATATTTTTTGAGCTAATGTGTTGATGTAGGTTTCATGATTTAATCAGGCACTCAAAGTATCATTTCAAGAAAAGATTCAAAGTCAAACATCCACATCCATTGAAGCCATTTCATGCAAGTTGCAAAGCTCCATTATCAAAGGCTCATCTAAGGGTTTGGTGAGTTGTGACATAGAGTTGTTCATTCATCATTCCTTCCATGTTTTTATTCATTTCAAGGTTTAATTACCAAAATGGGACCCCTGATTCCCAAAAAATCATCTTTCTCTCTTTCATGTGTGTTTGCATATTTTAGGTGGAAGATCAATTGAAGAACAAAATTGTAAAGTTCTCAAAGTTGTCAAAGTTGTCATCATTCTTTTGAAAACACATAAATTTATCTATAGAATTTATTCCAACTTTTCAACTGTGAGATTCGGGAGTTTGGGAGTTCTGACATAGGAGATTAGAACCCAAAAATAGATTTTCAGGAGCCCTAGCCAAGACCCATTCTCCTTAGGGTGAATGAGTCCTTAGTGAGCCTTGAAAAAATAATTTTTGTGAGAGGTATGCAAGATTTATCCCCTCTAAATTGTCCCTAATGTCTGTAGGTTCCATAGTTTTATGTTTAAGCTTCTAAATGCACTTTATATATCACAATTTGGAGTTATTTTTCTATTTTAATCTTTCTCCCCAAAGTGTTATTTGACCTAGACCTCCATCCTTGAATAGAAAGAGAAATCAGTAGATTCACACTTTGACTTGATTCACCTCAAGGTTGATAGTCATTTCATAGTGTGGATCTCATTTCCTAATAAAAATAGAAGAATATGAACCCTTTTCCTTCGTTGGATTCACTTTTCCATTTTGGGAAACTCCATGTATCCTATTTTTCTATGTTTTAGGTTCATGCCTCACCACTATATATCTACATATTCTTAAGTTGCTACATATTTAATTTTCCTCCATGCAATTATTTCACCCCCTCCTTATTTGTGTGTTGCCTCTTCTTCATATAGGCACATCTCTCCATCCATTTATGCCTCAATTAGTTTTGCTTCTTTCCCCATGCATTTAGCATTGCTTTTTTGCATGCTCCAATTTGCACTTAGTTCTACATATGCTATTTGCCATCATGTTTAAAAATTAAACCAAAAAAATGTGATAATATTATCACCAGCAACTCGTCACCACTAAAGAGCATGATCTCTTGAACCTTTTTCTTTCCTCCTATTCATGTGATCATCCAAGTCTATCTTGCTGACCATCTTGGCACACTCTCACCAATCTGCATTAATTTAAAATCCCACCCTTGTTCTAAATCTATAATGTTAATTTAAATCATCTCCCTCAATATTTTTCTCCCATAATCCAAATCGGCCTACACTTTGATTGGTGGTGTACTTATAAAATATTTCCTTCACCCATGTTTGATTAAACCTCACATCTAAAAAAACCCTATTTGTTAGTCTTCGGCCTTCTGCATAGACCTTTCTTCCCTAGATTTTCATTCGCACGATAAAAATATCACTCTAGATCATTGGCCTATAAATAGCTCTTTATTGCAACTTCAATTTGCTCAAGATTTGCCTCTACATTGTGTAGTCTAAGTGTCAATTAAGTTTGTTAAAAAATGTTATTCCACCCATCTTTTTCCAAATCTTCCTATGTGAAATTTTAACACCACCTCTTTGCCATTCTTCATTATGTTCCCTGTCTACCACATAGTCCCCTTAATTCATTCTGCATTTAAGATTTTAAATCTCTTATGTTGTGTTGCCCAAGCGTTTTCCTTTTTTTTCCCTAAACAAACTCTTCCTTGGTTGCTCACTTTTATTACCTTCGTAATCACCTCGAGGGTGTAGAGCCCTCAATTCTAGTCATAAAATTAACAACGAGCTCCCTCTATCCTTTTAGATCTTGCCTCACCAATGCAATTCCCTAGTTTCAATATGTTGTGACCTATGTAGAGCCTCTTGTCTTGGAACCAAGAGTAATAATCTATAGTTTTTCTTGAAGTTGTGCCCTCCAAACATTTTCCTTATGGTGGCGCATGCCTTCTCTACCAAAAAGACTCCATTTTAATTCATAGGCCTCTTGACTCTACAACTTCCATGACTCTTCCAATCTTGAATGTGACCGTTCAAATTTATTTTCATTGACAAGCTATGTCGATGAGGGTATGTGCAGGATCATCATGGAAAAAATAGGCCCTTAAATGGCGAAAAATTCAAAAAAATATGAGTTAGGAAACTTGACGTAAAAAATTGAATAAGTTATCTATATTATTTCGAAAATATGTAAGAATATAATATGTAGAAAATTGAATGTAGTTTCTAAAATACTAAGTTTTTTTAAATCAAAAAAATGCAATAGAGTGGAAAAAATAAGAAGTAGTGACAACATTTTAGATATAAGTAGAGAACTCATGTGATGTGATGCATATTTGTTTGTAATTTTTTTCCAAGTAAATAATTAATTATGTTATCTAATACTTTAATCAAAACTTCATGTAAATATATGTGATGCATGAGATTCAAAAAATGTGATACTATTTGAAAGCTATAGATTTTTTTCAATCAACCTATGAATCAAGACTTTAGTTGTAACTCAAATAGAAAATGAATAATAATTATTTATTAAATTCAAAGTAAAGAATAATTTATATTGGTGGAAAGCTGAGAATCTCCTTTAAAAACCCTTTTCGTTTCATCAATTTTGGGTAAAAAAAAGTCGTCAACCACACACCCTATAGATACCCATCATGATCTTGCACATACCCATGAAAATATAATAATTTATTTCTTTCTTAGAATTAACTAATAAAATGAACATCCTGAGAGGATGATGCTTGCAAATGATTCAATTATAATATGATGTTTTTCAATCAATAAAAAAAATAATCCATCTCATCGCCCATTATCACCAAAACCAAATTGAATTATAAGAAAATGAAAAGTGAAAACAAAACAACAAAATCAAATCATTTATTTTGTTGATGTTGATCAACTATTGACTCGAGATGCTCCTACATCAGAAAAAGACTCACACTTTTGACATAATTGAGGTGACCATCAAGACCTAGAAGTCTCACCCTAATGACCCTATGATAGAGACCTACTATGTTGTATAAGGGTGTGAGTGAGCCCAAGGATTGTAGAGTCTTGACCTCATAATCCCCCTTCACAATGGAAGATATTGTGGCATGCTCAATGTTTAGTCTAGCAAGGGCTCCCATTTCATATTTTTAGCCATTTTGTGCCCCTAGTCTATCCTATATATATCCCCCACCTCTAGTTTGGAACTCCCATGTGTCAAACTAGTTTAGGATATCATTGAGGACAAACTCATGAGAGATTTTCCTCAAAAAATATTGTGGCACCTTATTGTTATTACCTAAAGGATATAAAAATAAAATCCACCACCTATTCGAAAAAAAATTTTTATCCCTTGGTGGTATTACAAAGGTAAACTCTTGTAAGCACTATGTAGGGGTGGATTATTTCATAGGTCAGTGAACAATGGACACAGGTCAAATATAAATATATTTTTTGTTTATTTATTCACAAAATAATATGTTGACATAAACTTTTCTTTTCTCTACCCTCTTGTTTGACCAAGTGTTATTTTCCACTCAAAAAATCTACAGGAGAAATTATCAATTCAAATGAAGTAGCAAGGGTACACCAATGGGAGTTTTTTTCTTTATGGATCTCTCAATTTTTTAGTTACTATATTTTATTGTGCCCCAAGAGGATGTCAAGGAATTTTCAAAGGGGTTTTTAACAATTATTCTTCAACAAGGTATTCATTAACTAGTAAATGAGGGTTTTCATCAACTAACTTGCGACATTCTCAATTCCTGAAAATTAAAAAAAAAACACTAAGAACCATTTCTATCTATATGTATAATATAATTTGTACACTAAAAATTATGAAAAATTAGCCCCTCAACCTTGGGGATGTCATGGCCTTATTTTGGTAGTGATTTGGTATAGAATTTATGGTGATATGACTACTCCACAATATGAACATGCTCTTAAAGGGTTATAGTCTATTCATTTTCTTTTGAGAGGACCAGCTCATATAATATTGTTGAACACCCAAAATACTAAGAGGGGGGTTGAATCAATGTCTTATGGACTGACCTTTCTTCCTTCTTTCTGACTGCAAATAATCCCACCATACAAGTGCATGATGGTTTTTATTTTATTTTTTACAATCTTCACTCTATGTTCCTTTGGAATCTCTTCACATTCAAAATAGTTATCCAAGGAACATATCCAATCTAACAATTCCTCTTCATTCAAATTTCCACCAAACTTTTGCACATCAATCTTTACCTTATACTTGCCACCTTTTACTACCTTCAACAACTTGGCCATTCTCTAATCTTCTGGATCAAATTCTTCTTCAACATCTTCAAAATCCTCATAATCTTCTTCCTCTGATTCACTGATCTCAACTGCTTCTCTTCTCTTATTGGTTTCTAATCCCACCAATCTCTCTTTCAGTTCTCTAATATGTCTTATGTACCAACTTCTCAATTCATTCATCTCCTTTGTGGTATTCTTCCCTTTTCGAGGCATCTTCACAGTCTTGCCTCTTTGCCTTTCAAGCTTTCTTTCATAATTTGTAGGAATTGGGTACCTTTCCTCTGATACAACATGGATGCAATGGGGGAGTCCTACAACACACTCAAACACTATTCCAACTCGCAACCACAATTTCCAATTCACAATTTCATCAAAATCTCTTCATTCACCAAATTCACTCTATTTCCTTGTAGCATAGTGAATCAACCAAATCAAGTACAACTTCTCAATGAGAACCTATCAGACCAAGACATGAACCAATTCAAAGACCCATTTTGACACTCTTCAACATATCAACCAATCACCTATGGCTACTTTGTAATAGCTTGCTCAAAACAAGGATTTTATGCCTTTTAGGGCTCAAATTAGCCCTCTTTTACAAAGGGACTTATCTCTAAACTTTTTTAATCTCTCTAAAAATTTGGGGCAGCAATTCCTACATGTAGAAAACCAAGAGTCCACAATTTTTTTCCATAAAACCCTTTAAACATGTGCCAAACCACTAAACCCTCTTATTTCTCCTACAATATAGAGTTTTATTGAAAAACACCCTTCTAGCAGTCGCACAAACTTGAAAATATTTCAAAAATTCCCAAATACTCCTGTACGTGCTGAAAACAACTTAAAATAATTCTTTCCACACCTATTGTTCATTTTGGCATATCAAAACCTCTAATTTACTCTTAGAAAACACTCTTTTTAGACCTAGGGCTTCATGCCCAACTCATGAAACGACCTCCCCTATCCCTCAAAAATTGTGCACACCAAAATTAGTTATTATATTTCCATCCCAATGAAACACATCTTCAACAGTAGGTGGAATGGACTTGTTACATTATGAGAACTTCAAAACCCTTAAAACAGGGCTACCCTACTGCAAAAAGGAAATTGAAGAAAACTCACTACAAAAGTAATGTAAGGAATTCAAGATCAATGAAAAAGAGATTCAACACATGTCCTTATCAAAAAAAAAATACTTAATCAATACACCCTTGTATGGGTTTTCACAGTGCTAGAAAGATGAAAAAAATAGTAATCTAGAAAAATCAGTCTTGAAACTTGGTGCTTTTCATTCAAATCTTCCAAAAATATTCTTACAATGATGAAATTTCACATATTTATGATTTTCTTAAACCAACTACCTCTCTAACTCCCTCTAGCTACCTTTTAAACTCTTGTGATTGTTCATATTCCACAAAAGTAATTTTTACAACTTTATTGTTTTGACAACTTTGCCAAAAATGTAATTTTTGCAATGTCAAACAATTTGGCCACTCTAAACACCTAATATGACTCAAAAATCACCTATTACAATCTTTTTTTTTTTTGAAGACCTTATTTTATGCAAATCCATCAAAATTTTAAAGCCTAGACACCAATTTCTTAACTTGACAACATGTATCTAATGGTGCTCCTGCATCATTCTTACAATTAACTGATAAAATGAATAGCCTAGGAGGATGATGCTTGCAAATGATTCAATTATAACATGATGTTTTCCAATCAATGACAAAAATTATCCATCTCATCACCCATGATCACCAAAACTAGATTGAATTATGAGAAAATGAAAAGTTAAAACAAAATGACAAAATCAAACAAATTTTTTTTGTTGATGTTGATCGCCTATTGACCCGAGATGCTCCTGCATCAAAAATAGAATCACACTTTTCAAACAAGTGAGGTGACCATCAAGACCTAGAAGACTTTCCCTGATGACCCTGTGATAGAGGCCTACTATGTTGTATAAGGGTCTGAGTGATTGAGCTCATGGATTGTAGGGTTTTGACCTCAAAATCCCCCTTCACAATGGAAGGGATTGTGGCATGCTCAATGTTTGGTCTAGAAAGGGATCCCATTTCATATTTTTAGGCATTTTTTCCCCCACTCTATCCCATGTAGATCCCCACCTCTAGTTTGGAACTCCCACATGTCAAACTAGTTTAGGATATCATTGAGGACAAACTCATGAGGAAGTTTAATCAAAAAATATTGTGGGACCTTATTGTTATTACCTAAAGGATATTAAAAATAAATCCACCACCTATCTAAAAATTTATGTTTTAACCCTTGGTGGTGGTACAATTTGATAGGGAACCTCTTGTAAGTACTATGTAGGGGTGCATTAGTTCATAGGTTAGTGAACAATGGACACAAGTCAGATATAAATATAGTTTTTGTTTATTTTTCCACAAAATAATTTGTTGACATAAAATTTTCTTTTCTCTACCCTCTTGTTTGACCAAGTGTTATTTTTCCACTCAAACAATCTACTTGAGAGATTATTAATTCCATTGAAGTAGCAAGGGAACACCAATGGGAGTTTGTTCTTTATGGATCTCTCAACTTTTCAGTTATTGTATTTTATTGTGCCCCAAGAGGATGTCAAGGCATTTTCAGAGGGTTTTTTCACAATTATTCTTCAACAAGGTATTCATTAACTAGTGAATGAGGGTTTTCATCAACTAGTGTGGCATTCTCAATTCTCAAAAATAAAAAAAATCCACTGAGAACCATGTTTATCTATATATAATATAATTTGTATACTAAAAACAAAGAAAACTTAGCCCCTCAACCTTGGGGATGTCGTGGCCTTATTTTGGTAGTGATTTGGTAGAGAATTGGTGGTGATATGACTACTCCACAACATGAACATGCTCTTAAAGGGTTGTAGTCTTTTCATTTTCTATTGAGAGGATCATTTCATATAATATTGTTGAACACCCAGAATACTAAGAGGGAGGGTGAATCAATATTCCATTAAACCATTTAGCTATGGACCATCCAATATATCTAAATACAAAAAGGAATAGAGACATTGAAAAGAACATGACACCATAAGACACATCAACACCAAATTTTTGCATGGAAAACCCAAAATGGGAAAAACCATGGTGAGGGTTAGCTCACAATATAATATATCTAGATATAGAATATTACAATGGCTCACTACTAGGATGCACTGTCCTTGAAGGATCACAACCTAAATTAATTTATAAAATAGAGTAAGGCTCACTTCAAAGAGATGAATTGAGATAGAATGCACCTTCCTTGTGCTAGAGTTTAGTTCCAGTGAAGCATTGAATACAAAACATTTCTACATACAATATACTCAAAAAATTTGTTTGCTCATACATATAATTTCTCATATTTTCACTCTCTGAATTTCATCCTTTTCTATTTCTCATCTTCACTTGCTTGCTTCATTACTGCTTCTCAAAAAAAAATATTACATATATATACCATATACCTTCACATTCTCTAATTAGTTCAGCCTAATTAGAGTAGCCTTATTTCAAATCAAAATTAACTCTGTTGGCTTTATCCTCAAAACATATTCATCTTCACTCCAAACTTAATCATGTAATGTATGGTATCATTTGGCATGGACCTAAGATAAATCCTTTTAGCATTCAGTACACATATTTAATCTTCTTGATTCAAATTCATAATTGGGTTGGTGAGAGTTAGGCCTAAAACATCAAAACTCCAAACATGTATGCACTTCATCAAGTGTGTAACATAAAAACATGTTAGAACAAATTATTTTCCTTTAGATCACATCAAGTAACTTATCTTCAAATTTGCAAGAAAAAATAATTAATCATGAGAGAATGTAGAATCTTCCATAACAATGTGTTATATAGAGACTCACAGTAATCCTTAGAACATAATAATATGACTCATATCTTCCAAGTGTGTTTGTATAACATAATAAAATTTTGATACAAGATGAATCATGTAGTCATGAACATATGTAAAAAGTCTTGTAGAGATATCTTTCATTGAGGTAGAATTTAGACCAAAAAATTGACATATTGAACTAGTAAACAAAACAATGTTTATCAAACCACTAGTAACTATGTCTTTCCAATTGTACAACCAAGCTAACAAAAATATTTTCAATAGATGCAAATAATATTAACATAGAGCATATTATTAGCTTCAGAATGAATCTTGCAAAGTAAGATAATCTAGACCAAAATACTAGATCAGTAAAATTCCAGTACCAGATTAACATAACTTGAACCATTATTATCGGAGCAACTACTAAACTGTACAAGTAGTGTACAACAATGAAAAACTTCCAATTTCCATTTTTGACATCAATTAAAACCTTCCAATCTCCAAAAATCTCCCCCTTTGTCATTGATGTCAACACATGATGTGAAAACCATCAGGAAAAAAATATATCTTTTTCCGCATGGTATTCTCTCCTAAATTATTTCTTTTTTACATGGTATTTTCTCCCCCTTTGACATCAATGGAAAAGAATACATGATGTTGTATTATTCTTTAAAAAAAAACCTTTAACCATTTCCTTTTGCATACTTGAATACACCCCCTTAGAAGTATATCCAAAACAATAATTGTTAGAAATTAACTAGAAATGGTTATCCTTTGAAGTTTGTGAAAAGTAGTTGTCCATGAAGTTTTTCTTTCATCCCATAATTTATTTGCTTATGTCAAAGCTCTGCATAGATATTCAATTTCAACTAAGATATCTTTTTGTTCAACCAGAGTTCTAAGAGTGATATTTGAATTCGGAATTATATAAGCAAGAGATAGAGCATAAGGTATTAGTGTATGTTTGATTTTGATCATGTCTCTAAGCCATCCATATCACTCAAACACTTCACCTTTTTCCTTGTGTAGAGTGAGATATACATCATGTACCTTTGTCAAACCAGACCAAGTCTAATCATCCTAGTCTAGAGTAGGATCAAAAGTGTTAGATGCATATTTTATATCATGTGTCTGAATTGTATCTTTAGTATCTTTGAATTTTTGAATCACATTAGGCCATGTCCAACAAAATGAGAGTAGAATTTTGGCCTCTTTTTTTCAATCTTGATCTTCTTTTAGTTTGTTAAGTGCATTTTTGTATGTAGACATGCATCATTATTCAATTTCCAACAATCCTTTTTCTCTTACCCAAGTGACCATTTCACTTACTGTTTGACTTAAATCAATTCTTTGAATTTATTAGTCAATGAATCTATGGGTTCCAAAATAGACTATGAAGAACTGGTGTATGCTCTAGGAGCTAACTAAAAATGTGCCTTTCTTTTGGCTAGCTTCTTGAGTCTCCTAGGAGTCAAATCTATTTGATTAATTAATGCATGAACAAACTTTTCTCTTTTCTCCAGAGGTAGTAATTGATTTATCAAAGGTCAACTCAGATTTCTCATGAATTTCTCGAGCTACTTTAGTATAGATTTTGAATCTTTGTTTACTAGGATCTCTTGGGTTGTTAATTAGTATTTCAATATAGCCAGCAACATAATCCTTTTCAATCTCATACCCCAGCTCAAGAATCTATTTGCTTCTCAATTCAACCACCTTGATAATTCTGCAATTAGTAGATACCACAATTGTTATGTCATCTTTATATTTTGTGACTAGTTCTCTTCGAATTTTCCATCTTTTTTTCATTCTCCTCTAAAAATTTCCAAAGAATACAACAAGGGCATCATCTTGTCATCCAAATCTCCAATATTTCTCTTTAATTCTCCAATCTAATGAGAAACTAGTTTGGTATATACCCAAACAACTTCTCCTATGCTAGGAAATTCCTTCATGAAGTAAAATATTTGGCATATTATCAAGTTTTTGTACCTAAATGTGCAATTATTCTTCTTGATATCATTCAAGTTTTTTAATAACTATTTCCAGAGAAACTCACACAGATCATACTCAATTCTTTTCTCAATCATTTCTAATGCTATATCAATTTTGGTGGCAGAGACATCATTATCACCAAAGATCAAATGTGCAATAATCATACTTACATATTGAAATGTCAAATTAGTAATTTTAGCACATGTACTCTGTTGGCTTCTTCTATGGTATTTTTTCCCTTGATGTCAAAATTGGTTATGCATTGGCATTGGCTACATTTGTTGGTTGGCATCTTGGTTTACACCTGATGATATCTTCAATGTTCTTAAATTCAGTTGTATTGGTGATGATCTCAGTTCAGTTTGAGTACTCTTGTATTATTCAATTTTGTGTTACTTTGGTTGGACTAATCCTTTTTGGATATATGTACAATTCATTCAGATAGGGGTTTGTCTCCATTTTCAAATGTTTATCACATTTGGTTTTCAAGTGATTACCCAATTTGCATATGATATTCAATTATCATTGAGCTTTTACATGACACTCTATTGGAGGTAAAGCCACACATGGCTTTAACTTGGCATTGTTAGTAATTGAGTTCTATGGTTCACATTGTATATTACACATAGTGTATTTTTGGCTTACACTTAGGCTTACCATATTACATATAGTTCATTTGAACTTCTGCTTGTATCGGCTTTGATATGATAGTTGACATTGGTTATTACATTGGCACTATGTTTTTGGGGTCATCTTAGCATAAAGTATTGGATACTTTATCTTGGACAGTCAAAGGTAGAGAATGAAATTGTAGTATTCATGACTCGTGTGAACAATAATAAACATGTGGATAGTGTGACTTGGCAATTGAGATAGTAATTATGTTGTCGGTGTTTTTAGACATGTATACAGAATTCAAATGCTATAGAATATCATTTCATTTGGATTTGAAATCATTATGCACTTGATTTTGGTATTTGTTTGAATGAAGGAATAGGGGAAAATGAGTTTTGTAATTATCATTTGGCTGAAGGTGAAACCCTAGCCGCCATTGGAATACTTGCAAACTTGTTTCTTTGGCTAGCCGACATGGAAAGTGGTTAGTTTGAGCTTGAGAATAGTGTGGAGAGTTGGATTTACATCATAGTTGACTAGAGGGAGTGAGAAAGAATGGTGTCTCCAGGTAGTTATGGAAGCTCAGCCAATGAAGTACACAACCAGGAAGTTATGGCTCAAAGATTTCTTTGGTTAGTTTTTGGTTTCTACCCACCATGAACTAGGTAACACAATGTTGGAATGTTGTTTAAGGTTATTGAATATTTTTAAAACTGTGATTTTCTCCAGTTATAACAAAAGGATACTTATTCTGATCAAAAACTTTGCAAAAAGTGGTTTTGTATTAAAAACCTAACTTGAGATGTTTTTATAGTTACAAAAACTATATGAGACATTGTGTTCTACTTAACAAGAGGGTTTTTTGCATTCTATTTTTAGATGGGATGCTTTGGTGAAGAGAAAGAAAAAGGTTTTAATGAGCATTTTGTGATTACCGTAAAAAAATAAAATGGTGGTTTTATGTTGAATATCTGTTTACTATTGAGAAAATGTTGATGAAGAACATTCTTCAATGAACTGAAAGAGAATATTTCTTGAGTCTTCTATTATAATTCTAGGGTTTCAAATATTTGCACTTCTAGGGTTCTAATAGAACACTATAAACTTGTAAAACGAGTTGGTGCTCCTATAATATTGAAAAGAGTCGGTGCTCTTGTAATGTTGGAGTTGGTGCGCTAAATAGTAAAAGGAATTATTTGAGTAGTTTTTTATACACCAAGAGGGTTTCTCCACTCAGGAAAAATCTAGTTTAATGTGATGTGTTTTGTGAGTGTTCAATTTGGTCTGCATTATTTTCATTACTTGTTCAATTGCACAATTCTTATCATATCTATTAGTTTTTTAAAATAAGCTTTCTGTAATCAAAAGCACTTGTTCAAATGTTGTAGTAACAAATCTATTGTCATAAAGTATATGTGTTTCAATAACAAACCCTGATATATGAAGCAAACATTTATTTGTGAATCCTATATTTTGTACTACATATAGTTTGTTCAAAACAAAGTCTTGTTATTGACCTTCTTGAAATTTTTAAATTTGTGATTGTTTTATGAATCACCGATTCACCCCCCTCTCAGTGATTCTTTTCTTTCAGAGATTTTTTTCTTTCAACAAGTGGTATCAGAGCATAGGGTCCTCATATAGGTCTAACCATCTTAGATTTTTCCTAGTCCTAGAATCTATCAAACATGTCACATGGTCAAGAAGGTGCTTCTGTCTCTCAGACTCCAATGTTTGATGGTACAGACTATATGTTCTGAAAGCTCAGAATGGAAACATATATGATGTCAATTGATGTTGAATTTTGGAACATTGTAGAAGAAGGATATACTATTCCTTCCAAAATTCCCACTGATACTATTGAAAAAAGGAAGTATGAAACAAATGAAAGAGAAAAAAATGCTCTCTTATGTGGGTTAACTAAAGATGTGTTTTCCAATATTATGCAATGTAAATCTGCCAAAGAAATTTGGGAAAAACTTGAAAATATTTATCAAGGAAATGAAAAGGTTAAACATTCTAAAATTCTAACTCTCAAAGCTCGGTTTGAGGAAATTAAAATGAATGAAGATGAAAAAAAATGTTGAATACTTTTTAAGAATAGATGAAGGTTTCAATGCAATGAGAGGTCTAGGTCAAGAAGTTGATGATTTTGTTGTTGTTCAAAAGGTCATTAGAACCTTTCCTACTAAATATGAGACAAAGGTCTCTTCCCTTGAAGAAAAGAAGCACTTTGACAAAATGAAACTAGATGATTTACAAGGAATTCTTACTGCTTTTGAAATGAGAGAAAGTAAGAATACTTTATTAGGAAAAGAAACAACTTTCAAACTGAAAAGAAAGAAGATCTTGTAGATAGTGAGTCAGAAGATTCTAATTCAAAATAATCTCACTTTGTTAGAAAACTTTAAAAGGGATCTAGCAAATACAAAGGAAATTTTCCTTTTAAGTTCTTTAATTGTGGCAAGATTGGGCACTCTGTAACCAAATTTCCTTATGGAGAAAAAAATTCTGATGATGAGAAACTTGATAAACAAAACAAAAAGAAGGTATATAATCCTAAGAGGAAGTTCAATTTCAAAAAGAAGAAAAGTCTCTTCTCAAAAGATGTGTCAAATAGTGAAACAGAAGATGACACAAATGAAGAGGAGGAGGTCTTATTCATGGCTGAAGTTAAACAACCAATACCTACAAATGAAAAAGATGCTTCACAAGAAGGAGAAATTGACTTATAAGGTGAACTGAAATGTGCATTAAAAGAAATCAAAAGATTAAAAAAAACAACTTGCTCAAGAACAAAAACTAGATCAAGAAGAGGTAGTCTCTTTGAAACCTCAACTTGAAGAGTCTAAAAGAATTGAAGATTGTCTTAAGACAACTGTGAGCTCCAAAGACAAAGAAATTCAAAATTTGGAACAAGAAGTTGTTTGTCTTAGAAACAAAATTGAAGGATATGAGAGTACTCTAAAACTCAATGATGCTCTTAGCAAGCAGAAGTTAAACAAAGATAAAACTGGAGTAGGATTTGAAAAGGGTGAATGTTCAAAAGACACTCCTAATAGGAACTCCAAATCAAATCATTTTGAATCTAAGAAGACTCTTGCAAACAAATCAATGCAGTTCAGATTTAATGCTTACTTTTATGGCTATTACTTCTTTTGCAACAAATTTGGCCACAAAGTAAGTACTTGCAGATTTATGGCTCCAAGAATGCCAAGGTTTGGACACAAACAATACTATGGTTTTGTAAATCAAGTCAAATGCTTCAAATGCAACACCTTGGGGCATATAGCCAAACAATGCAAAGTTGATCTGCAACAGCAAAAAACTAAAACTATTTGGAAGCCTAAATTTGTGAAAGGCGTAAAGCAATCAACGTTGGTCCAAACTGCCTTCCATACAAAAAATAAAGATACATGGGTATTAGATAGTGGTTTTTCAAACCATATGACATGAGATTAAAACAAGTTCACCAAACTTGAAGACTATGTTGGTGGATATGTAAAATTTGGTGATAACACTGGTATACAAATCAAGGGAAAAGGTTCACTTCTGCTAAACAAGGACACACCAATTTATGATGTGCACTATGTGGAAGGTTTGAAACATAATTTTCTTAGTGTTAGCCAAATTTGCGATAATGGATATCATGTTATGTTTTCTTCACAGGGATGTGAGATCAAAAATGGATCTACAAAGACAGTTACAGTAGGAAGAAGGACCAAAGGTAATGTTTATAACCTTCTAGATACTTCTAGTAATGATAGCAATGAAGGCATGTGCTTAATGGGTCAGGTAGTAGAAAGTTGGTTGTGGTACAAAAAACTAGGGCACATAAACTTGATAATCTGATTAAAATTAGTAAAAAATAGAATGTCAAAGGCTTACCAGTTCTTAACAAACCATAAAATACTGTGTGTAAAGAATTCTTAAGTGGCAAACAAAATAAGGCTAGTTTTAAATCAAAGGAATATTCCTCTACTAAGCCTTTGCACTTAGTTCACATAGATTTATGTGGTCCAACTAGAACCAAATCAATTAATGGTGAAAAATATTTCATGTTGTTTGTAGATGATTACACAAGAATTCTTTGGGTCACTTTTCTTAAACATAAGTCAGAAGCATTCAAAAGGTTTAAAATCTTTTAGAAAATGGTAGAAAAGGAATCTGACTTGAAACTTAAATGTCTAAGATCTAACAAAGATGGTGAGTTCACCTCTTAGGAATTTTTTGATTATTTTGAACAACATGGTATATAAAGACAATATGTAGCATCTAGAACACCATAGCAAAATGGGGTGGTTAAACGAAAGAATAGAACTATGAAATAAATGGCTAGAACTATGTTGGATGAAGCCATTGAACTACCAGATATGTATTGGAAAGAGGTTGTTCATACAATCATATATATCTTAAATAGAGTGCAACTTAGGATGAAAACAAAATACACACCTTATGAACTTTGGTATGGTAAGACTGCTTCTGTAAAAAAATTCAAAATTTTTGGCAGCAAATGTTTTATTGGAAAAGATGATGATAATCTAGGCAGTTTTCAATCGAGAAGTGATGAAGGTATATTCTTGGGATAGTCCACTCAGAGTAAAGCCTATAGATGTCTAAACATAAGGCTTAAAAATATTGTTGAAAATGTTAATGTAAAAATTGATGAAAGGCCATTCTTTGAATCTAATTTTGTGCAGGCCTATGATGAAGAATCAGAATCAGAACTTGAAATAATTCATAAAGGTAATGGGATAACAAGTCTTGTGTCTAAATCTTCATCAAAACCTTATGAACTTGCAAAAGATGAGATAGCAACTAATGCTATATCCAAACCAACTTTGAATTTTGTTGCTAAATTTCATCCCCAAAATCAGATCATTGGGGACAACAATGTAGGAGTTCAAACAAGAAGGAAATTTGCATAGCTTGAAGAGCAAGCTCAAATGGTAGAATATTTTTGTCTTGTCACTAAATTTGAGCCAAAGAGTTGCAATGAAGCTTTTGCAGATAAATGTTGGCTCAAAGCTATGCAAGAAGAGATAGATTCAATTGAGAAAAATCAGACTTGGGAGCTAGTTCCAAGACTTGAGGACAGAAATGTCATTGGTGGCAAATGGGTCTACAGGAAAAAACTTGATGAAAGTGGTAACGTGGTCTGCAACAAAGCAATATTTTTTTGCAAAGGATATGCTCAAAAAGAAGGTATTGACTTTAGTGAAACTTTTGCACCTGTTGCTAGGCTTGAATCTATTAGAATATTCCTAGCATATTTTGTTTTCAAAAACTTTACTATTTATCAAATGGATATCAAAATTGTTTTTTCTGAATGGATATTTGGATGAAAAGGTTTACATGGAAGAACCAGAAGAGTTTCTTTGCAAAGACAAGCCTAAATATGTCTATAGGTTGAAAAAGGATTTATGTGGCCTAAAATAAGCACCTAGGGCTTGGTATTCCAAACTAGATAGTTACTTAACCTCAAAAGTTTCATTAGAGTGGAGTTGACAACAATCTTTATGTCAAAATTGAAGGTATTGATATTTTGGTTGTTGAAGTTTATGTGGATGATATTATAATATTTGGTTGCAATAAAAATGCTTTGACTAAAAAGTTCTCTTGTATTATGGAATGTGAATTTTAAATGTCCATGTTGGGGGAGTTAACATTTTTTCTTGGTTTTCAAGTTTCTCAACTTGAACATGGTATATTTCTCTCTCAAACTAAATATGATAGAGAAATGTTAGAAAGAAATTTCAAATGGAAGGTTGCAAACTTGTCAGTACACCAATGGTTACAGGGTGTAAATTAACCAAAACTAATGATTCATCTGATGCAAATCAATCTGAGTATAGGTCAATGATAGGAAATTTGTTGTATTTGACTACATCTAGGCCTGATATAATGCAGGCAATTTGCATGGTTGCAAGGTTTCAAGCAGTCCCTAAAGAATCTCATGTTACAGCTGTCAAAAAAAAATTTAAGTATATACAGGGTACACTTGACTATGTTCTTTGGTATCCTAGAAGCAATGATTTTTCTTTGATTGCTTATATAGATGTTGATTGGGTTGGTTGCTTGGATGATAGAAAAAGCACCAATGGTGTTGCATTCTTTCTTGGTAATAGATTGGTTGTTTGGAACAACAAAAATAGGAATTTGTCTCTCTCTCCACTGTTGAGGAAGAATATATAGCAGCCACATCTTGTTGTACTCAATTGCTTTGGATGGCTCAACCATTGTCTGATATGGGTATACAAGTTTCTAAACATGTTCCTTTCTTATGTGATAACACTAGTGCAATCAATATTTCCAAAAATCTTGTTATGCACTCTCGCACCAAACACATTACTATTAAATTTCATTTTCTTCATGAAATGGTGCTAGCTAATGAAGTATATTTACAGTTTATTGCTTATCAAGAGTAGGTTTCTGATATTTTTACTAAGCATTTATCTAAAGAAGTATTTGAAAGGCTAAGATTAAGATTGGGAGTTGTCTCTTAGTCTTTACTTCATTAATCTGATCAATATTGGCAAACAGGGAGATTGTTTTTCCTTGTTCTTCAGACACAGCTCTCTTGGATTACTGCTTTATTTATGTTTACAGCAGGATCCCATTGGTTATTTGGCTTTCAGTTGTTTATTGTGATTGTTTGTCCTTGATGACAACACTAGCTTTGATGACACATTTATATGATCTAGGTGGCACATATGCATTTGTTTCAGGGCATGAAATTTGCTTCTAGATATATATTTTGTTTCAGGTATATGGCATGGTTATTCAGGTATATCCAATTCAGATTGAGGTATATTTTGCAAGTTATCTTCACATTCTATTTAAGTGACACTATTTTATTGTGGTCAATCACTTTGTAAAGAGCTCTCATTTTGAACAACATTTGATATTGGATCATATTGCATTGATATTACTTTTCTGAAACCCCCTATTCTCTACTATTCTTCCTTTCTCCTTGTGACAAAAAAGGGGGAGAAAATGATATGTATAGTGGTTTTAGATGGCTCTATTTTTTCCATCAAGGACAAACAGGGAGTTTGTTGGCTTCTTTTGTGGCATTTTTGTCCTTGATGTCAAAATTGGTAATGCATAGGCATTGGCTACATGTGTTGGTTGGCATCTTGGTTTACACCTTATGATATCTTTAGTGGTTTGTTCACTTGTATTGGTGATGATCTCAGTTTACTTTGAGTACTCTTGTATTATTCAATTTTTTGTTACTTTGGTTGGACTAATCCTTTTTGGATACATGTGTAGTTCATTTAGACAGGGGTTTGTCTCCATTTTCATATGTTTATCACATCTATTTTTTAGGTGATTACCCATTTTTTATGTGATATTCAATTAATATCATTGAGATTTTACATGACACTCTATTGGAGGTAAAGCCACACATGGCTCTGAATTGGCATTGTTAGTAATCGGGTTCTATGGTTCACATTGTATATTACACATAGTGTGTTTTTGGCTTACACTCGGGCTTACCATATTACATATAGTTCATTTTAACTTCTACTTGTATCAACTTTGATATGATAGTCGACATTGGTTATTACATTGGCACTATGTTTTTTGTGTCGACTTAGCATAAAGTATTGAATACTTTATCTTAGGCAGTCAAAGGTAGAGAATGACATTGTAGTATTCATGAATCATGTAGACAATAATAAATATGTGGATAGTGTGACTTGGAAATTGAGATAGTAATTATGTTTTTCAGTGTTTCTAGACATGTACACAGAATTCAAATGATATAGAATATCATTTCATTTGGATTTGAAATCATTATGCACTTGAGTTTGGTATTCATTTGAATAAAGGAATAGAGAAAATGAGTTTTATAATTATCATTTGGTTAAAGGTGAAACCATAGCCTTGATTGGAATACTTGTAGACCTATTTCTTTGGCTAGCCGACATGGAAAGTGGTTAGTTTGAGCTTGAGAATAGTGTGGAGAGTTGAAGCCAATTATGTTGAAAAGGTGTTGCAGAGATTTCATATGGAGAATGTAAAAGCTATCAGCACACCTTTTCACAGTCATGTTAAATTGACTAAGGATATGTGTCCAAAGACACAAGAGGAGGAAGAAAAAATATCCAAGGTTCAATATGCTTCAATTGTAGGTAGTTTAATGTATGTCATGGTATGCACAAGACCAGATAATGCACATGCTATAGGAGTTTTAGCAGGTACATGAGTCATCCCGGAGTTGAGCATTGGAATGTGGTAAAATGGATTCTCATGTATTTGAGAGGTGCATCCAATAAATGTTTATGTTTTGGGGGCTCTAATACTAATTTAAAAGGCTATGTTGACTCAAATTTGGTAGGGGATGTAGATACTAAGAAGAGTACCACAAGTTATGTATTTACATTTGGTGGTATAGTAGTGAGTTGGATTTCTCAGTTGCAAAAGGTGGTTGTTTTATCCACCATGGAGGCAGAGTATGTTGTTGCAACAAAAGCAACAAAGGAGATGATATGGCTGCAAATTTTTATGGAAGAGTTGGGAAAATAGCAGGCTAAAAATTATTTGTTTATAGATAGCCAGAGTGTTATACATCTTGCAAATAATTCTACCTTGCACTCTAAAACCAAACACATACGACTGAGATATCATTTTATTTGGTCAGTGTTGGAGGATGGACAGGTGAAGCTAGAAAAGATACATACAAATGCCAATCCAATGGATTTGTTTACAAAGGAAGTGACAAGGGAGAAGTTGAGCTCCTCTTCATTGTCAGTTTGACTTCAAGGTTGAATTCAAGTATAATAGAGCAATAGGGTCCAAGGTTCTTATTTCTAGTGGGAGTTGTAAGTGCATTGGTGTCATCTAGGATTAGTCTCCAAGTGGTAGATTGTTTGGTGTGGGGCCTGATCAGTCTCCAAGTGGGAGATTGTTGGTATGTGGTGATTGATCATGCTATATTGTACACTATTCATGTATCCTTGTTAGGGTCTAGGGCCATGCTAGGTCGTGGGTGGGGGTGGCAACCCACGAGGAAATTTTTTTCCCTACTTTTTTGCATTGTCACCGAAAAAGGAAAAAATTGACTTTGTAAAGCCCTAATTCTAGAAGCTTTTAAAAAGCTTGTTATAAGTAGTTGGGATGGGTGTTGCAGTAAGAGAAGGTGATTATTCATGAGATTGTAATATGTTTTGAACTAGATAATAATATCATTGGATGATTGTGGTTTTGTGGATGTAGCCTAGATTGGGTGAACCATGTTAAATTCTCTATATTGATTTTTATGTGTGTGTTTCATTTATTTGTTTTATTGATCAAATCTGCATTTAATTGTTAGATATCTGCCTTCTAACCCTAACACTCCTTGGGCCTTTGAACCTAAATTTAAAATATGTTTTTGGCAGTATCTTAATGTTCCCAAATTCAAATTTTTATGTTAGCTTGTAATTTTTAATTTTTGGCAAATTAAGGATACATACTTATAAATGCAGGGTTATTTTATCAATTCAAGTGTAAGAAACATTATCTAGCAAGATGAAAACTATCACAAGAGCAAAGATTATGATCAAGAGCATTCAAGAGCAGAATTATCAATGATTTAAATTATATTTTTCTTTTAAATAATATATAATAATATGTTATAATATATTGATAATTTATTAATCATTTAATGTAATATATGATTATATAAAAATATATAAATCAAATTATACAACTAAACTAATTTAAATCATAATTCAAATTTCAAACATATCATCCTCTTATTCAAATAATATTTGGAGGTCCTACTTTGTTGGGTGTTTCTTTTCTCATTTTGCTCAATTTTAATTTTCATCAATTTATTAGAAGCTTTTAGTTGTATTTAGGTATATACAATTAGAGTTGTTTAACATGCAAAACAAATATTTTCTTCATGTGGATTGTAATTATTCACACGGATCTACTAAAACAATTTTTGTAAGTATATTCATTATTGTGCTCTTGCAAACTAGTCATTACAATAAAAATTAAGGTTCACTTTCCTCACAAGCTATTGGAATAATAACAAAATAAGTAACATTAATCAATTAATTATGTAGAAAAGAAAGCATTGAACTCTTATTAATCAAGTTAAAATTTAAAATTAACAAAATTTAAATGTATGCTTCCTATGATTTTTTTATTTTAAACTTGAATTTTCAATTAGTATATTTTTTAATTAACTTTTTTTAATAAAAGGGGTAAAAATTTAATAAAAGAGAAATACAAGCAAGGGACTATAAATCAAACAAAAAGGGCCCACTAGACTCATGTTGCCAGCTAGAAATAAAGCAACAAGAGAATATACCAACAAAAACCCAAGCAACCCCCTCAAGATCCTCATATATCCTCTTGAATCAACATCTTCAATCTTTGGAAATAGTCCAAGGGAAGGTGCTTCCAGCTACAAACATTCCCACTATCCCTACACTTATAAGTCCATTTTTCCAGACAATTTGTAGCATTGTTCCACTCTCTCGAGATATGAACAAAGGACATCCAGTATACAGAAATACTTAGTTGGTGAATTTGATGAACCACCAAGGCCAATTTCCAATTCACCCCATCCCTTTTTTTTTATTAAAAAAATTAACCAAGATCTACAAATCTGACTCATAGATGACCTTGTGACAACCAAGGGTGCAAAACTTCTCTAGATCAATAAGGATATCGAGGGCCTCCATAATATTACTAGATTGGTGACCCTTAAAGATGGAGAAGAAGAAAAGAACAACATTTGAACTATCCCTCCCAACACCATAATGAAAATGAAATCCACAACATAATGAAAATAAAAATTCTTGAGCATCATAATTTCTCTCTCTAAGATATCCATCTAGGAAATGTTGTAGGTACCAAAAACTATCTTGAACTTATCTTATATCTTAGGTAGATTTCCCTCTCTGATGCAATGATAATGAAATACATCATCCACAACAAGTGTGATGATTCCATGGATTATTTCCCTATATCTATATTATCTTATAATATCTATATCTATATTATCTATATCAATAGGCTCACCTCCAATTGTATCATTAGTGAACAAAATTTTGACTTGTATTTTTTTATGGATTGGATTTGGACTCTATTTTCTATTTCTCTTGATATAAATTGAGATGAGAAAACCTATATTGATACATAAAGGCAAAAACAATTATGCATATTCAAAAAATTAACTCAAAATTTTTCATGTGGTAAATAGTTGGGGTATATAGTTTATATTTTAGGGTTTAATATTTTCATTTCTATCATTTATATTTTATGGTTTAGAGTTCAAGATAATTGAGTTTTTAGAAAAAATAAAACTAATTGAAGAAAAAAATATAATTTCATTAATCTAACATAAATATTGAAGGTGAACATGCAAAATACCTCCACCCTTAATGTCAAGCCTTTGAACCTCTATGAAAATTGGGTTGTCATGTCTACTAGTAGTCCAAATTTCATTCTATTCAAAGGTACAATCATTATCTGTTTCTATATCGTATGTCCTACTTAAAATACAAATAATAAATAGTGAAAATTATTTAATACTATCATTAGAAAAAATAATAAATGTCTCTTCTTGTAGGAAAACTTTGAACAAAAATATTTATTTTATTCCAAAAAATAATAAAAATTCCTTCATTTAAAAGTTAGCTTCAAATGAAGACCCAATCTATGGATAAAGTTCAAGATGATGCAACCTTTAAGTGAAGGAACCCTCATTAAATGGTTTTGACTTAGATTTAAAATTTGGCTTTCTTTTTTACATAGGGGTCATTTTTACCCCATCTCACAAGTGGGACACACTATTGTGGGACCCATTTTTTTTCTTAAAACTATTTTAGAATTTTCTTCTATTTCTCTTGCAATATCCTTGGCTATCTCCATTTAGATAACCTTTGACTCAAAGGAAACCTCTATACTTGTTCAGTCTTGCATGGGCTTGATTTTTTGTTGTAGATGAAGTTTTTAATGTTAGAAAGGTATTTTTCATTATTTAGAGTCATGCATATTGCTACAAGAATCCCTTATTCTCATAGGAAACACATTTTAGACAATTCAACATTTTCTATATATAGTCTTATTATCTCATATTATTTTTACTCAATGCCACATATGGACTTTTGGTGGATTAGATTAATGAAAATTGCTAACTAGGGTTTACTCAAGTATATATGTTTTTCCCTCAAGTGGAGAGATATCCCTGATTTCTACATGTAGTTGAAATTGATAGGTCAATTATGGCATCCTTCTTTAAATATTTATAATATTTTGAATGTATCAATTTCTTGTCATGTTATCCTTTTTTGAACTCCATTCCTATTTATGAATGAGTTACTCTTGTTACATCCTACTAATGAATAAATGCACTAAATTTAATGCACGAAAAAACTTACTTGAACCCTTGTAGGCCAATTTTATTTAACTTTTACTTAATGAATTATCTTCTCCCTTTCTTTGGGTATCTTTATTCATATGAAAGGTGTATTTTATTTTTCATCCAAGTGTGATATATCCTACCATTATGTGTTGATACAAGACAAATAATTAATAGCGATAGCCTATGGGAATGAATGCAAGATTCCCTATGCCCATGAAGTTGATTTGTAAGTATAATTATATATATATAAATATTGAACTTCTTTTAAAGGTTAGTTCTTGAGAAAAATGTTTGGTTATGAGTTTCCCGGCTCGTAAGTACATGGATGAATGGCTTCATAATGTGTGGGAGAAAAAATAAGGGTTTTAATTTTACTATTGTAGAATGCTTCAATGAGGATTGTTTGTGGTCTTTTTCTTTCAAACCCTAATGCACAAGAAGTGGTTATGAACTAGTTTTGGCATGTAGGAAAATTGGTTTTCTATGCTTTGGCATGGCTTCTTGAAGCCCTAGATGAAGAGCTCTTGGTGCTCTTGATCCCAAGATGGATTGTAATCAAGCATGCACCACCATGTCTATGGAAATTCATATCACTCCTTTTGGAGACTTAAGGAAGCTTAATTAAAGGGTAAATTATTATCCACTTTTTGGAGGTCTTGTTGATTTATATGTAGTCAATATGAGCATGGATTTAGTGAGAAACTTTAGGGATCATAAAATATTCATTATGACTACTTTAGATGTTCATTTTTTATTATTTATTTCTCCCTTAATTTTCTTTTTAAGAAGACTTCAAAGAACACCCCCTTAGACTAGAAGATTCCTAACTATGAAATTGAGATTCTACCCACTCTCAAGCATTGACCCTTTCATTCCATAGTGTAATTAAAGTTTGAACCCAACAACCCAGGATGATTTTCCCTAGCCTTAGACTTTATGTTTTTAGAAATAATATCAGACTTTATGTTTTTAGAAATAATATCAGAGAAAGGAAATTAGAAAGTTGTGCCAACCCTAATAGGGAAAAAGAAAACTATGAGCAATACACCCTCAATTTCAAAACATTCACCAATGAAAGAGGACCTGATTTGACCACTCCTCTTGAAGGAGGGTACATAAACAAGGATGTTGAAAGCACAACCTATCATGTTAAGATGTTGGTTAGTGAATTTAAGGGGAAAAAAACCTATCCCACCAATCTACATAATGTTGGTTTGGAGGCTTTTGAACTGCCTTGTGAAGGATGCATTCACCCAAGTTCTCTTAATGCCTCATCTACTATATACTTGATGAATGGCAGTGAGAGGATGGGGGAACTCCTAGTGCCAAAATGCACCACTAAATAAGAATTTCTTGATTCTTTTCTCTTTGAGCAAGAAGTGACAATTATTAATAGGCTTGATGAATTGGCACTTTCAAATGGTTTTTTTTTTAACTTTGGATTAGAAGCAATAGAGGAGATAGGGATGGTCTCTACTAAGGACACCATAGAAGGAGAGGAGGTCCCTATTGTCACATGAAATTGTACCTTGCTAAGAACAAAGCTTAGTATTCCAATGACACAATGGAAATGGCCTCAAGGTGTGGGACCTTTGTGTGTATGAGGTTGAATCTCTGAAGAAGGCCAGCTTCCTTTTTCAATCCCAGTGTAATGTCTTGGTCCAATCCAACACATGAAAACCTACCACTAACCTACTATAAAAAATCATAAGGAAAAGGGGAGAAGGAGAACATGAAAGGGAAAATGGAAGTGATACACCAAGATGGAAAGGTCAAGTTTCTCCCTAACCAAGATTACATAGTACATCAAAGAAGAGAAGCAAGGGGATTTTCACAACTCTATGCTTGGTCAATTCTCAAAGGAAAGCATGGAGGTTAGGGTTTGATAGGGCACTAGAAGGAAAGATATTTTCTCAACACAGTTGTTGTAAACAATTTAACACAATATACATGTATGAAAATGCAAAAAACACTCAGATATGAAGGTAAAGAAATTACTCAAACATAAAATAGTTGAGAAGAGGAAATATTGCTTGATTTAATTAATCTAGAGGCAAAAATCCAATCTTTACAATGGTAAAGTGGAAAAATACAAGTCTGCAAAAAAAAAACACTAGAGGAGCCAAAGGAAGAAGAACCTTAAAATGAATACATTTTTTTTCATTTATAGATTAGGCATAACGAAGAAAACACACAACCCAACCCTAACCCTAACCCTAACCAGGGTTAGCAATGTAGTTTGTGGTGTGCAAACTTTACCATCTGTGAAAATCGTGACCTAGGGCATGGATTTGAAAGAAAGTCAACAAACTACAATCAATATGCATGGAGACCCATGAAATCCAACTAAGGAAGTCAAAAAATGTATTTAATACCATCCTTGAACCCTAAAAATTCAAGCTTGTCCACTAGGAGTAGGTGCACATTAATGTTGTTTGGTGAAGAAAATTGTGCCAATTCATGGATCGTTGAGGCATCAGGCCCAAAAAGAACCTTCTACAAGCCTTGGAATTAAATGGCTCAGAGCCCCAAAAATGTATCTCTATTGGGGGTTGTGGGCCTACCTCATGTGCCATCGTCTACATCACCTATCACCAAAGACCTTTACATTTCAAATAAAATTTCTTGAAGTGTGATGAATGGTGGTGGGCTTCTATTTTCTTTACATTGCTAGAGGTCTTCACATCCTTGAAGTGTGAGTGGAACTTTGAAGTATTATGATGACGAGCGATGACCATATTTGAGTGTCGGTTGTTAGAGTTTGGGTGTCAGGCGTAACTCTTACCTCATGCTTAAAAGGAGGAACCAAGCGTGAAGAAGAAAGGAAGATTAGAGGTAAGGGAAAGGACTCACCTCTGAAAATTAGAGGTAAAGGAAAGGACTTACCTCTAATAAAGGATAAGAATGAAAGGGAAGACCAAAAGCCAAAAGAAAACCTATGAGGGTCAGAGGGAAGCCTTAGCTCTTACCTTTAAAGGTAAGAGGTAAGGTGCAAGGGTGAAGGATGAAGGCTAAAGAAGAAGAAGGAGGGAAGGCTGACTCTCAAAGTCTAACAAGACAAAAGGCTTAGAAAAATCTTGAAACCTTATCTAGATTTGGTGGTTAGAGGTAAGGCCTGAAGCTTACCTTGAGAGATTGATAGAGGGTAATAGGGAAGAGTGAAGGCCAAAGGCTGATGGAAGAAAAGGGAAGGAAGGGGAGAAGGAGAAAGCAAGGATGAAGGTAAGCAATAGCTTGAAACCTTGAAAATCAGGGACTTAGAAAAACTTAGGAAATTTCAAGGAGAAAATCATGCAATATGTCCCATGGGGGATCTCTCAAATCAGTTATCAATGATGGGTCATCAAATGGGGGCATGAAATGATAATATTAATGGAAAATTTTGTAGGATGATTTCTTGCTAATCATGGGATCTAGAGGCCTTATCGGTCCATTGGGCACAAAGCCATGAGGGTAAAAATTCAATAGCTAGGCCTCTTTAAAGAAAAATGAAACATGTGCAACTGCACTTGGAGAAAATCATGAAAGCTAAGATCATGCATTCCCTTAAGGAGAACATGTAGGGTGTTCAAATGCACTTCATGGAAAGCAAGATATTTATAATATATACAAAAACTAACAGAAAGGAAAGAATGGAAGCCTACCTCTATCAAAGATGAACCTTTTGAAGTAGTTGATCTTGTTTTGTAGACCTCACCCAACTGCAACCATTAAAAACCACTCCCAACATGCATGTAACTACACAAAATGCTTGCAAGGTGAGGGATCACTTCACTATAGCTTTTTCCATTACAAGGAAACCAATGATGCAAGCATTAGATTTATCTAACACTAGTTCCTTAGGTGATCATATAGTAGAAGGGGTGAACTATTTTGAAGATAGGGCAGCACCCAAGAACAAACCTTCTAAAGAGGGAAGAGACCTCACCTCGCAAAAGGATAGGCCAATGTCACCATTGCTAACCTCCTCAATGCATGAACTAAAACAAAAAGAGAATGTTTCCAACTCACATGGTGATGCAAAATATGCCAAATCTAATTTTTGATCTACACAAGGAATCTCTTCTTCATGAACTTCCAAAGAAAAGCTTTGAAGCTCAATCAATATACTATCAATTTTAGTTGCAAGGGCATCACTCTCCCAAAAAATGTGTGTCTGCTCAATGGTGGGTTTTTCAACATGTTGGCTCCATGTGAAGCATTCTAACTCAGACACATTATTCCTAGTGCTAAGGATCACATCTTCATTTTGAATGAAGGCCTCATATTCAACATTGTTATTTTCAAGGACAACAAAAAAGCAATGAACCTCATAATTACATGCATTGATGCACACTTCATCAACGCATACCTTAGATTTGTGAGACACTTCAAGTGAAAAATTAAATTCTTCAAATTTTCTCTCTATTTGTACTTCTTCTTTTTGGTAACTAGCTGCAACAAAATCATAATTATGCATGTAATGGCTGCCACATCCTTTGTTGTTTCTTCACTCCTATGTTGGTACACACACGACTCCTCTTTTGTGGGTGAAATATTGGCATCCAAGCTTAAATAAAAAGCTTTTATAACATCCCAAAAGAGGCCCTCCACCTTAGAACTGCAAACCTCAACAAACTAGGGATCTTCATCCACAATGACAAGGGATAAACATGTTTATTGCTACTACTCCAAAACCATGGAGCTATCCTCATCCACCAAGCCAAGTTGTTTGAAGGCTTCAATTGATGTAGGTATAACTGATCTATCTTCCTTATCTTCAATAAAATAAGGTAGGACATCAAAAGAGAGGATTGGTTCCTCTATTGTATCATATTTCTCTACCTTTTTAATGTCTTGTTGTTGCAACACTATTTCATCTTGATTTTTTCTTGCAACTAACCAAGACACTCATTTTCAAGAGCACATGAAGGCTCCACAACAACAACCTCTTCACTCCTAGCCCAAAATTTCTCAATGGGAGTAAAAGGTTGATCCTCTTCAAGGATAGTTTCTTGTGAGGAATGGAGGCTTGCAAAACTTAGGATCTCTAACATAGAATATCCACTTGATAGCACAAGAGATCGAATGGGAGTTTCAAGGGGCTGATTGGGATTCTTGAAACTATTTTTTTTCTTGCAAACCTCTTGCACAATAGGTTGCTCTGGAACAAAATGAGGGCTAATTTGGGTTTCAAGAGGCTTGTTAGGGCTCTTGAAACTTATAAATTTATATTGTCTTCCCTCGTCCTTAGCAGGCTATTTTGAAAAATGGTGGAGGTGCTTGTTTGAAACTAGGCACACAAGGGATTGCCTTAATCTTGGGCATGTTTGCTAGAGCAAGGGAAAGTATGATTTTTTCTTTCCTAGCAACATCTCTTGTTGTATACTCCTCTTGTTACTTTCTTTATGCCTCCATCTATTGCTCATACCTCCATTAAGTGTTGATATTTTGTTGTTGTGCATAATGAGCTTGATGGAAAAACTCATCACATTGTGGGAAATAACCTTGTTGCCCCTAATAGGCTTGATTTTACCACTCTTCCTATTGTAGGTCAAGCTCTTGTTGTCTTCTAAGCTCATTAATTTGTCTATTTAAATCAATAAAAATTCTCACAATTTCACTTGCACTTAAATTATTAAATTTTTGAGGTTCAGTATGAGAGAAACAAGGCTAATTTTGAAGATGATGAGTCTCTTGGGGTTGTTGTATGAATGTGTAAGTGTCCAAGAAGATTGAGCAAGGTGGGATGGGTGGTATTCATTTTTTGAAGATTGAGAACCAATAATACTAGGGTTTTGTGGAATGAAATGGGAGGCATAACCAGCTTGATATGGCTAATTGGGAGGTACAAAGTTTGCATTATCATGGAATGGTGGAGTGTACATGTGGTTTTCATTAAAATATGACATTTTATAAGCATGGAAACACTTTGAAATTTACAAAATAAGTGCAAAGGATTTCCCAACCAAAGATTTTGGGTACATACCCAAGAGTCACCCAAAGAGTTGCAGAATCGCCAAGTGCTTGAAGAAAACCTCCTAAGGCTGAAAAGTTGAAGAGCGCACCAAACCCTCAATGGCATGAAATGGAACTAGGTTACTTGAACAAGTTGATTTTGAATGAAGTCACCATGGTGTTTGAAGATATGCCTCAAAAGGCAAGATGCATTGAAGAAACACCAAATTCTTCAATGGAAAGAAGGAGTCTCATCAGGTGTCCCAAAAATTGTTGTCACTTGAAATTGCACCCTACTGATCATGAAGCTTAGCATTCCAATGACACAATGGAAATGACCTCAAGGTGTGAAACCTTTTCATGTATGAGGTTGAATCTCCAAAGAAGGTTGGCTTCCTTTTTCAATCCCAGTGCAATGTGTTGGTCCAACCCAACACATGAAAACCTACCACTAACCTACTCTAATAGATCATAAGGAAAAGGGGAGGAGAACATGAAAGGGAAAATGAAGGTGATACACCAAGATGGAAAGGTTGCTTCTCCTTTATCAATATTGCACAGTGCATCAAAGAAGAGGAGCAAGGGGATTTTCACAACTCTCTGCTTGGTCAATTATCAGAGGAAAACATGGAGATTAGGGTTTGACAGGGCACTGGAAGGAAAGATATTTTCTCAAAAGAGCAACTCATGTAAATAATTTAACACAACATACATATATGGAAAGACAAAAAAACACTCAAATATGAAGGTAATGAACTTGCTAAAACATATAAGAGTTGAGAAGAGGAAAGCTTGCTTGATTTCATTAATGTAGAGGCAAAAATCCAATCTTTACAATGAAAAAGTGCAAAAATGAAAATCTGTAAAAGCAAAACCCTAGAGGAGCCAGAGGAAGAAGAGCCTTTAAAATGAATACATTTTTTTCCTTTATAGATCAAGCTTACATGGGATTTTTTATTACAATTTAAGCTTCAGTCATAAATGCAGATTGGCCTTTAGATTCTGCTAGATACGATCTCAAAAAACACATGTTACTCCACCACCTCCCCCCCTCTTTTTTCTCTCTGTATTTATATATCTATACTCCTCCTTCAAGTCAACTTCACTTCTTGACATTCTTTTTCCCCATGTTGTCTTAGTATCACCTCGTCATCCAATGAACATCAAGACAAGACAACTAATTAATAAGTGTATCCCATGAGAATGAATGCATAATATGACTAATTCCCTATTCCCATGAGGATGATCTATAACTATAATTATATATACAAATATGGAACTTATTCTAAAGGTTTGTTCTTGAACCAAATTTTTGGTTATGAGTGTCTTAGTTTGGTTTAGGACATCAAGTGATCCATTCCAAGTTTTAAAAGACTTGACAACATAATTTATAATCTATTTTAAGGTTATTCATGCAAGGTGTGTTTGTAATTGGGTGTCTCCACTGTAAATTATAGAAATTTAGGGGGATTTTTAAGGTTATCTACTATTTCATTCTTCCCAATTTTTTCACCTAATATAACAGGAGTTAGATTTATAGTGCATTAAAATGTTCTAAATTCATTATAAATGGTTTTATAATGGCCTTCTCTTTTGTGTGTGGGTTACTACAACATTGAGATTGGTAACATGAAGCATGTGTAATTATAGATATCTTTATTTCTTATTTGTATAAGTGTGTAATTTTTACTTTTGAATTTTAGGCATGTTCTCTACATCTTTGTAGGATTTGAATTAGTTTCCCAATGGATTAGTTCCTAGTCTAATTGGTGAGATCTTAATCAAATATTTCAATTGAATCATCTCTTTTTCTCAATAGCTTATGATTAGTGTTAATTTATTTCATTATTGTGTGATCTTGTAATGCATCATATGTCATGTATTATGTATTCCTAAAGTTGACGGACTATGAGAGGATAGTATTAGTATATTTCCATCTTGTATATGTGTATGTAAAGTCAAGTGATTTTACTCTTAGGGATATACACTATTGTTATCTTATGGTGTATGTAAAGGGTAAATTATTATCTACATTTTGGAGGTCTTGTTGATTTATATGTAGTCAATATGAGCATGGATTTAGTTAGAAACTTTAGGTATCATAAAATATTCATTATGGCTACTTTAGATTTTCATGTTTGATTATTTATTTCTTTCTTGATTTTCTTTTTAAGAAGACCTCAAGGAACACCCCCTTAGACTAGAAGATTCCTAACTATGAAATTGAGATTCTACCCACTCTCAAGCATTGACCCTTTCATTCCATAGTGTAATTAAAATTCCAACCCAACAACCTAGGATGACTTTCCCTAGCCTTAGATTTTATGTTTTTAGAAATAATATCAGAGCAAGGAAATTAGAAAGTTGTGCCAACTCTAATATGGAAAAAGAAAATTGTGAACAATACATCCTTAATTTTAAAACATTCACCAAAGAAAGAGGACTTGATTTGACCACTCCTCTGAACAAGGAGGGGACACAAACAAGGATGTTGAAAGAACACCCTCTCATGTTAAGAGGTTTGTTAGTGAATTTGATGGGAAAACAACCTACCCCACCACTCTGCATAATGGTAGTTTGGAGGTTGTTGAACTACCTTGTAAAGGATGCATTCAACCCACTTCTCTTAATGCCTCATCTACTATATACTTGATGAATGGAAGTGAGAGGATGGGGGAACTCCTGGTGCTAGAATGCACCATTGAACAAAAATTTCTTGAGTCTTTGCCCTCTTATCAACAAGTGACAACTATTGAAAACCTTGATGAAGTGACACCTAGATGGTTTTGTTTCAAACCCTAGATTAGAAACAATAGAGGAGATAGGGGAGTTCTCTACTAAGGACACCATATAAGGAGAGGATTTCCCCATGGACATAACAATAAAAAAGATAAGAAAATATAGAAATAAGAGAGATCTCGAGGTTTTCATACAAATGCCTAGGGGAAGCCTTTGCTTGGAAAAAGAAAAAAGAAAGAACAGTGGAGTCATCCCTATCCCAAAGGCTGAAAGAGAAGTAGAAGTAAATTTCCCAAAAAAAATTATAACTTTAAGAATGAGAAAGAGCCCCCCTAAAGAGTATCCATGATCAACATCAACTGTATCTCTTGGAATGTAAGGGGTCTAGAATCCCCAGATAGGAAAAACATTGTGAGGAGATTGGACTCACATAAAAGAAGGAAAAATAAGTGGTTCTCCGACAAGAAGTAAAAGAAGTGGGCTTTTCCCTCAAAACTAACCTCAAATTCATTTGAGGGGAGGCCCTACAATTTATTACCAAACATGAGAAAGGGAAAGGGGGTGTTTCCATCCTCCTTGGCAAGAAATGGGAGAAAGGCGTGATCAAATTTAGGGTATCCCCAAGCAACAAGGTTGTATGGGTCACCATCAAGAAGAAAGGAGCATACTTTGGTATCTACTTTATCTATGCACCTAATGATTACAGAGATAGGATTTAGTTATGGAATTGGCTCGTCAACCTTCATGACATCCCTAGGATTCTAGAGGGAGATTTCAACCTAGTTGAAAGAAGTGAAGATAAATGGGGAGGGGTAAGTTTGTATTGGAAAGGGAATGAGAGATAATTTTGGTAGAGAATGAAAGCCAAATTAAGGTTTGAATACCCCATTGAGGGGAAAAAAGAGGAGTGCACTAGAATTTGGTTTACTTGGTACAATTCCCAAAAGGGTGGAAGAAGGATCTATTATAGGTTGGATAGATTTTATTTGAATAAGGACTTTTTTTCTATTGTCCCAATGAGAGAAGGGTATAAGGTAGAGGTGCTTCCATGTACACTCTTTGACCACCACTCAATAAGGGCCAAGTTTCACCTCAAAGGTGGTAGCCCAAAAGTAAAAGGATCTAGGGAGGGGATTATCCTCAATACTAATTTTCTCCAAGCCAATGACTAGAGGAATGCTATTGAATCCCTCAGAGAAATCAATAAATGGATGTACAAAGGCATGTGTGCCATTGAAAAATGGGATTTGAATACCAAAGGTTGGAAGACCCTCTTTTAGACAATATAGAGAAATAGGGCTAAGGACAAAAGGCATGTAAAGGGGGTTCTATAGGAAATATTACTTGAGGAAGAAAATAACTTACAAGAGAGACCTAACGACGAGGGATTGGTCTGCAACCTAAACAGTTCCAAGAATTCCTTAAGAAGGATTCAAAACCTAAGGGTAAAGGAGTTGAAGGTTATAGCTAAAATGAATTGGCTTGATTTAATGAATACAAGGGCTACAAATTCTTCTTTAGGTACATCAAAGAAAAACAAGCAATGGAATAGATTGATCAAATTTGTATAGAGGACTCTATCTTGACCAAATAGGAAGACATAATGAAGTAGTTCCTTCAGTTCTACAAAGGCCTCTTCACCTCTGAGGGGGGGTGGAATACTACAAGGCTATAAACCATAGAAGGAAAATTAAATCCCTTAGAGAATCAAGGAGGATGAAGCTTTTGATCTTGTTAAAAAAATCTCGAAGGAAGAAATTAAGAAAGCCACACTATCCTTAAAAAATGACAAAACCCCAAGTGTAGATGGCCTCCCTACTCAATTTTACAAGACATTCATTGAATGGGTCTACGAAGATCTCTACTTAGTCTATTTTGAAGCCTTGGAAAAAGGATCTCTAGGTAGAAATATCAACAAAGGAATCATAAAGTTGTTTCCCAAGGATGGTGACAAGACTCTAGTAAAAAATTGGAAACCAATCACACTCCTCAATGTCTCCTACAAGATTTTGGTAAAAATATTAGCAAAAAGGATAACAAATATCCTCCCCTCCTCATAAAAAATACCTAAAAAAGTTTTATAAAAGGAAGGTACATCTTGGAAAATCTCATTACTAGTTGTGAAGCCATGGGGTGGACCAAACAAACCAACCAAGAAGTTGCAATGCTCCTCCTTGATTTTGAAAAAGCATATGATAGAGCTTAATGGGTCTTTGTGATTTCGGTTCTAGAGGCCTTTGGCTATCTTAGATCATACTATGACATGGTTCAAACTCTATTTAAGGATGTAGTGGCATAGGTGGATGTGAATGGAATGTGCACTAAAGAATTATCTTTGGAAAGGTCAATTAGGTAGGGGTGCCCCCTTTCCCTAACACTATTTGTTAAGAGATAACACCTTATCACCAATGGTTAAAGGTATCACCCTTCCTAACCAAAAGGAACTCCTTAATATTCAATTTATAGATGATACTACAATCATTTTCAAACTAGTTGAAGACGATGTGAGCAGTCTATTGGACAAGCTTAATACTTTCTGTCAAGCCTCAGGTTAAAAGATTTGAGACTATAATGTATTGCTCTAACATCCAAATGGATAATTGGAGAACTAGAAGGAGATGAACCATAAAAGTTCCTCATCAGACAAAGTATATTGAATGGCACACACAAACAAGCTAAGACATGGAAACTCCTCCCCTTGTGTGATATCCTTAGTACTACTTGCCCTATAACCCCTACTAGGTCCAATGTTTTCAAATCCATCTAGAAGGCTTGGGAAGCTGTCAAAAAGAACTTGAAAAATAGTCACTTCATTAAGAATGTTAATAGCATTGTAATGGCACACATATTTATATGGTGGAGCTTGCATCACAAAGATAGACCCCTAGCCCTAATCCAAGGATGCTTGGAAAAAAGTTGAGCCAATAAAGGTATCAAATTCTTTAAAAATATCCTAAACATAGTACTATGAAAGACTAGAATGAATTAAGTGATGATTTCAATCTCCCTCAAAGTAACTGGAGAGCCTACACTATACTTAAGAAAGCATGCAAGAACTTCCATTTCCCTGTGGAAGTAAACAATAATAATCTACTTGATACCAGGAGTTTCAATGGAAAGATGGTAATTTTCTACTTAAGGTGAATGCTAAAATAATTTATTGTTCTCTCACAAAACAGATTGATATTACTGAGCATGTTAACAAAATATGGGACACAAACTTAACCAATTAATTTTCTTAAGAAGAACTAGGCAAAAGAATCGGATCAAAAGAGAGCCTGCTTTAGATGGTTGTTTCTCCTTCAAATACTTCATTTTTAAAATATTCATGATGACATTGAAATTCATAATTTATGTAGAGTTCTAGAAATAGTCAAGCATATTTTCTTTGATTTCATCTTTGCTAAAGAAATTTGGAAAAAAAATTGCTATGATTTGAACATTTGGGGAAATAATGGTGCTCTGAACCCTACAAAATTTTTATTTGATAGTGAAAACAAAATGAATAAAGACCTCTCACTTTTTTGGTTATTTGTATCAACTGAAATAATGTGGTTCATATGGAAAGCTCAAAATGAAGATAAAATCAAGGGTCATGAGAGGGGGCTTACTGAGTCTTGTAAAAGACTCATTGTATACAATGTTGCTATGCAAGTTTATATAACCATAGATCTTTCCAATGATAAATTTTGGAAGTTTCTTGAAAAAAGGATAGTCAATATTGATATACATGAACAAAAATATGGTCACACTTGGAAAAAAGGACACCCTAGGGTGGAGGTCTTCCTAAAATATCTACAAGACTTCCAAAAAGAAATCAATAATGGCAAGGAAAACCAAAAGAGAAAGGACCGAGAAAGAGCCACAACTCAGGAGGATCTCACAAAGAGTGGAAAGGATGCAACAAGGACCCTACTAAGCATGAAGTTTTCATCAAGTAACAATAGGATAGATGTTAGGAGGTTACTGGAACTGTAGCAGGTGGAGCTCTTGCACAATAGCAACATAGATGTAATTTTGAACACTCTATCTGATACCTTGGCATGAATGGTTACTCAAAAGTTTATTATATGAATATTCTATTGCAACATACTTGGTAATGTAAATATCAACACAATAATGACACTTATACTATCACTAATATGTAAAATATTGTAACTTCTATAAAACATTGTATCTTTTGAAAGGGGTTGTATCTTTTTCTAAGGGGATGTAAAGCAATGTAAGGGACTGCTACTATTTGTAAAGGGGAGGTAAAGTATTGTAAGGGACCGATACTTCTTGTAAAGGTACATAAAATCATAGTAGGTTGCTATTACATTTTGTTAGGGGTTGTAGAACTCTGTAAGGGACATAACTTTTTGTTGTTTGACTTATAATCAATACAAAAATAAAATCTTCTATTTCTCTTGCAATATCCTTGGCTATCTCCATTTAGATAACCCTTTGACTCAAAGGAAACCTCTTTATACTTGTTCACTCTTGCATGGGATTTTTTTTGGTTGTAGATGAATTTTTTAATGTTAGAAAGGTAATTTTCATTATTTACAGTCATGCATATTGCTACAAGAATCCTTAATTCTCATAGGAAACACATTTTAGACAATTCAATATTTTTTATAGTCTTATTATCTCATATTATTTTTAATCATTGCCACATATGGACTTTTGGTGGATTAGATTTATGGAAATTGCTAACTATTAGGGTTGACTTGTAAATATGTTTCACCCTTTGAGAGATATCCATGATTTCTACATGTAGTTGAAATTGATAGGTCAATTATGACATCCTTCTTTAAAGAGTTATAATATTTTGAATGTATCAAATTCTTATCATGTTATCCTTTTTTGAACTCCATTCCTATTTATGAGTGAGTTACTCTTATTACATCCTACTAATGAATAAATGCACTGAATTGAATGCATGAGAAAACTTACTTGAACCCTCATAGGAAAATTTTATTTAACTTTTACTTGATGAATTATCTTCTCCATTTCATTGGGTATCTTTATGCATACGAAAGGTGTATTTTATTTTTCATCCAAGTGTTATATTTCCTACCATTAAATGTGTTGAGACAAGAAAAATAATTAGTAAGCATAGCCTATGGGAATGAATGCGGGATTCTCTATGCCCATGAGGTTGATTTGTAACTATAATTATATATATACAAAGATTGAACTTGTTCTAAAGGTTAGTTCTTGAGCCAAACTTTTGGTGATGAGTGTCCCAGGTTGGTTTAAGACATCAAGTGATCCATGCCAAGTTTTATAAGATTTGAGAACATAATTTATAAGCTATTCTAAGGTCATTCATGCAAGGTTTATGTATAATTCGACATCTCCATTGTAAATTTTAGCAATTTAGGGTGATTTTTAAGGCTATCTAATACTTCCTTCTTCCAACTTTTTTTGCCTAATTTAGCAAGAGTTAGATTTAGATTAATGTGTGAAAATATTCTAAATTCATTATAAATAATTATATAATGGCATTCTCTTTTGTGTGTAGGTTATTGCAACGTTGATAATAGTAACATGAAGCATCTCTACTTGTAGATATATTTATTTATTATTTATAATTTTGTATTTTAGGCTTGTTCTCTTCATCTTTGTACAATTTGAATTAGTTTCCCAGTGGAGTAGTTTATATTCTAATTAGTGAGAGGCTAATCAAATATTTCAATCTAATCATCTCTTGTTCTCAATAGCTTATGAGTAGTGTTAAGTTCTTTCATTAGTGTATGATCCTGTAGTGCATCCTATGGCATATCTTATGTAGTCCTGAAGTTGATGGACTATAAGAGAATAAAATTACTATATTTTCATCTTGTATATGTGTATGTAAATTCAAGTGAATTTACTTTTAGGGGTATACACTATTGTTATCTTATGGTGTATGTAAATATTAGATTACTATCTACTTTTTAGAGGACTTTTTGGTTTATATGTAGTCAATGTTAACATGGATTCAGTGAGAAAATTTAGGGGTCGTAACATCTTTGATATAGATACTTTAGATGTTTGTGTTTGATTAATTATTTCTCTCTTAATTTTCTTGTTAAAAAGACCTCAAGGAACACCCCCTTAGACTAGACTCTTCATTTCATAGTCTAATTAAAATTACAACACAACAACATAGGATGAATTTCCCTAGCCTTAGACTTCTTGTTTATCTTCTTGAGAAATGTTCAAATACATTTTTGAGAGATAAAATTTTGTTCATTTACCTACCTTCAAATTGACATTCTAAAAAGATTATGTAAATTTAAACATGAGATTCTCTATGTTAAGCTCCACTAATAAATATGAAAGTAAATATATTAAATTCAATAGTACAATTAAAGATAAATTTGTAGATTGATATGTTTGAAATTAAAATATGTTCAAAATAATTTTGCATTGTAAAATTTAAAAGCATTCTTAAAAAAAAAAAAAATCACAATTTAATAATATTTTTTTATTCTTAAGAAATACTCTATTTTAAATATTTTTCAATTATATTTTTCTTTTACATAATATATTGTAAAAAATTAAAATAGATTATAATCTATTATAACATATATTTATAATTTATTAGTCAATAGTGGCATGTAATAACCCTCATGTTCGCTAGTTGGACTCATTATTTTCTATGCTTTGATTTGATACTTTGATACTGTGATGGTACTATTACTATCTGGTTTGGTGGTCTAGTTAGTAGACTATTTGGTGATTATACTTATACATTTGAGGACATGGATATTTCTTATGATATTGTGGTTGGTGATATTAGTTTGATTTCAGTAACATATTGTGATGCAACTTGATTTAGTAAATTATGTTATGATATGATCTATTAGTTTAGAAATGTTGTTTTATGATTAATATTGTAATTGTTAGAATAGATGTGGTGAGAGGATAGTGTAGCACCACTTGGTTATGAGTGCCTTGCTATGCTACAATTCCTTCTCACAATGTAATAATTTGATTATATATATATATGTACATGTACACGATCTTGTTTAGATACAGGGATTGCAGGTATAGAGTCTCGATTCCACCTACTTCAGCAGGACATGGCGAGCACCAATAACCTAATAGCATAACGTTGAAATAGAAATGACAAGGAAGTCACCCCATCCCATGTTGTCAAACCGTCCTGATTGAAGGGTATTGTGCGTCCTTGTTTTGTCATTTCTATATTTTATTATTGTGGTTTGTGTGAGTGTCTTGTCATATGTATTTTACGTTGGTATTTTATATGTTGTGATTTATTTAATTAAATGGTGGTAATAAATGTTTATTATAATGTTAGATTAAATTGTATTGAAATATTTAAAAGTTATGTGTTTTTATTTTAGAATTAATTAAATATTTAAAGATTAGCATTTTGTTAATTTAATTAAGTTATCTTGTTGAGGATAATTATGAAATAAATAAATTAAATTATGTGCATTGCAAGTAAAGCTTGTAAAATCAAAATTAAAACAAAAAGTATTGTGAAATGGAAAAATAAATAAATAAAAGAACATAAATGATAAAAGGACAAATGAGAATTAAGTGTTGGCTGAAAAGATGGAATTAAATTAGATAATTTCTTTTGTATTGGATTTTTAGAGCTTTTGGAAAAGAAGGGAAATATCTTTTATTTAATTGAAAATTTGTGAGTTTTACACACACAAGAAGATTCAGACAAAAGTTGCAAAAATAAAATAAAATAATGGCTTTGAATGTTTAGATCTTCTGAAGTTTTCTGGAAAGGGATTTGTCATTCTATTGCTTCATGTTTCTGGGAAGGATTTTCTTAGTAGAATATTAGATTTGAATTTGAGCACAGTATTCTGGAGAGGAGATTCTAAAGAAGGAATGAAAGCTCTTCGAAAAGACTGTTGGAATCAAGCAAGCTTCATCAATAATCAGTAGCTCAGGACTCCAGGTTCCACTTGTTTTTCTCCTTTAGCTTTCTATTTCAAAAGAAAATAAATAAATAAATAGGCCTTCTTTGAAAGAAAATTCTTTTAGAAATTTGAAATCGTCTAAGTTGCAAACAAACAGAAAGAAATGTCATCGAATTTCATTTGAAAATGTCCAATTTTCTCTATCATTCTACCGTGGAAAAGAGCAATCTTTTTATTATAATGGATTTGAAATATTTTTCCTATAAACATATATATATCTTAAATATGTTTTGATCTGTGATTATCACAGAAAGGATTGTACTATGTGGTTATATATATATATATATATATATATATATATATATACAAAGTGTATATATATATAGGTAAATAATAAATAATTTTCTATCTATAATTTTATTATTTTTTCAAAATTTGTTTCTTGGTCGAACCCATGCAAAAAGGTTAATTTGTGTGTTGTTCATAATTTAGAATAAAAGTTTATATATATATATATAAATGAAATAAATACAGGAAATCATATTTTATATAGGTTGAAGGGAGGGACGATGCAGGCCATACCCTTCCCTTCGCCCCTACACCAACCTGTGACTGCCACAGCAGTCCATGGACTACTGTGCGCAGTCACCAGGACTGCGACAACGCCCTTTATGGGCTGAAAGCTTTTAAGTTTTAATATTTTTTTTTAGATTTTTTTTGTTGTGTTATATGCGTGGCTTTTATTTTATATATATTATAATTCGAGAGTTTAGAATATATATTAATGAGATATTTTTTTTGTAATATTATGTTAGGAAATAAATAATGGGATTATTATGTATATATATATATATTTAATATGTTAAATTGCTCAAAATATCAGTGTAATACAAATATTTATATATTTATACATTTTTATAAACATTGATAAATATATATTAAAGTCTATTCTATAATTGTGAAAATTAGGAATTTTAACGGTATTGGTCAAATGGAAATAAATAAGCACCATGATATATTGCTTTAGTTGGAAAGTGGAATTCGTTGTTATATTGATTATTAAAATGGTGAAATGACTTATTATTTGAATCCTTATTTCATAGATTTCATTTTGGGGGTTGAGATTGTGTGAAGTAATAAAATGTGCTTCTTGTTATGTTGTTAAGAACTTGAAAACCCTATGAAATTGTTTATTTTTCCATTTGATTGTTGTTGACTTTTCGTTCGATGTGGGATCCCTATTGTAATTGTGATCCCAATTTTAGTTGTCATGAACCTTAGTTCCAAAGGCATGATCTAATCCTTGAATGTTATCCTCATTTTGGTGTACTATTGATGTTGAAAGTCATTGGTATTATATTTGGAAGGGTTGTATGTGTTATGTTGAGACCTCGTTTACGTGTTTAGGGAGATGGGTAATGCCTCACATGCCTTTGTTTGAGTTATATGCTTTATTTGTTATGGTACAACCCTAGCATTGTTTTGGTTTATGTTTCGAGGTCTTTGGGAGAGTGGCTCTTCGTGGGGGTCAGTGCCTCAAAAGGAGGAAGAGCTCATGATAACCCACGTAAGAGTAGTGTAACAAATGAAAACCTAATAATAGAATTTAGGGGGATGGGTAGTAAAACACATAAGATAATAATATTAGATACCTCATCTATGCATTAGGGCTATTATAGACTAATGATAGACTAAGAAGGTCGTGGTTGGAAAATTCATAACCTCATCCTCATGAGAGGTTATCGGCTCCGCATGAGCTACCCGATGGTGTCAGCGCCTCAAGTAGGAGGAAGGGCTAGGATATCCATAGATGGGGGCTAGCGCCTCAGTTTGGAGGAAGGGCTAGGATAACCCATGAGAGCTATGCGATGACACTCTCCACTAGACACCCGTGTGCCTTGTTTCTTGTTGCCTCTAGAATTGTATTCTGTCTATTGTTTCAGTTTCATTTGGAAATGTTTTGTGATTGTTGTTTGGTGACTTGGTTAATGGTTATTGCCTTGTTTTATTGTGAAAAGATTTATGGATTTAAGTTTATTATGTTGACTCATGAATGTTGTGATTTATGTCTTTCGTTATCCTTAATGTCGTTCTAGAATTATTGTATATGTTGTTCTATTGGAGTCACTTTTGGCATTCATGGTCATGATTTCTTCCTTGTCACCTCTGAGCACGAGGGGTGGGTTATTTATAACCCACATGGTTGGGTGGAACGTGCTCCGTACCCGTTGGGTTCCCCATCAGTGATCATCTTCTCAGCGTTTTTCAGTTGGAGCTTGTGCTAGATGTTCACTTTGTACTTCATTCATTATTTGTACTATCTGTGTATCCCAGATGTATGGGATATTTATTGTAACTCATTATTGAGAACATGTAATGTAATGTTTAAATGATGATGTATTATTTAGGAACCTTTGGAAACATTATTGTATGAGATTCATTATGTTTGTAACATGTGATGTAATAATGATACTTCCACTCTCGGTTCATGGATGTACTTTTATAAATGGTTAATGTAATGTTATTGGATAAGTTGTTTAGTATTATCTTTTACTTTTGTTAATAGTTGTTTTGCGATGTAACCTTGCGTGCCCCAGAGAACTAGGTGTGATAATGTGCAATGTGAATGTGTTATAATGTTTAATTGCATGCTTAATTGTATTATTTAAAAAAAAAATTGGTTGCAATGTTCGTTCTTTGGGGTTTGCATGACGGGTGTTACATGGCATGGTTGATGATTAAGTTGTTGTGTTGTTATTATTGTCATGAAGGTTCAAACCCCATTGGGGTATAATTATTGAGAATTTATATTGGGGATGAGGTCTTCCATTTGTGACCTCATCGGTTCATAATAAATCAAATTAATCACTTAATGTATTATATGATTATATATAAATATATAAATCAAATTATATAATCTAAACAAATTTAAATTATAAATCAAATTTCAAACCTATCATCCTCTTATTCTAATAATATTTGGAAGTCCTACTTCATGGGGTGTTTCTTTTTTCATATTTCCAATTTTCATTTTCATTAATGTTTTAGAAGCTTTTATTTCTATGCAAGTATACTTGATTAGAGTTATTTAATGACATGCAAAACAAGTATTTTCTTCATGTGGATTGTAGTGATTCACAAGGATCTACTAAAACTATTTTTGTAAGTGCATTCATTATTATTCTTTGGGGACTAGTCATTACAATAAAAATTAAGGTTCACTTTCCTCACAAGCTATGGAGTAATTACACAATAAGTGACATTAATCAATTATTTATGTACAAAAGAAAGCACTAAAATCTTATTAATCAATTTTAAAAATTAAAATTAACAAAATTTAAATCTATCTTTCCTATAATTTTTTTTATTATAAACTTGAAATTCAATTATTAATTTTTTAATTAACTTAATTATATATAATTTATATTCATTAAATAAATAGTAATTTTATTTTGAAACTATTTAATTTACTATATGTTTGTCGACATAAATTTCATTTGTAACTTATAATAACCTTCTATAGTAAACATCTAAAATAAATTATTTTTTAATAAAGATATTTTATAAAATAAGTTAATAATTATTTAACAATCTAACCGTATTTTTCTTCGATAAAATCCATAATTATAAAATACGAAAGGAAATATTAATACAAACAAAAACTCTCACAATTGCGTGGAATGTTCAATTATCAATCAAAGAAGTTAAGAGTTTTGTAAATGCTCGGTGAAGGGAAAGTTCCGTTTGAGCAAAAGATAAGACGACTTCATTGTGGCTTCACCAGTTTGTCTGGGTTTACCTGAAAAGTCATTTCTACTTTGGTTAACGTGGGTGTCACGAAATACTGCAGGCTAGCCACATGATAGCTCTTAGTCTCATCCGAAATGTTCGACAATAGGTACTTTATCGTGTGTCATACTTTACCAAGTTTTCCATTATTTTCTTGGATGCCCTAAACTTTTTCACTCGCCTTCACACAGAGTATTGGAGACGCCTTCAAGTCATTTATATATTCAATTAAAACACTCGAAGCCACAGAAAAGGAGTAACCTGTGCGTGTGGCGTCTGATCAAAATGTTTTGGGCAGCTGTAGCGTTTGTTCTGCTCTTTCACGTCAATGGCAGTTGGTGTTGTCCAGGCCATGAAAGAGATGCCCTTTTACATTTCAAGGCATCTGTTGTTGATCCGTCCCATCAAATACTCAATTCATGGCATGGTTTTAACTGTTGTGAATGGAAAGGAATCCAATGCCATCCTCACACTGCTCATGTCATTCGTCTCGATCTGCACAGTTCCGAGGATGCTCATTATGGTGATCGTCCTAATCTCAAAAAGCCTCTGACTAATTTAAATGGGGATGTTCTTTCCCCGTTGTTCAATCTGGAACAGTTGGAGCACTTGGATCTCAGCTGGAATAATTTCTCTCTAATTTCCATCCCTCCTGGACTAGGCAGACTCAAGAGTTTGCGCTACTTGGACTTATCAGGGGCTGGGTTTAGTGGAGATATTCCCAGGGAGCTGGGGAACATGTCTACTTTGCACTACTTGGATCTCTCTGATTTCCATCTGAGAATGGTGGACATGCGGACGTGGAGGGGAAACATGAGAGATTTACGAGAGCTTATCCTGGACCAAGTGAATATGTCAAGAGTGGAAAGCAATGAGTTGGACAACGCTCTCTCCACCATGTACGCTCTCACCCGTCTTCAAATGTCCTCCTGTTCCCTGTCTGCAGCAATTCCCTCTTCCCTTGCCAACCTCACCAATCTGATCCGCCTCCAACTTGATGAGAACTTTTTCAATGGTAGCATCCCTTCTGCCCTGCTGAGCCTTCCAAGACTGCAACTAGTGGACTTGTTCTTGAACAGAGATTTGGGAGGGAACCTGTCAAGCATTCTACCCCAACACTCTGCTTCCCTTCACACCCTTTATCTTTCAGTCACAGCAGTGGGAGGAAGTATTCCAGATTCTGTTGCCAACCTTTCCTCATTAACTCTCTTGGATCTCTCCGACTGCTATGTCGACAGTATTCCAATTACGATGGCAAATCTTACATCGCTTAAAGAATTGGATCTCTATAATAACATGCTAAGAGGGCACATCCCGCCATTTGGGGATAGACCTCCCTTTGGAAGACCTTTTCCTTTGGCCTATATTGATCTTTACCATAACCAGTTGGATGGTCCCATTCCCCGAATGTTCTTGACTGCATTTCCAAACCTCCAATATGTTGATTTGAGTCACAATCAATTGAAGGGCAGCATTCCATACCCTGCCAGTAAGCTTCACTATCTTACAGAGCTCGATCTGAGTGACAATGCACTGACAGGTAAAATCCCTTCCTTGGCCAACCTTCCGTCCCTTGTCACACTTGACCTGAGTAATAACCTTTTGAGTGACAAAATCCCCCTTTCCTTGGGCAACATGCCGTCCCTTGTAACACTTGACCTGCGTAATAACCTTTTGAGTGACAAAATCCCCCTTTCCTTGGGCAACATGTCGTCCCTTATAACACTTGACCTGAGTAATAACACATTGACTGACAAAATCCCCCATTCCATTGGCCAACTATCATCTCTGAAAGTGCTTGATCTGAGCAACAACAAATTAGAAGGTGCCGTCCCCCTCAGCGTTTCAAATCTTTCGGAACTGACAAGCCTTTTTCTGTGCTCCAACCGGTTAAGTGGGTTTCTTTCAGAGTCTCACCTTGATAATCTCAGCCAACTTTTCTCTGTAGATATTTCCTATAATCTTTTAACTGTAAAGATCAGTCCAACGTGGATTCCAAAATTCTCTTTGCAAAGCCTGCGATTAAGCTCATGTAACATGAAAGGCGGTATTCCAACATTCCTAATAACTCAGTATGAGATTATGGTTGTGGATTTGTCCAACTGCAGTCTTTCAGGAAATATTCCCCAGTGGATATGGGGTGTCAATTCTCTTTTGTATCTCAATCTTTCTCACAATCACTTTGCGGGAGTTCTACCTCGTTCGTTGATGGGAAGTCAATTGCAGATTCTGGATTTGCATAGCAACAATTTACAAGGTCAGCTTCCGCTTCTTTCTGATCGCCTGCTTGTGTTGGACGTGTCAGAGAATCAACTCAGCGGTAGCATTCCACCTTTTATATGCAAAATAAATATTGTGGATCTCTCAAATAACAACTTCACAGGTAAGATTTCTGCCACTTTCAAAAACTGTTCTATTGAGATGTTGAATTTAGAGAACAATTCTTTGGTGGGCAAGTTGCCACGGCAGTTTGGAGACATGCTTTCTCTTCAGACATTAAAATTGGGTAGAAATAGACTGAATTCGTATATCCCATCCTCTCTTGCAAACTGTAAGCAGTTGGAGATACTAGATTTGAGCAATAACAATATGACAGGGGTCATTCGAAATTGGATAGGGAAACTTCCAAATCTTAAGATTTTGATCTTGAGATCAAATAGGTTTGAAGGCATAATACCTTCAGAAGTTACAGCATTGCCTCTTCTACAAATCTTGGATCTTTCATCCAACAAATTTTCAGGAACCATTCCAGCCAACATCTCATATTTGCAGGCTATGCAAAATCAAACAGTCCGCGATGAAATCTTTGGTGTTGGAAATGGTACCAGTGGTCAAATCTATGTAGATCGAGCGACAATCATTAACAAAGGAAAGGAGATGGAGTTTGTAAGATCATTGGTACTAGTAAAATGTATTGATTTATCAAATAATAATTTAACAGGTGGAATTCCTCCAAACATAGGATTGCTCGAAGGTTTGGTTATGCTTAATATTTCAAGAAACTATATTACAGGTGAAATTCCCAAGACTTTGGGGAAAATGCTACAGCTGGAGTCTCTTGATCTCTCACACAACCAACTATCTGGAATTATCCCTATGGAGCTGCAGTCGCTCACATTCTTGGGTTACCTGAACATGTCCCACAATGATCTTTCTGGAAAGATACCACAAGGGGGACAACTCCTAACATTTGGTGCGATGTCCTTTTCAGACAATTCAGACCTATGCGGCCTCCAACTCAATACAACCTGTTGTGGGCTTCAGCAAAGTAAACCTTGTCCTGCAAGCATTCCACCAGAGATAAATGTTGATAAAGAAGAAGAGGAGGATATATGGTGGGCAGTTAGTCTGGGAATCAGCTATGGAGTTGTGTTTTCTATTGTAATTGGAGTGTTGTGTTTTACCACAACTTGAAGTAGAAAATGCTTCCAGGTGATGGACAACATTATCATTTATGTTTTTGAAGATTAAAAAATAGTTTTTTTTTTTTTTTTTATTAAAAAATAAGTTGATTTTAGAGACATTATTTTTATATTATATAATGATGACCAACCTACTAATGTTGAGGTCAAGCTATTTCTAGTCTTGTAAATATATGGTTTATGTATATTTTTATTATATAAAATTTAAGTTATGTTTATGTATCACCATACCTGCATTATAAATTGAGATTGGGGCGTTCATTTTGATTTTTAATGTGATTGATCAATTAAATCTCTATATCTCCATGTTTAGGATAATAGTGTTTATATTTTGTTTTCGTATATTTGTGTTACTGCTTTGTTTTTATTAGATGGCATGGAAGATGGGTGCAATGGCTCCAATAAAATGTTTGACGTGGAAAGCAATTATTTGCTAGATCATGAAGCATAAACAATTTCAGGTACGGATTTTCAGTATTAAAAAATGAAGATTTCTATTAGACATTTTTCAAACAGAATTCTATTTCTCGTATAATCATCTAATTTTTATTTTTTATAGATATTAATTTAGTTTTAAATAATATTTATATTGAATATAAATATTATGAAGTATAGTTTAATAAACTTAATTAAAAAGTAACATAGTTAAATTCTGATACAAATATTAATATTTACATTACTATTTTATACAATAATAATTATGGTTATTTTTCATAATATAATTTGATATAAAATTTATTATCCACCAAATATTATATATTTTGAAAAAAAAAATTATATTAAATTTTAAAATTATACATAATTAATGTAAGTTTAGAGATGTATGTTTTGAAATATTTGAAATTTAATATATAATCTCATTAAATAAATAAAAATAATAATATCTAAAAAACTTCATTTAAAAAAATATTTTAAGTAAAAAATAAATTAAAATGGTTTTGTGTTCTTTAAGTTGATAATTATTTTTAAAAATATATCAACTAAATTGTTCATTTAATTGATCAATTTTTAATGGTTGCTTATATTCTTTTATAAGACGTAGCCTTTTATTTCACTTTTTTTCTTACTTCATTTAAATTGTTAGAAATTTGGTTTTTTAAAATATTTATTAAAAATATAGATATTTGCATTAGATTGTGGATCACATATAAGAAAGATTTGTCTTGATGGATAAATCTATTACATTTAGGTTTTTTACATTAAATTTTTTAATAAAAGTGAATTGGAATTGTTACTATAATATTTTTATGAAAGAATACAATACTAATAATGGTTTCAATTGTTACACAAGAAGGTCGCCCAAACCCAACTAACTCAAACATTGGTTGCAACTCAAGTGTTTTTCCTATCAATATATAATGACAAAGAATGTTAGATGAAGAAAATTATTGTCTATCTATTATTGTTCATGATGGATTTAATAATGAGAGAAAACTATGAAAATGCCATCCACAAGAGAGGCAAGAGTTGGTAAAACTATAAAAATACCATCCACTAGTGAGGCGAGAGTTGGTTTCTTTCCATTCTAGATCTATTTAATAGGAATATCCTTATTATTCTATCATTTGATATTTTGCTTTAAGTTTAGATATATGATCTATTTTATAGACGTATTTTATATTTGATAAAAAAATTACTTTTGTGTTGCGATATTAAATTAAGAGTTTTTTTAAGTAGATTAATTTGAATGATACTATTTTAATTATAATTTAAAATTTAACTTTTTAGTTTAATGTCTTTCAAAATTCTTATATTTGTTTATAACTTTTTTTAAATTATCTTAATATTTTGAATATTAACACTAATTCATTAAAATGACTATTTTTAAAAATTATGAACCTTATTCTTAAACAATATACTATAATATAATGGTCCTCATATATTTTTGAAGTCTTTTTTTTATATTTAAAATTATACAACTTATACATAAGTAAATCTAAACTGTAATAAATTCATAAGCTATACTAAAAATGTTAAACTATTTTTTATTAAGGCTCTAATAATTTTGAAAAGATTTAGAATCTTGTACAAAGAGGCACACATAGCACATAATAGTAATATGACAACACAATTGCAATAAGCTTATGAGGAACAAAATATAAATAAACTAAATAACACTAAACCTATAGCTAGAAAATCTCATACTATTGATTGTAGTGTGGGACTAAGATACATATTTTGGAAGACCTTTCTCACTCCTTTAGGCAATGGTCCAAGTGTTGTGTTATGGAGACCAATCAGACTCAAATGCAATATCTTTATATTATTTTTATTATTAATTTGCTGGACAATTAAATATTTTGTTGCACTTGTATTTAAAATAACAATTACAAATAATTATTAAATGATGGAAATGATTAGTTATAATATTTAATTAAAGACAATTTCATTTAGTTATTGTAACCACCCAAAAGAAAACATGTTATTGGGTGCTTGAGACAAAACAATGGTCATGCTTCATTTGTAATTAATGGGACATGCATGGAAACATATTCCAACACTCGGTTCTCATTTTTGAAGGTAGTTGGGTATGAAAAACGTTAGCAAAAATTTACAATTGTGTGGCTAGAAAAATGCAAGAAGTGCTATAGGTACCCACAACAAAGGTTGTGCAGAACAACAGTGATAAAACATGGAGAAAAATGTTGCTACAAGTTGAAGATGTTGTTGCATGTCTTTGTAAAGATTTTTCCATAAAGTTTAATATATATTGGACCCTCTGTTAGTGGATGTAGCCCAATTTTTGGGTGAACCACATTAAATATTTGTGTTGTCTTACTGTTGTCCTTTATTTTTGTGTGTTTTATTTCTCTATTTTATTATTCAAATTTGTATTTAACTAATAGATATCTACCTCCTAACCCTAACAAGTGGTATCAGCATGGGTTGTGTTTAGTTATCTTCTACAGGAAGGTCTCATGCTTAAGTGGGACTAATGGTAGATGAGGGTAAATTGAAGGTAGAGAAATTTAATGGGAGAAACTATCAACTATGGAAGATGAGAATGGAGGACTATCTCTATTAGAAGGATTTATGGTGGTAATTGGAAGGGAAAGCCAAGAAACTGTCAACAATGTTTGATGAGGATTGGGATATTCTAGATAGAAAGGAACTTGGCAGTATTTGTTTATGCCTAACACAATCAGTGATATTTAATATTTAAATAGCAAAGACAATGAAAGATTTGATGTAGACCTTGGTGAAGTTACATGAAAAGCCTTCTACTTTGAATAAGGTATTTCTTATGAAGCGTTTATTTAATATGAAAATGGTAGAAGGTGGTTTAGTTGTTGATCATTTAAATGAGTTTAATATGGTCACCAGAAAATTAACTTTTGTAAATGTAAAATTTGATGAAGAAGTTAGGGCTCTTTTGATTCTGTGTTCTTTTCTTGAAAGCTAGAATATCTTGGTAATAGTGGTTAGTAATTCTATTTCTGGTTCAAATACATTGAAATTTGATGATGTTGTTGGTGTTATTTTGAGTGAGGAAATTCATAAGAAAATATTAGGTGGTTCATCCACACCAAGCAATGTTTTAAATTCAGAAAGTGCCTCAAGAGAAAAAAAAAGGAGAGAGGAAATAATTTCAGAGGTCATGAGAAGTTATGAGGAAAATTAAAGGACAAGAGGTCCCAATCTAGATAGAAGAAGGATTGTTGGTACTGTGGTAAGCTAAGTCATTTAAAGAAATATTTTTAGTCTCAAAAAAATAAAGGAGACAAAAAGGAAGGAAATAAAGAGGAAAGTGTGGTAAATAATAAATCTAATGATGATGCTTTGATTCTTTCCCTTGATAATGTTGATGATTCTTGGGAGTTAGATTCAGGGACTTCATTTCATGCTATGCCCATAGAAGTCATTTTATTGATTATGTCCAAGGGGATTTTGGGGTGGTTTATTTTGAAGATAATGAGCCTTGTTAGATTTTTGGAAAGGGAAGAATCAAGATTAAGTTTCAAAATGGGAATCATTGCCTACTGCAAGAGGTAAGGCATGCTCCAATGTTAAGTAGAAATTTAATTTCAACAAGGTAGCTAGGTGATGAAGGTTGTGTTGTTACTTTTAATGATAAAAAATGGAAGGTTACAAAAGGTTCCTTAGTGGTAGAAAAGGTGTGAAAGTAGGCACCTTATATCTTTGTACAGGTCATATTGTTCCTTCTACTTTAGTTGTTGCAGAAGAATGTCAATGTTCAAGAACAGTTGGTGTAGTTTAACAAGAAGAAAATCAGATAATTATTGTGGGTTTAGAAACAACAACACTGTGGCATAATAGACTTGGGAATATGAGTGTAAAAGGTATGAAAGGACTTCATTCAAAGAATTTTTTACTAGGTTTAAAATGTGTTAATATTATTTTTTGTGAAAGTTGTGTGTATGGAGAAAAAGATAGTTTTCTCAAGGATAGGAAGCAAAAGAAAGATGATAAATTTGATCTTGTGCATATGGATGTATGGGGACCAACTCAAGTATCTTCTCTCTGTGGCTCTCGATATTATGTTACTTTCATAGATGATGCAACTAGGAAGGTATGGATTTATTTTCTTAGGCAAAAATTTGATGTATTTGAAAATTTTAAAAATTAGAAGAGCTTGGTTGAGAATAAGACAGGTAAAAGATTAAAATGTCTCAAATTTGATAATGGTGATGAGTATTAAGGAAAATATTTTGAATATTATTGTTCCTCTAATGGTATTCACAGGAAAAAAATGGTTCTGAGGACACCACAAGAAAATGGAGTGGTTGAGTACATGAATAAAAAAAAAAGAGTGTGCACAAACTATGAGATTGCATGCTAGGCTACCTTTAACCATATGGGGAGAGGCTATAAATATCATTGTTTATTTAATTAATAGAGGTCCCTCTAATCCTTTGGGTTGTGGTATTCTAGAGGAAGCATGGACAGATAAGAAGGTGAGTTATACTTTTCTCAAAAACTTTGGTTGTGAAGCATTTGCACATACAGATTCTAAAAATAGAACCAAGCTGGAAGCTAAGTCAAAGAAATGTATATTTGTTGGTGTAGTATAGAAAAATGTATCCCGCTACATTTTTTCACTTTTTTGGGCCCTTCTTGCTAAAATTGGGCTTCTTTATGCCTTATTTGGTCCTATTTTGCATCCACAACCCTTATATAATGCATTTTTTAGGATAATCCTAAAACTTATCTAATGACTAACCATAATTTAGGGATTTTGGATTGTATTTACCATATTTAGTGATCTAGGACTCAATCACCACCTTGGACATATGGGTCCCACCTAAGTTTCAGAGCCTGGTCTTAAATCTGGCATTAAGCTTAATAATTATTGAAATTTGTGTCCCAAGCTTAGCCTACTGGGACTCATATGACCCAACTGGTGTAGGAGTCCCATTTAGCTTGGACCTATTTTAAATTCAAATTCTTGGTGAGATTTTATTCTCCTAGATCTGATGTCACCTTGTAGTGTTGTAATTTTAGGAAATTCAGCATAAACAAGTATAAATACAAGGTTATTTCACATAAATTTTCGCTTAGAAAATTGATGAGAGCATTCCTATAGCAAGTTTATGATTACAAGAGAAGTAAAGAGCATTTAAGAGCTGATTATCAAGAATTTTGGAGCTACATTCAAGATTCAAGCATCATGTCAAAGTCATCATGCATCATGTTTGTTTTTTAGCTAACATTTGTGATGTAGGTTCTTATGATTCAAGCAAGCATTCTAGTCAAGCTCTAAAACATACAATCAATATTCAAGATACACATTCATGCTAGCCATTACATGTACAATATTGTAGCCTTTGTCCCAAGGGTTTGGTGAGTTGCAACATAGCATATTTTTTCATTCATCATTCCTTCTTTCTATTTAGTTTCATATCAAGGTTTCATTACCAAAACAAGGTTTGACCAAGGAAAAACCCTATCCAATAACAAAATGAAAATTTTCCCTCTCTTTGATGTGTGATTTATAGATTTAGATCAAAAATCCATTAAAGAGAAAGATTGGAGAAAGTTGTCAAAGTTGTCATCTATATTGCAAGATCACAGCAAGTCACCTATGGAGCATAATTCAGTGTTTCAAACTCAAAGATTGAGAGGGAGAGAAGCTATTGAAGATCACTAGAGGATTCCATAATTTTAGATCAGTCTTGATACTAGGACTAAATCACCACTTTTGGTTATGAGTCCTAATATACTAGATTTCATGCATTTTTTGCAGATTCTGGTTTGGCAGTTCTAGATTTTGGATTCAGCCCAAAATGCTAAACTGGGAGTAAATCACCCCTATTGGCATATGATTCCTAGTGTGCATTAAAAGTTAGATTTTTGAGAGTGCAGACCTTGTTTCAAGCACCTTCAATTTTCTAGGTTCCCCTTTGTCCTTTCTCAATTTCTTATTCTTATTTTCAATTTCATATCTTAAGTTGCATAGTTAAGTTTGCATATCATTTGCATCTTCTTCTTTCCAAGTCCTTTCTTGGTGGTGAACCCAATTTTTTCTTTAATCGCATCCAAGGAAACCATTCTAAACCAACCAACCCCTCCCTCAATCAATCCAATTGGTTCAGGGATCTTGGTTTCCTTTAATGAAACATAAGTGAAATAGGTGGAGGAATCCTAATTCCCCTTTAGTTCCATCTCCCAAAAGGTAGAACACTATTTCTAAGGTTTCATTTTGGTGAACCTAGCCTTTGGACACCTCATTTTGATTTGGAGTGTATCATAGTCCTAGATCTAGCTTACATTAACTTTACATTAGGTCTTGCATTCATTAATTTGCATCTAGGGTTTCTAAATCTTGCATTAGTGAAAGTGGATATAGGTTGCATTTTTGCATCTTGCATCATTGAATTTCACAAGTTTGAAATTTGTAATTGTACATAGTCTAGACAACATTCAAACTAGAAAACCTAACATACACTTAGAATTTGCTAAAGTTAATGCAAAAACCCTAATATAGGACTTAGTTTCCCCTCTGAGTGATTTAATCCCAGTATAGGTTGTTTTACCTTATTTCTAGGTATTTTGTGTGGACTATTTGTTAGCATTTGAACTCTTGAAAAACCATATTTGGGACTTATATGCCCTCTAGGTGATTTAGTCCCATGTCAGACCTTAAATTGCATTTTACAACATTAAAATCCTTATTTTTGTGCTTCAATTTGCTATTATTAGATCTTTGTTTTAGATTATTGAGTTTTTGTTTCATTCATTTCATTGCATCTAGCTTAATTTCATTTGAATAAAAATTAGAGAATATCATTTATCTTGTGTTCATTGCATTTAGCTTGCATTTCATTGATTATCCCTTACATGAGCTTTACAACTTGGTGTCCTATTGCTAATACTATAGTGAGACGAAGTTTGAGACGAAGTTTGAGACTCATGTCATCCCGCAATAGCACAATCGTTATGGATCTTGCGTTATCTAGCTCTTTCACTCCTAGTGTGACACTAGTTCACTAGGTATGGACCATACCCTTAACAACTCTTTTCCTTCAAGTAGTGTGATAAGTGTTGAAATAATGGTTGCTAGTATTCCACAAGAAAAAATAATCCAAATCCATGAAGAGTTAGCAAACCTACAACATCAACTAAGTACTAAAAACATTTCCAACATAGTTATTCCCACCATAGATAACATACATCACATGATTGTGTGTCATAGAAAAATGGACCCTTGATATTTTCACGATCATTTAGATCTTTTTCCTTTGATTTTTGACCTATTTTACTTGATTTAATGTTGTAATGTGACTTATACATTCACATTAGGTCTTGAATATTTAAATTATTAATACTTTTTCATGTCCTGTAAAGGTGTTGTGAAGTGTTGTACAACACATTTCCACACTTTTCTAAGCTCTTATTATCATAATTCATCTAAATATTCTCTTTTTATTCTTTACCAAGTCCTATTTTGAAGTGTTGTAAAGTCTTGTAACAAACTTTCACACTTCTCTAGGCTTTTCATCACTAATTACACCTTTCTTATGTCTTATTTGGCCCCTTTATGCACTTATAGGTCATAATTAAGTCTATTTTTGAATTCAAACCTAATAAACATCATTAAATGCCACTTAATCCCTGACACCCATTCACCATGGGTGGCGAATGAGTCCCTCTTGGCACAAAATTCAAATTAAATTTAAATTCCTTTTGGGTTTTTATTCATTAAGACCTTAGGTTGGCCTATGATGTTGTATTTTTGGGAAATTAGGGTACAAGTGTGTATAAATATATGTTTTTATCTCATTTTATCATCCTAATTCATCCCATTCATTCAAGTATTCATGCATCTTATCTCTCTTAGCATTCAAGCATCATTACATCATTTCATCAAGCAATAATCAAGCATTTTGGAGTAGCCATAGACATTTCTTTAGACTTCATCAACAACGGTTTGGTAAGTTTATGAAATTGCATGTCTATTTATCATTATCTTCATATTTCATTTCATTACCTAGGGTTTGATTACCAAAGTGGGGTTTGACCACCCCTATACTCTAATCCTCAACCATTTTCCCCCTCTTTGCATGTGTGTTTGTAGGTCTTGTACGAATTTTTTTCAAATAAATAGGTGTTCAAAAATGGACAACAAGTCATCAAAGTTATTTAATTCAACAAAGTCCTAATTCAAGCTTGGAGACAACATTCAGCCTATTTTTTGCAGATTTGAACCAATCAACCCGACAAGAAGACATGAGCAGATCTGGCCCCAAGAGTTGACTTCAAAATTTATAGTTTTCTTTAGGAGGACTGATTCACCATCAGTAGTCAATGAGTCCCACTGCCAAGCTAGAAAAAGTTATTTTTGAGGTTTTCAATTCCTGACACTCTAAAACCTGTTTCAGTAAAGTTTACTAGAAGCAGGACTAATTCACCATCAATGGAGAATGAGTCCCAATGGAAATTAGTAGTGATTTCAGAGACATTCTAGAACCTCCTCCGATCAGCAATTTTCCTCCAGGTGCACTCCATTCAGTCTCATTCAATTCTATTTTCATTTGAGCATGTTTCTAGTTCATGTTTGGAAACAACATTGTGTTTTCCAGAACTTCACATTTCTTACATTTTGCATCAATAATCATTCATTTTTATCAGTTTTTTGCATCTAGTATATTGCATTTATGAAAAATTTCACTGTACTTGCATTAGTTTGGGTGAACCACCTAGATTTTGGGGTATATCTCTCTCCTTTAGGTGAAAAACCCTAATTGAGCAAGAGAGAACATACCTTTACCAAAATAAATGGTTCATTTTGGTGAACCTACATTTTGAACATTTCCTTTCCTATTTCAATTGCATATTGCATCATAGGTTTAACTTGCATCAACATTGCATCAGGTTTTATTTTGTTTTTGCATCCTAGGGTTTCTAAAATTGCATAATTAGTGAAAGAATCATATAGATTTCATTTATTCACACCAAATCATTAAAAAACTGAAAATATGCATTTGCATCTAAAAATCATAGAATTCATTTTAAATTTTCTTAGAAAAACACAAAAGAATCCATCCTTGGACTCATTCACCACCCTGGGCAAATCAGTCTAGTTACACTTTCTGCATTAAAATTTTTGGCATTTGTCTAGTATTTCCTACATTTCTATTTTTTGTTACTGCACTCTTGTTTCAATTTACAAAAAAAAAATTATTCACATTTTATTGTTCCTAGTTTTCGTTTGCATCTACCGCCTCTTTTGTGGTACTTGTATGAGTGTTTGGTTCCCTATTGATAATACTTTAGTGAGACAAAGTTCTAGACTCATGGCTTCCCGTGATAGTACATTTGTTGAGGACCTTGGGTTATCAAAAGCTCCTACTCCTAGTATTTACAATGGTGCATTAGGCATGGATACTACCACTAGTACATCCTTGCATTCCAATAGCATGCATGTTGATACAAAAACTAATTCCATTCTACAAGACAAAGTAGTAAACATTCATAAGGACTTAGCACATCTTCAACATAACTTGTGTATGTCTTGAAAAAATTTCAACTACTACTATTCCTACTATAGATAATATGTATCCATTGATTGAAAGTGATGAGGGCTTAGATGTTATGAAGCACATTGTTGAGACATATCAAAAACATTCCCCTAGCACATCTCAACCAGGAAACACTGTGGTTAGCCAAGGAGGATCCCACATTTCTCCTCCTTCAACCATTGCATCCATACCCACCTATACCACTCCTCAAGTTACAACAACCATCCAACAGGTTAGTCATGTGACTCCTTCCTTCGCTATTCCAACTAGCATTCCTAGTTCTTTTGTGGCATCGAATATTCCATCTTCCACCACCTTTACCCCTAGATCAGTGTCCCTTTCACTTTTCCTACCACTACATATAACCCATCACCACTCTCTCTTCCACCCCATACCACTTATACTGATCCCCTCATCACACAACTCTTTCACACCGTTTCCTCCATGCAACAACAAATATCTACCATAAACCAAAGTCAAAATGCTCCACCCACCTACTATGTTCGTAGTAGTCCCTTATCTTTGGAAATATTAACAACCCCAATGCCACAAGGAATTGAGATGCCTAGGTTTGATAAATAAAAAGGCAAAGGAGACCCTACTAATAATTTCAATGCCTATACAACCTTATGCAGTGATTTTGTCCTAGATGTTAAACTATTAGCTAAACTATTTCCTCATACTTTAAAAGATACTTCCTTGGAGTGGTTTTCCTCTTTACCCAATCATTCAATCCATTCATTTAATGACCTTGTTGATGCCTTTATAATTCATTTTCAAGTACACAAGACTCCCAAAAATACAATGGCTGATTTGATGAGGTGTAAACAAAATGTGGATGAAAAAGTAACTGATTTTCAATTTCATGCTATTAGTCATTATATGCTCAAATAGATATCAAGGTTCCCGATTCGAATCTCCAAAATATTTTTATTGAAAACTTGCAAACTCACATTCAAGATAAATTGACTATGATGAAGTTTCCCTCTTTTATGCATTTATGCACAGCCCTTTGTGATTATCACAACTCGATTACTAGTCGTGATACAAAATCCACTTCTAACTGAGTTGAGAAGTCTGAACAAAGCAACCAAAACAACTCACAAAACTTTAGAAAACAAACCAAAGGTTTTTTAAAGTTCAATCGCCCACCTCCACAACCAACTCCACCTGCTAATAACCAAGTGGCAGCCACTAAAAGTAGCCATACCCTTTACCTATGGGGACCCAAAGAGATAGTTCACCCCTTTGCCTGATACCTTGCATAATACAATGAATCAATTGCCACAACAATAAATGATTGCTTTGCCTACAGTTAAACCACTTGATCCAACCAAACCTTTACCCACCACCTTTAAACCCAATGCTTATTGTCATTTTCATCACAAAATAGACATGATACTAAAAAATGTAAGCATCTCAAACACTTAGTGTAAAACCTCATTGATTCTATTCGTCTGTCCATTGCAGGTGTTCATGATCAGGGCAATAAGTCTAATGCCCCTCCTAATCAGAATTTACAAATATTTACCAATCCTATGCCTAAACACAATGTTTCATTTGTCAAAGCTAGTGAACCTTCAAACAATGATATGATGAATGTCAATACTAACAATGAACAACATGATATTGCTCCAAATGTTACCCATATTAATCCGATGGATTAAATGGTGGGAATGATAGATGTTATCCCTCGTAAGGGACCAACTACCAAATCTCTTGATATAAGTTTTTCTCCTCAAGATATACTTAAAAAAATTCCCAATGGTCCTTTTTACATAACCGGTTGAATCTATGATAAGCCCACCAATGGGATATTAATAGATCCCGCCTCTGGTAGGTGTGATCATGGAAGAATTTTTAGTATTACATGATCTCTATCAAGATGATTATGACAAACCAACATGGATTAAAACACATAATGGTTTTGTGTGCCCTATGATCGGATCAATCATACTCCCATTACAGATAGGACCTAAAACATTGGATGTAACATTCTCTATTATTCCACAATCTGATCAATTTTGTGTGTGGCTAGGTCATCCTTGGCTTCGCTCAATGAAAGTTGTTCCTTCAATCATTCACAAATGTTTAAATTTTCTACTTGACAATGATATATATATTGTGCATCATAATGGCTTTAATCCATTGTCCTCTAAAGGTAACTTTTCCTTGGAAGGCTTTTGGCTTGAACCTATGGAACCCATCACCCCTCACAAGGACTTCTTTTTCATTGCCTATCAAAAGTTCAAAGCCAAAAAACTAGTCAAATTGTCTCTTCGTAACATGTCCCCATCTACTCCCCAAACTACTATCCTAGATGATACAATGCTTCAACTTGAATCCAAACCTAAATAAAAATTACAATTGCTCGAGCAACCAACAATAAACATTTCACCTTCCTTGTCTAAACAACCAAGAGATATTGAAACCAACCTCGCCATACCTCCTCGCATTAAACAAGTTTATAAAGCTAAAGAAAAAGTGATTGACTCATCTCCTTTGGTTCCTTTTGTTCCTCCTCTTTAGGAAGCAAAGGAACCTATAGTGGATCAATTCTCTCTTACACCTAAACAAGTTTAAAATAGAATTAAAAGAAACCAAAGTGCTAGAGAGCGTAGGCGTCATCGTCGTCTCCTTGCTCATCAGTTAGATGCAGAAGAAAAAAAAATAAAATCACAATCCACATTTGACAAAAGAAATGAATGATCACCCTCCTCCTCTTGACCTGCCACAAGATAATTCAACCCAACCATCACAACAAGAGGAACAATCTCCTTCTAGTATAGTCATTCATCCTCCTATTGTGATAAACTTAGATGACAATGAGGAAACCACAAATATTGACAATGAAATACATGATGAATTGAATACATTATTTTCCTCGTCTATGAGCTTTACTGAGATATCTCTTATTCAGAGTGATGAGTCTGGAACTTCACCTAGTACGGCCCTTACTCTTGTCCCTCTCACTAGTTGTTCACCTTCTAACAATGATTGGGAGGCAGATGACTTGTTAAATGGTTGACATGCATTCGTATTGCTAGCCTTTTTACATTTTCATATTTCTTTCCTTTTTCTTTGATTGCATGTGTGTAATGTGATACCCCGTGTCATGTGTTCAATGTTCTCTCTATTTGTGCAAATTATTCTATTTGTACCTTCATTCTTCTATATGTTGTACATCACTTTCGCTTTTTGTCTTTTGTTTTGTATTTTCCTTTTGGGGATGATGCAAATTATTGAGACACCCTATGTATCTTCCATATTGAACCAAAAGGTCCCTTTTTTCTTTTTCTCTTTTCTTTTCTTGTGTCTTCCTTTTGGGGATAATTCAAAGCATTGAGATGCCCTATGTCTCTTCCATGTTGACCCAAAAGGACCCTTTTTTTTCAGTTTTCTTTTCTTGTGTCTTCCTTTTGGGGATGACGCAAAGCGTTGAGACACCCTATGTCTCTTCTATGTTGACTTAAAATGTCCCTTTTCCTTTTTCACCTTTCTTTTCTTGTGTTTTCCTTTTGACGATGACACAAGGCGTTGAGACCGAAATGTTTCCTTCATGTTGACCCAAAAATCTTTTCATTTTTCCTTTTTTCTTCACTTTTTATCCTTTTTTTTGTGTTTTCCTTTTAGGGATGATGCAAAGCGTTACGATGCCCTATGTATCTTCCATGTTGACCCAAAGGGTTCCTCTTTTTTTGTTTTCACTCTCTTTGTGTCATTCTTCCAGATCTATGCATTTGGGGAATGATGACAATTCTGATCTCTTTAATCAAAACATTGCAACAACAAACATACTGACCCCAAATCCATAGATCCCTTATGTGTTTGGTGTTTTCCTTTTTTGAGAAAACCCCTCTTTATTTTTCTTTTTCTCTCGCATGATGTATCCTTACTTGAAAACATATGACTTGCAATAGGGCTTTTCAAGTTGGCTCTCATTTCTTTCTATTTGTTTGCATTTTTCCTTTGCTACTTTAAAGTAATTGCCCACAAAATGAAATGTAGCAATTCCTTTAAAGTGGGGGCATACATTGGCACTATTCATTTTTCATTTTCTTTTCTTCATTCTTAGTGCACCCTTGTTACTTCACACGATGTGTTTGTCGATTTGTGGATGAAATTGCATGTGATGTACTTCATAAGCGTGATTTATCTTAGCATATTACATTCCTCTTAGTGGCCTAATGCAACGCACTGCATCCCCTAAGTAGAAAATATTCTATTCTTTGATTGGTCCTCTCTTGGAGACATTAGACACAATGTTCCCTAGGTTATAGACCTTGCATGAACCAAAAAAAACTCCTTTGAATATCTTTTTCATTTTACATTTTTGCATGGCCACCTTGCATAACACAGCTTGCATGCTTGTGGTGCTATCTTGTTTGTTCATGAGTTCTAAGCATATAAACCTTTGCTTGTCTCATGGATCTCAAACCCACATTTTCCTTTATGGCAGCTTATTGAAGTTATCAAAAGGTAAAACTTTAGTATGGTTGAGCAGGAAGCCCATTCCGAGGCATGACTTTCCCCATAGCCACATGTGTGTTTGTGAGTGCATACCAGCTAGTGTATGTTTCTCACCTTTTGGGCCTTCTCACCCAGTGGATAGCCATAAGTTCTATTGCCCCAGAGTGAGTATGCATTTTCTTTTTCTAGAAAAACAACCTAAATTTGATCCACAAATAGTTGGACAAACGATCAAAGCTTGATCTTCCTTTTCCTTTTTCTCATTCATGTGTGTTCCTTTGTTCTTATGTTTAGTTTTCCATGGGATCTTCATCCTGGGGGCTTGATCATTGCTATCTCATCCTACTAGCATAAGTACATTTGGATCCTTCTCAATGTGCATGGCTAATTTAGTGTGAGTTTGAAGCAAGTTCATCCTCTCACTAAAGTGGGGGCTAAATGTGGTGTAGAAAAATGGACCCTTGAAATTTTCATGATCATTTAGGTATTTTTCCTTTGATGCTTGACTTATTTTGCTTGATTTAATATTGTAATGTGACTTATATATTCACATTATGTCTTGTAAAGGTGTTGTGAAGTGTTGTAACATGTTTCCACACTTTTCTAGACTCTTCTTATTATAATTCATCTAAATATTCCTTTTTTATTCCTTACCAAGTCCTTTTTTGAAGTGTTGTAAAGTATTGTAACAAACTTTCATGCTTCTCTAGGCTTGTCATCACTAATTACACCTTTCTTATGTCTTATTTGGCCCCTTTATGCACTTACAAGTCATAATTAAGTGTATTTTTGAATTCAAACTTGATAAACATCATTAAATGCAACTTAATCCCCAACACCCATTCACTTTCCTTGAGTGGGACCCATTCTCCATGGGTGGTGAATGAGTCCCTCTTGGCACAAAATTCAAAATAAATTCAAATTTCTTTCAGGTTTTTATTCATTAAGACCTTAGGTCAGCCTATGATTTATTTTTGGGAAATTAGGGCATAAGTGTGTATAAATATATGTTTTTCTCTCACTTTATCATCATAATTAATCCCATTCATTCAAGTATTCATGCATCTTATCTTTCTTAGCATTCAAGCATCATTACATCATTTCATCAAGCAATAATGCAACATTTTGGAGCAGCCATAGACATATCTTCAGAATTTATCAAAAAGGGTTTGGTAAGTTTATGACATTGCATGTTGTCTATTTATCATTCTTATATTTCATTTCATTATCTAGGGTTTGATTACCAAAGTGGGGTTTGACCAAGGCAAACCCCTATACTCTAACCCTCAACCATTTTTCCCCTCTTTGCATGTGTGTTTGTAGGTCTTGTAGGCAGACTTGTCAAATATGTGTTGAAAAGTGGACAACAAGTCATCAAAGTTATTTCAGTCAAAAAAGTCCTAATTCAAGCTTGGAGACAACATTCAACCCATTTTCTATAGATTTGAACCATTCAACCCGACAAGAAGACAAGTGTAGATTTGGCCCCACAAAGTTGACTTCAAAATTTGCAATTTTTTTAGGAAGAATGATTCACCATCAATGGTGAGTGAGTCCCACCACTAGGCTAGAAAAAATAATTTTTTGACGTTTTTGATTCCCGACACTCTGAAACCTATTTCAACAAAGTTTACCAGAAGTGGGACTAATTTTCCATTAGTGGCGAATGAGTTCCAGTGGACATTAGCAATGATTTCAGAGACATTCTAGAACCTCCTCAAATCAGAAATCTTCCTCTAGGTGCACTCCATTCAGTCTCATTCAATTATGTTTTCATTTGTGCATGTTTCTAGTTCATGTTTGCAAACAACACTATGTTTTCCAACACTTCACATTTCTTAGATTTTGCATCAATAGTCATTCATTTTTATCAATTTGTTGCATCTAGGACATTGCATTTAGGCATATTTTCATTGTACTTGCATTAGTTTGAGTGAACCACCTATATTTTGGGGTATATCTCTCTCCTTTAGGTGAAAAACCATAATTGAGCAAGATAGAACATACCTTTACCAAAAATCAATGGTTTAGATTAAAAGTGAAGAAGGAATAGAACTTGTGTGTAACTTAGCTCAAATTTTTAGCAAACATCTTACCTCAACAACTAGTTTTGTAGACACTAAAAATTGGTCTAGGCCTACGACTCTAATTTCATCATAATTCTTATCCTCTCCCCTTGCACACTTATGTGATCCTGGGTGTAAGAGAATTTATTATTGACTCTAGAATTGGGCCTTCCTTGGTGGTAAAAAGTACTCACCCTGAGGTGACTCAAACCGGCAACGAAGCTAAATCCAAGCTACTCCTGACCGATATACAAATGTGAATGCTAATGGAAAACTTAGTGTTACAGGTGCAGATTTGTTATGAAAACAAGTTAATCTTGCCTCATGCATAACTACCTGAACAAGTGCCCTTATTAAAATCCAATTGTTTTTAGATTACCAAAACCCCTCTATTTGCTAGTGTAAGAGGTCGTACCTTTGAATTCATCCCACATACTTGCGGTTCTTAGTAGAGATGAATAGTTTGTTATGGGAGATTCAAGAGAACTTAAAGCTTGGATGACCTGAAGAAGTGAGTGTCATGGAGGGGAGATAGTGTGGTCAAGCTTCTAATAATTCACTCTACATAAGCATAGTTGTAGAAATCCAAGTGGGAATTTAGCAGATATTGTCCTTACCAACCTTAGGAATCGTACTTATCTTTTTGGATTTAAAAATTTTCACATCAAAACCAAACCGAAACATAGTGTTTTTTGATTATCTTCTATTTTTTGAAATTTGATCAAAATTAGAATAAGTCAAAGCTACAAAATTATAATACAAACTACATCTGCCATAGAGAATTGCATCTACTTTTATGAATCACAATTGTCAACCAGAAACATGCATCTATCACACTAAGTCACATCTATCAACTAGAAACACACATCTGTCATACTGAGTCACATATGTCAACCAGAAACACACATCTATCATACTGAGTTGCATCTGTCAACCAAAAACATGCACCTGTCATACTAAGTCGCATTTGTCAACCAGAAACCTACATCTGCATACTAAGCCGCATTTGTCAACCAGAAACTCGCATCTGTTAGACTGAGTCATATTTGTCACATAGAAGACCGCAGCTCATATCCTATTCACTAGTGTCAAACCTGCAATCCATTTGAGATTGAAAACCACATTTGAAAACCTCTGTGATGCATCTGATCTGATGAGCCACATTTTCATTCTAGAACGATGCATCTTCCTGTCACAAACCTAAGGCATATTTTACCAATAGATTGCATCTGACACTAAAAACCACATCTATTAGTTTTTGTGACACATCTAATAAACTAAACCGCAATTACCTGATAACTAGAAAACCAAATTTCATTGTCATAGTCTGAGGTCAAAAATCCAAAAGTAGTCTCTAATTTATCCTTTCACAATGATCTCTGAATAGAAACCAGAAAGATTTGCTCATACTTTTTCATCATTGCATCCTTTAGCTATGATTTAGCTAGAGAAATAGGCATACTATTTGCAAACCTTGGTTACATCTAGGAGTCTTTGTTACCTTCAAATCAATCAAAATTTTTAGGAAAATCACCTTTGCAGATTTTAGAATAGGCCAATCACCATTACAAATTTTACATCTAGGAGTCTTTTTTACCTTCCATACTTTGGATAAACCGTTGCTTCAACAAAAAAATCCATTGAACCTAGACACTTCTCAACATTTCTTTTGTCATCTACATGAGTCCTTCCAACTCATCAGTCTAGTTTGGGAGCTCACTTTATCTCTTGGTCCTAGTCTTACAAAGGTCCCTTGACAAACTAAATTGAAGCCTTGGTTAAACTTTAGATGGTTGGTAACCTATTTTCAAGTCTCCCAAAATTGATTACCTTTAAAATCTTTCCTACACTTTTGCATACTTAGACATAGTCATTTTAGGACACCATCATTTTAGACATTCCTTATTTTCCAAGAAAGACCAAAAAAATAGGTGCATTAGCATTCATCCAGGTTATAAAAAAAATCCAAAAACATAGCTTAGGTTTCATACCTTAGACTTAAGTCACCTTCTTTGCATTTTCATACCTTATACCTCATATCACATACCTTATTCATACTCCACCTTTCGTCATAACCTCACCACCGTGTCTAGAATTTACCTCAAGATATGCTTGCTAGTCTAGTTGAATACTAGTTCCTCTGTAATGGTCAATGCCAACAAGCCATAGACTTCAAAATAAAATTTATCCAATCAAAATTCTAATCAACATCAACCCATGGTCAACTACCCACATACCCTTCCTACCAACAATCCATAAGTCCTAGTCATTCATCCATTTGTCCTCATTGGGTATGTGCAGGATCATGATGGGCCAAAAAGTGGCAATATGATGGGTATGTGGCTGATGACTTTTTTTTACCCAAAATTGATGAAACGAAAAGGGATTTTAAAGGAGATTATTAGCTTTCTACCAATATAAATTATACTTTACTTTGAATTTAATAATTAATTATTATTCATTTTCTATTCAAATTATGACTAAAGTATTGATTGATAGATTGATTGAAAAACATATATAGCTTTCAAATGGTATCACATTTTTTGAATCCAAAACATGCATCAAATTCTATGCTTCACTTACTATAGGATTAAAAAAATAAAATTTGAATTTTATGAATTTTTGACCAAGTTAAGGTGGTCAGACATACGAGTTTTTAATATTTTTTAAAAGTTGAAATAAAAAATTCACAATTAATTATTTACTTGGAAAAAATTACAAAAAAATATGCATCACATCAGGACATGAGTCCTCTACTTATATCTAAAATCTTATAAAAATATTATAATTTTATTGTGGTTAGGGTGGTCAATAAACACCTACTTCTTATTTTTTTCCCGAATTTGAACTACTACATGAATTCAAATTTTCACCAAATAGATTTTTTCTTTTTAAACAAACCTAGTAGTTTAGAAACTACATTCAATTTTCTACAGATTCTATTCTTACATATTTTTGAAATAATATAGATAACTTATTCAAATTTTTATGTCAAGTTGCCTAACTCTGATTTTTCTAATTTTTTTGCCACTTAAGGGCCTGTTTTTTCCATGATGTTCCTGCACATACCCCACTATCAAGAGTCACTTTAAGACAATATTCGTCATTAATCCATGGGAAACATCTATTAGTGATACCTATCCTAATCTTGACAAGGGAAACCAACCTTCCACTACTCCCTTCCAAGTCTCCACGTCCTATCCTAGTCCATCCACTAATCCCTTCCAAGCCTCCATGTCCTATCCTATTCCTTCATCCACTAATCCATTCCAAGCCACTCCATCTCAATCTACATCTAGTCACGGTCTCCAAATTCACATCTAATCTACTAAACTTGAGCATACATGTCAAATGGAAATTCCAAAACATGACATCATGGCTTCACCTTCATGTCAAGATCAAAGTTGTCCATCCCATGACCCTATCTTTAAGTCCATCCAAGAAGTCCTTCTAGATAATCATGGCATCCAAAATATACCTATCCTTGATCAAAATGCCATTCCCAACCATATCATTCAAGACAAACCCATCTTAGATCAAGACACTACTATTGAGCAAGAATTCCAAAATGATCCACTCCTTTACCTTTATGTCATTCATGATTAAACACTTGAAGATGACCCTATCCAACCTCCAAATATTGGCACTTACCAAAATGAGACACTTGCCTCCTTAGGACACATAGATAATCAAACAAATGACATAGATAACATTCAAGAAGAACATAAGGAATTTATCATTGACCAAGTCAAAGAAGAACGAAAAAAAGATAGTATTGATCAAATTGATGTCTTAAGGGACCAAGAAGACACGAGCTTGACAAATGATGATGCCAAAATATCCTATCAACTAGGATCAACCACTTTTGTTAAATCAAGATTTCTCATAGAGGAGAATATTTCGAGCAACAGTTTCCACAATGATTGGTTTGCATCTTGCTTCCAAAATGAAAAATACCCCATTGCAAAGAGAAAATGTCAAAGCATGCAGTATCAAGGAAAAGGACTAGGCATACACATGAGCAAGGCATTAGAGAACCAATACAATTTTATTAAAATCCTAGACATCAAGTCCTTGGCTATTCTTCAGTCAAAGAATCAAATGATGTTATTAGTACCTCCTCGATATTGGGGGAAACTTTATCTAATACATACATCAAAATGAGGTCCACGAGTAGTTCTTACCATAAGGTTGTTGTCAACACTCCTTCCATCCACACCATAAACTGTCATTCCAACATTAATAAACTTTTCATTTGGAACCAACAAAATGAAAATTATTACAATTACAAAGTTCAAAATCAAATTTCAAGGGCCATTGACTCAAACAAAAATCCAAGTGGACAAATGAAGTTAAAATAGATCCCAAAGAAAAATGGATCAAGCAAAGAAAATAGTTCAAAAGTAAAAGTCAATCAAAATGTGGAGCCACAAGAAAAGAGGACTCCCACATATAATAAATGTCCACCTCCTTCAAAATGTTCATCAAATAAGGCATATAAAAGTGTTGCTTCCAAATGTTATCCCAATCAAAATTCAGAACTCCTCCATCCAACATCCCAAATTTGGAAAATAAAAAGTGATTCATCTAAACATCCAACTAATCATCCCACATCTACCATCATCCATCATAATCCTACATCTCACCTAAAGTCCAAAAATACCATGCAACAAATTCATTGCATCTTGGCAATAGCTCTTTATCATAAGGACTCTCATGGCACTCTATCATGATGTGCGTATTCTGGTAGGACCAACTCTAGTATCAACAAGGATAACAATGACATCAATCAATTGTATGCAAGTGTTATGATCCTGGCAAGGAAACTACTTCATCAAGATCATTATTGGCATATCATGGAACTAGTTTCTACATCAGCACCATCAATGGATTCAATACAATTAGTGATCATCTAAAGCATCAAGGCCATCTAGAAAATACAAAAATACCAAGTAATTGAAAAATCAAAAAAATTGTCACCCTGATGAAAACCAGGCTAACAAGCATCTTAGTGACAAAAAAAAGAAAAGGAAAGCTATTCAATAACTAGTTGTGCTCAACAACCCTAACCAGCCCTAACCAACTCACAAGCGAAAGTTGCAACCAATCCAATGTAAAGAGTTGTAAACTCCACAAATCTCTTCTCAGTTTCCTACCTTCGTGCTATTGCCTGATCTCTCTCCAAGTAGGCACTTCCCCTCTCTATCTTCATCATGTCTCTCTCATTGGATATAGCTCTAACCCTTTGCTCCAAGGCCTCTACTCCGGCATGCAAATCGTTCAGTCACTGATCAATGGGACCCTCCTCCCGAATTGGCCTCTCTCCGTCATGAACATCCCACTCCTCAACAATCCTACTCAAAGCTTCCTCTCTTGATCCCCCATCTCCTCCTTTGGAACAACTAGTTGTACTCAACCTTCGAATAATGCTCAAAGTCAAGGAGGAACTCAAATTCCTCCTCCCACAACCATTGCCTCGATTCCTACCTATACGAAACCTCAAGTTACAACAATGATGAAACCTACTAGTAATGTCCTTCCTACCTTGGGTATTTCTGCTAGCAATTCCAGTACCTTTGTAGAATCATACATCATATCTCCTACCACTTCACCTCCCATAAGTATTCCATTCACTTCCTCCTCAAACGCATGTACACCTCCACTATATTCACCTCCATCTCAAAATACAACCAATGACTCCATCATTAACCAAATTTTGCAAAGGGTTTCATCCCTTCAAGAGAAAATTTCCACCATAAACTAAAATCAAAATCACCAACTTCATACTATGTCAAAAACAATCCCTTATCCTTGATGATATTGAGAACGTCGATACCACAAGGTACAGAGATTCCTAGGTTTGAGAAATATGGGGGGAAAGGAGATCCTTCTAACCATGTTTTCACATATACCGCATTATGTAGTGATTTTTTCCTTGAGGATAATCTCTTGGCTAAGCTTTTCCCTAGGTCCTTGAAAGATACCACTTTAGAATGGTTTTCTTTTTTATTGAATAACTCAATTTGTTCATTCAATGAACTTGTTGAGGCCTTTATAAACCATTTCCAATTTCACATGACTCCTAAGATGACCTTAGTTGTTTTGATGATATGTAAGAAAAAATATGATGAAAAGGTTACTAACTTCATTTCATGCTACCAATCACTTTATTCCCAAATCAACATAAAGATTTTTGATCCTTACCTTCAATGGATTTTCATTGAGGACTTACAAACTAAGATACACAATAAGCTTGGCATGATGAAGTTTCCTTCCTTTGTACACTTGTGTAATACCCTTCATGATTATCAAAACTTAGTTAGTAGTCATGAAACAAAACACACCTCTAGCCATCCTGAGAAGTTTGAATCTGCAAACCAAAACAATTATCAATCTTTTAGGAAATAGAATAAAGTCTTCCTTCAACTAAATCCCCCTCAACAAACAACTCAACATGTTCATACCCAAGTGGTTGCTATAAAGAAAACAAGTCCTTTTACATGTGGGGATCTAACTAGACAGTTTACTCTCCTACCCGATACCCTGCATAGCACAATGTCACAACTTCTAGAGTAGAAAAGGATCACCTTACCTCCCATTAAAACACTCGATCCTAATAAGCTTTTACCTCCAAACTTTAGATCGAATTCCTATTGTCATTATCATTGACAAAATGGACATGATACAAAACATTGTAAGCATCTTAAACATCTTGTGAAAGACCTCATTGATTTTGGTCGACTTCAAATTGGAGGTGTTAATGATCAAGGAAATAAGTTTGTTGCCCCTCCCAACCAAAACCTGCAAATCTTTACCAACCCTATGCCGAATCATAAAATTTCATTTTTCAAAGCTAGTGAAACTAAGAAGAATGATGTGATGAATATTGAAATAGATGATGACAACATTGATACTATTGAACAAGGTCCTATGGATACTATTGAACAAAATCCTATGGAAAATATGGTTGGATTGATAAAAATTATACCTCATAAGGGCCAATCTAAAAATCCTCTTGACATTGCTTTCTCATCTAAAGATATATTTAGAAATGCACCTGATGGTCCTCTTTACATAGCCAACCCAATCAATGACAAGCCCACTAATGGGATATTAATTGATCCCATCTCTGGAGAGAATTTGATCACCAAAGAATTATTGCTTGTGCATGAACTCTATCAAGAAACATATGACAAACCCAAAGCATGGATAAAAACACATAATGGTTTTCTTTCCCTACAATGGGATCAATCATCCTTCCTCTAAAAATCAGACTGAAACAATTAGATGTCTTATTGGCCATCATCTCGACATCAAACCAATTCCATGTGAAGCTTGGTTATGCATGGCTATGCTCCATGGAAGTTGTCTCATTGCATGTGCATATATGCTTAAAGTTTCCCTTTGACAATGAGATCTTTACTCTGCACCATAGTGGCTCTAATCCTCTATCTTCCTTAGGGAATTTCTCATTGGATTTTGTTTGGCCTAAGCCTATGGAACCTATTAAACCTCATGAAGAATTATTTTTCAAATTGTATGAAAAGTTTAAGGAAAAATGCATAGAAAAAATTTATCCCTTAGAAACATTCCTTGATCTATGATTGAGCCTCATATCTTTGATGAAACCATGATTAAACCTAAAGAAATTCCAAACAACCAAGACCAACCTAAGATAGATCCTTTGCCTATTTCCTACAAAATACCAAGAGACAACCAAAACAATTTTGTAACAGCTCCTCAGATAAAAGAAGTTTACAAAGCTAAAGAGAAAGTGGTTGAACAAACTCCTATGGTTCCTTTCATTCCTCCCCTGAGGGAAAAAAAACCTATGGTTTATAAACCTTTTCCTACACAAACACAACTTGAAAATTTCACAAAAAGAAATAAAAATTCTAGAGAGCATAGGTGTAGATGTCGTGCTCTTGCTCAAAGTTTAAACAAAGAAAACAACAAAGAAAATCAATAGCCAAACTTTATTGAAGCAATTCACAATGAGTCTCCCTCTTTTCCACAACAAAAAGATCCTATATTGCAACCACAACAAGAGCTAAATCCATCTTTTGACATTATCATTCGACCTCCCGTTGTGATTAACTTAGATGATGATGATGAGATTACTAAGATTGATGAAAAGTGTAAAAATAATTGAATACATTATTTTCCTCTTTTATGAGCTTAACTGTCAATTCTCCTAAGAAGTGTGTTGAACTTGGTGATGATCCTAGTTCAGCACTTTGTGTTGTCCCTTTGGCTAGTTGTCTACCTTCTATATATAATGAACAAGATTGGGATGTGGACGACTTGCTAATAGGTTGACTCACATGTTCCTTACTAGTCTTTTCTTTATTTTATTTTTCATGTTGTGTTTGATTTCATGTGTGTAATGTGATCTCCTCATACTATTATGTTTGATGCACCCCTCTCCTTGTGACATTCCTCTATTTGCATCTACATTCTTCTCTATGTCATAAACCTTTATCTTTTAATTTTTCTTGTGTTTTCCTTTTGGGGATGACACAAGGCATTGAGACATTTAGGTCTCTTCCATGTCGACCCAAAAGATTTCCCTTTATCTTTTAATTTTTCTTGTGTTTTCCTTTTGGAGATGACGCAAGGCATAAAGACATTTAGGTCTCTTCCATATTGACCCAAAATATTTCCCTTTATCTTTTCATTTGTCTTGTGTTTTCCTTTTGCAAATGACACAAGGAATTGAGACATTTAGGTATCTTCCATGTTGACTTGAAAGTTTGTCTTTGTTTTCAATCTCTTTGTGTCATTCTTGTTGTTCCATGAGTATTTGGGGAATGATGACAATTCTGAGCTCTCTAAAAATATTGTAGAAAAGACATGTTGACCCCAAATCTATGGATCCCTTATGTGTTTGGGATTTCATTTTGGGGGCAACCCCTTTTTATGACGTATCATCATTTGGAAACATATGACTTGGAATAGGCATTTCCAAATAAACTCTCATGTCCTCTTTATTGTTAGCATTTATCATGTGCTACTTTAAAGTAATTTCTCATAGCATGGTTTTTAGAAATTTCTTTAAAGTGGGGGCTATGTGAACCCCAATCCAAA
>VDFB02058242.1:474305001-474342565 GCA_007258455.2 Sequoia sempervirens
GGATCCCATTTACTAAAATCAAGTTTGTGAGCCGTTGTGAAGGTAACGGGATCTCGTCTTGTAAACGGGATCCCGTTACCTTTACAACTGTCGAAATCGAAACGGGATCCCGATTATAGCACGGGATCCCGTTTATTAGTAAACGGGATCCCGTGTTATAATCGGGATCCCGTTTTTTGAAATTTGAATTTGGTTTTGCATCGTGGGCGGGTTTTTGCTATGGTTTTTGGTTCGGGAAAAGCTTTGGAAGTCTGAACCTAAGCCTTCAACCTGGTTTGACCTGCAAATTGAAGGCCCTAACAATGTCAAAGCAAAATATCGACTTTGGACATATGGCTGACGACCTTTTTTCAAAAAATTTTTGACAAAAGGAAAACCCATTTTAGATCAAACAATGCAGATTCTAAATATATAATTTGTTTTGCAATTGAATTATTATTTGTATTTTTCAATTAATTTATAATAAAATTGGTGCATAAACTTTAAATATCATAGTTTTTTACTATTTGAATAAATTTTGATCAACATAACATTTTGACGGTACGACGGCGGATTACCGCGAGGAGCAAACTTGGATAATTCTTTCAGTTAAAATCAAAAATGATAAGTTTAGGTCATCATATGCATGTCGTACATGATGATTTTTCAAAACGACAAATCTGCCTAATAAAAATTAACAAAAAAAATATTCAATAAAAAATTACAAAAAAATATCAAGAGCAAGGTTCAGTGAGTCATAAAACTTTTCCCAAAAGGATTTAGAAAAATACGATAATTTAAGTCAAAATATGGATGTCGTACACGTGCATGGTATGGTAAAAAAAATGACTTTTAAACAGTGGTTTTTTGAAATTCCTATTGAAACTCAATTTGTACAATCTGGGTATTGAAATAAATTATATATTTGGAAACTAGACTCCGAGCACTACATTTTATGATTAGTGACTTTTTTAAAGATTTCATCTCTAAGTGCTTCAAATTTTAAGGTCAAATGTATCAAATACTGAAAATCAGGGAAAACACTTCCACTTTTTGGCCAAAAAGTGGACTCAACTTCTTGCACACACCCTTTAATTAAAAGAGATGGTGTTAGATTAAATCAAATAAGGTTTTAATTTATTTAATTTAATGGATAGACTTTAGAGATTTAATCAAATAAACTTAATTATTTAATTAAATAGGGATAATTAGATCGATTGATTGATTTAATTGACAAAGAGAGTGACTTAATTAGATAAAATGATTTATTTAATTAAGAGAGGAATATTGATGAATTTAATTAGATAAGGAGATTTGATTAAATGGTTAGACCGAGGGATGATTCAGGATGAAATGATGTTATTAGTTGGGATCAGGTGCACAATGTCAATCAGTATATTTTATGTGTCTACATTTTGCCCCTCTTTTAAGCAATGCACTTGTTGCGTTGGTTCAAAGAATAAACGATCTCAATCAAAGCTGGAAATTTTTGCTATTTAAAAACTTTCCCCACTGTTGTTTGGCGAGAGAAAACATGCCATTATATTGCCCCCTTGAGATATTGGACAAAAATTTCAATTTTTGGGTGATCTCACGAAAAGAAGAGGACAAGGTGCCCAACAGGTCTAAAAAGGCTCTAGGAGGCCAAAAACATGTCTAAACGCAATAAAACGATGTAAAACAAGCCTCAACTAGACAAAAATAGCTTCAAGGGTCCAAAACCCTATTAGGACAGCCAATCAGGGTGAAAAACTCTAATTTTCAAGCTTAAAAGGGGCCTGAGGGGTTACTTTCAAGTCATTTTCATACACTTCCATTTGCAACCTTGAGATTTGAGCTCTGACCTCTTGACAATATGGTGCACTGACAGCTTCCCCTACACATTTATGAACAAGTTCAGATGTACCAACGACCACCTGGCATCAGGGTACCGATAAGTGACCCTTACCTGAGATTCATTTTTCATTTATTGATTTTATTTAATGTTTTTAAAGGTTGGTCCATCTACAGCAGCGCTATATAGTGCCGCTCGAAAATCAAACTATGTCGTGCGGTGTGATATTGCATCACACAGTGTGATATTGCACCACAGTGGTGCAATTTGGAGTTTGAAAACTCTGACGCTGAGCTCAGGGCTGGCAAGGCTGTTTGCAAAGTGTAACACAACAGTCCTAGATTTGCTCAAAGGGCACCGCTAGAAGGGAAATTGCACTGCGACGGTGCCATTTTTCTCTTTTAAGCCCTAGTGTCAGAGTTTGATTAGAAATCAAACTATGAGGCCTTCACATGTTGCACCACTAGAGAAGTTTTTTGAACACCCAATGAAGAATTTTTTAAACAATTTAACATGGTGACCTTCCTTGATGCAAGACATGGTGAGGGAGCTCTACTCCCAAGAGCACAAGTCGCAAGATTTTTCTGGCTATTTGTAGAACTTGAGTGACAAGGATCAAGATCAACTCTGGATTACGGGGTTAAGGTACATTACCTACGCAGCACCCATTTGCACTCACCTAGGGATGTTGTCAGTGTTGGCTGAGAGATGGCACAGTGAGACCTCTTCCTTTCATCTTCCCACTAGCAAGGCCACCATCACCTTAGAGCACATTTGGCATATTTTGAGATTGTTGATTCATGGTCGGCGAGTGATTTTTGATATGGACAAGCGGTGCGATGCCTTCCATAGAGTCCTCACCAGAGAGGACATCATTTTTTGCGAGGGACAAATAGAGCTCGAGCAGCACAAGATCTTGGCACCTCCCTTCTACTATGTGATTGCATCCATCATTTTAGGTCTCATTGTCCCTGACAGATGAGAGTGATACTTCAATCCCAGCTGGGGATATTGTTGGGAGCAGATTGTTCAAGACAATCCAGTTCATTTTGCATGGGGGCATGTGCTTCTCGCATCCTTACACAGATACCTATATGAGTACGTGTACATGGATGGCAGAGCACTAGGAGCAGGGATGACACTTCTTCACGTCTGCGCATGGGATCACATTGTTGTGCTATGTCCACATGTTGTTTAAGTTCCAATGCTGCCTGATGATCCCCTCGTGTGGTATTATAGAGGCAGTGTGTCCTCTACACATACCGGTGAGCATGGGATCCCCTACTGGAGGAGGGTCTTGGATGAGATGTAGGATTTTATGTGGCAACCATACCTTGGTCAACTTGGATGGGCTGAGGATGCTGATCAGTTGTTCTATGCCTGCCAGGACTATTTTATGTAGGGGCGAGAGCACACCATGATTGAGAGTTACTTGCTTGGGCGCATGCAACGTCATTTTGGTGAGCCCCAGGATCGCCTTGATGATGATTATGTAGCTATCTTCGCATGCACCATGACACAGGTTTCATGGGGGTGGTATATTCCTACTTTAGAGGCCATGGAAAGCTTCAGGTATTTTGTAGCTCAACCGTGGGCTTACAATCAAGGGCCCACAGATCCAAGCATGACTCAAGCCTACAAGGATTGGTTCTGGCCTCCGCTTCGATTGACCATTCTAGGTACAGTCCCATATCAGTGGAGAGTTAGAGATAGAGGGGGAGGACAAGGAAAGAGGGGTGATGCTTGACAGGAGTAGTTAGTTGTGCCTCTAGTTCATCTAGGGCAAGGCAATCTACCGATGCCAAACCAACAACAAGTGCCACCAAGTGTACCACCATGGGGCGAGGATCAGCCTTAGGTGTAGCCTTAGGTACAACCTCAGGTGTAGCTGATAGGACAAGTGGATCCTCGAGATGCATTGATTGCACAGTTACAGGCTCAGATCCAGGCCATGACAGCTGAGAGAGAGTAGCTCAGGGTCGAGAGGGATCAAGCCGTATAGCAGAGATAGGCTGCAGAGCTACATGCAGCCACAGAGCTAGGTACGAGACAGTAGCTAGAGAGCATGGTAGACTCCTCCTCCCAGGGTACAATGTATGTGCAGTCTTATAGGGATGTTGTATGAGATGCCAAGTACTATCGAAGGCATTATCACGAGGTCATACCTAGAGGAGGACAAGTTCCAAAGTACTCAGAGTGGACCAGCTACAAACCAGCAGAGGGTCATGGTGACAGAGGCAAGGGAAACATACACGGGGATAGAGCTTGATCGAGATGATATGATACTTTTTTGTGCCTTATGGGCTCATTTTTGATAGCCTGATGGGCCTTTTTGTACTAATTGACATACATGTACAGTGATTCAATTTATTCTTTGTACTATGACAATTGCATTATTGATATATATATATCTATATGAGCTGATGATAATGTTGATGTCATGCAATGTGTACCCTTTATTTATGCATGGATGTTCTTACTTCTATATGTTGTGCAATGATGCTTTTATGGATGCATTTATTTCTGATGATATATGCATTATGATTATGACTAACAGATCTATATTATGTTAACCTATGATATGAAAATGTGATGTGCAATGATGTTTTCTATATGATGATCTATTTTATGTTGATGCAAATGGTGATGTGATATGTGATATGAAATGTAATATGCAAAATGATATGGGAATGATTTATGGTGTATGCACGAAATGATATGTGAATCCTACTTATATATGAATGGATTATGGATGGGTGTATGCTTTGTATGTGATGGATTTTTTTCTATTTATGCTTATGTGGAATTATTTATGCAATGAATGATTTATGATCCTATTTATGAGATGATGTAATGATTTAATGCGATGGTCATGATATGATGCAAATGAGATGGTTTATTTATGATGCTTTGAATAACAAATATTATTATCCTAAACATATTAAATGATGTATGTGATACATTTAATATGATGCAATGATATATTAATGCAAAGTGGTATGATGATGTGTAATGTAATATGAACATAATGTGTGAGATGATGTCATGATGTTTATGCAAGTATGTACACAAATGAATTATTTATAATGCTTATATACCTATTGCATATGATTATGTAGTATGTGATAATGGTGAAATGATTCTGAAATACTTATGCAAATGTTATGAGATGATTTATGTGATAGATGTAATGTGATGCAAGGAATGGATGCAATTTAATTAAATGGATGTACTTTTATAATATGGTGGAAATGAAATGCATATGTTCCCTATATGTTTTGTTGATGCAATATGCTAATGATTTGTGGGTGCAGGATCGATGATGATGATGATGGTGATGATCAACTATCATAGTACCTTGTTAGTGCACTAAGCAAGAAGAGAAGTCATTTCAACAAGACACAAGATGATGCAAATGAAAATGATGATGATGATGATTACTTGTCGAGGAATTGGGATTTTCAAAGGGCCAATTTCCTTATGCTTGATAATGCACGTGGTACAATGCATCAAGGTATAGAAAATTAGGATGGCATTGTACCTAGTGTGATGGACTTTGACTTGACAAGCAGATAGGAGTATCCTTGTTCACACCTAACATACATAAACCTTTCTAGGATGCACTTTAGAAGTTTCAAACATCTCAAATGAAAACACGAAAAGGTAAACCTTTCAATGTAATAGTCAACAAGTTTTCCAAGACCTCCTCTATACATACTTAACAAAGAAAGTATTCACCAAGGTTATATTACAAGCACGTCCAATAAGCATAGCAGAGAAAAAGATAATGATTGTTGCCCCATTCCTATTTCTCTAAATCCTCTTGTTCAGATATCATCGAGAAGTCCTTCGAATGAGCGCAATGAGATAAGTCAAAAGATAAAGAAAAAGTAAACAAACAAGTTGATGTTCTTCAATACCGCTAACCAAAACAGGATGTGTTCTCTAAGGATAAGAACCGAAACTATTTCCAAATGATAATGCCCATTGTAGGAAGGATTCATCCTAGGACATGTTAGTGGATGGCAACACATCATTTCATTTATCCAAAGCATTCTAAATGGTGATTGATATGGGACCAATTTGGATGATGAGTTACCGATACAAAAAGATGATCAACTTGCTTATGCACTGACTTAGACCTAAGACTTGACGTTTTGAGTTTTCACTTTCAACCTGCTAGACTTGTTTCTGATTATCTTACCAAAGATTGAGGATGATGATCATTTATTATGAATGATGTTATTGTGGGTGCAAGCAAGATGAGATGGATGGATTTTTTCAAATTTTTGGATGTTTTTGATCTTTTTGAGATGTTTTTTATCTTTTTGAGATGTTTTGAGGCTATTTTTTGGTATTTTTGATATTTTCAAATGTGTTGATTTTTTATTTTCCAATGTTTAGAGATCTTCTGAGATTTTGACCAAGAGACTACCCTAAAGACCTATCCTAGGGGCCTCGGGGGCTGATCAATAGATTGGCCTTGCCTACGTTATACATGCAAAGACCACGTAGTTCAATTGATGAGTTGACTGATTTACAGATGATGATATACATGATGAGATGTCAATTTATTATGACGGACTCCTATAGGAATAACTTAAATGTCTCAGGGGATGATCAAAGATCAACCTTGCCTACGTTCAAGCTCAGAGATGAAATAGTTCAACAAGATGACCCTATTTTTTTATTTTTTGATGATTTCTTGATGTTTTTGGATTTTCTAATATTTTGATGTTTTTGGATTTTTTTATGTTTTGATGTTTTTGGATTTTTTGATATTTAGGATTTTAAGAATATACACGAATCTGATCTGATGAGAACATGCCCCCAACATGGTGCAATAAACTACTCTGATAAAGGAAAAACAAGCTGACCTTGAGGATGGGCCAAGTAGTACTAGGAGGTATCATGATATGAATAGAGGACCAAGCTATGGTGTGGATGCGAGTGGATGAGTGATGGATGCAGATTTGAATGCAATGGATGATGGAAGCACAATGGATGGATGATGCAGAACAAGCCACAAAGATCCTGGTGGATGGAAAGTGCTTATTTATACAAGGCACATGTTTGCAAGGTTTTCACCAAGGTACTTTCCCAAAGTGTCACCAAAGTGGTTTTCACTAGAGGACGATTTTTTCTCTTTACTATTTTTTATCCTTTTTCTAATTTTTCTAGATTCTCTTTTCTTTTTCTTTCTTTTTTTTCTGTCACCAAGACACCTATTTGCTAGGTTTTCGCCAAGGTAACCATTTTTTCAGGGCATTTTCTAATTTTTTTTTGGATTTTTGGTTCTATACCTTAAAAGATTTAGGCATAAAACTTTTTGAGATGGGAGCTATTCATGGGCTCCTGCAGAGGTTTGCCTTTGGTTGTGGCTAACTAATATGCCCCTGACTTGTAACTTGTTGTGATGATGAATGGTCCCAACCAATTAGGTTCAAACTTTCCTTTGTTGCATGGGTTTGGGACATTCTTCTAATTCTCCTTTAATACCAATTCTCCAACTTGGAACATCTTGCTTCTAGTTTTCTTATTATAGCTCCTTTTGAGTCTATTATGATAGAATTGTAAATGATTCAAAGCATCTATATATTGATCATCCAGTAGCTCCAACTCATTTAATCTTGACACTCGGTACTCTTCATCTGTGATGAGGTTTTACAGTGATATCGTGAGTGATGGGATCTTGATCTAGATGGGGAGCATTGCTTCTGATCCGTAGACCAGGGAGAAGGGGTGCGCAAGTGGGTGTGCTGATGTTGGTTCGATAGGCCCATAGGGCGGGATTAAGCTGCAGATGCCAATCATGACCTATATCATTGACTATTTTCTTGAGGATTTTCAAAATGGTTTTGTTTGTAGCTTTTGCTTGGCCATTGCCTTGGGGATAGTATGGGGTGGAGAAGCGATGTTGGATTTTGAATTTTCGCATAAGTCACGAACCTCCTAATTCTTGAATGGTGTCCCATTATCTGAGATAATGGCTTGTGGAACACCATATCAAAAAATGAGATAGTTCAAGATGAACTTAGAAATCTGCTTCCTAGTTATGTACGTGGGTATGGCTTCCACCCACTTAGTAAAGTACTCCATTGCAGTTATGATGAATTTGTGGCCATTAGATGAAGTGGGTGTGATTTTTCCAATGAGATCAAGTCCCCACTGCAAAAAGGGCCATGGTGTGATGATAGGATGAAGCTCTTGAGCTAGAGCATGGATGAGGTCACCATGTTGCTAACATTGTAGACACTTTCTAGCATAATCATGTGCTTCTCTTTCCATTTTGGGCCAATAATATCCCATCCTCAGCAGTTTCTTAGCTATGGTCATTCCACTCAAGTGTGAATGATAGATACTGTTATGTACTTCAATTAGAGTGATTAATGCCTCCTCAGCATTTAAGCAGCGTAGTAAGGTTCCTTCTATGCTCCTATGATATAGGGTATCTCCTAGGATGACAAATCTAGATGCCTTTTTAACAAAGGTTTGTTTTAGGTTTGATGGTAAGTCGGTGGGTATGACTCCTATTCAAAGGTATGTGTAGATGTCGTGATACCAAGGATTGCCAAGACCAATTATTTCGCACACATATTTTGATTCTAGTACCTCAAATGCAAGCATGAGAAGGTGCTCAATCAGGAATTCATATTTTGGAATGTTGGGGATGTCTAGCAAGGATCCAATTATTGTCATGGTGTCTGCTGTTCTGTTGTTGGTTCTAGGAATCTATTCAAATCTTATTTCGATGAAGGATTCTTTGAGAGTCACCACCAATTTCTTGTATGGAGTGATCTTTTCATCCTTGGTCTAATATTCATTGTTCACTTGATTTATTATCAATTGGGAGTCTCTGTATACTTTCAGAGCTATAATGTTCCACTGCACTGCTATTCTAAGACCTATGGTTAAAGCCTAATATTCTATAATGTTATTGGAGTAGGGAAATTCCAGTTTGTAGGACCTCGGTATGCAATCCCCTTGTGGGGTAATGAAGAAGACACTAGCTCTTGATCCATGTTGTCTGTATGAGCCATTAAAGTATAGTTTCCAGTGGTCAACTACATTGAGATTGAAAATAGATTCATCTAGAAACTCTGAGATGAGAGGATTCTCTGAATAGATTGGTGCTTCTGGAAGTTGATCTGTGATGACTTGGCCTTTGATTTCTTTCCGCTCCACATATTCGATGTCATATTCTAACAATATCATCACCCATTTGGCCATTCTTCTTGTGAGCATTTCCTTTGATAGTAGATACTTGAGAGGATCGATTTTGGCAGTGAGTTTTATTTTGTGTCCCAACATGTAATGTCTGCATTTTTGTGATGCAAACACTACTGCGAGGCATTATTTCTAGATGAATGAATAGTTTAGATCATGCCCAACCATTGTTCTGCTGATGTAATAGATAGCCCTTTCTATTCCATTTTTGTCATGTTGAGCTAGGAGAGCTCCAAGGGTTGTTGTTGTTGCTGACACATATAAAATCAATGGTTTTCTTGGGATTGGTGGCATTAAGACTAGTGGTGTTAGTAGATATTCTTTGATTTTATTGAATGCCTCTTCACACTTGGTATCCCATTTGTATGCTACTCCCTTGTGGAGTAGCTGAGAATATGGGTTTTGTTTGTCCGTCAATTGTGCTATGAATCTTTGAATGGATTGAAGTCTGCCTTGGAGACCTCTCAATTGTTTTAATATTTTTGGCACCTCCATCTCGAGGATTTCTTTTACCTTTGTTGGATCTACCTCGATACCCCTCATTGACACTATATATCCTAGGAGCTTTCCTGATTGTACACCGAAGACACACTTCTTTGGTTTCAATTTGACCTTGTACTCCTCCAATATTTCAAAGATAGCACTTAGGGTTGCTATGTGATCTTTTCTTTTTCTGGACTTAGCTAGAATGTCATCAACATAGTCTTTGATCATCTTATGAATCATGTCATGGAATATCAATGTCATGGCCCTTTGATATGTTGCTCATGCATTCTTTAAGCCGAATGGCATCATGTTCCAATAGTATGTCCCCCATGGACAAGTGAAAGTTGTTTTATGTTGGTTATCTTTAGCTATCGTGATCTGATTGTACCTTGAGAATCCATCCATTAGTGACAACATTTCATGTCTCATTGTCATGTCTACTATCATGTCGATGTTGGGAAGCGGGAAGTCATCCTTTAGACATTCCTTGTTCAATTCTCTGAAGTCTTTGTAGATTCTGATGTTCACATTGGGTTTTGAAACAAGTACCAAGTTTGACACCCATTCTGGATAATCTATTGATTGGATGAATCCTACATCTAATAGCTTTTGGAGCTCCATTTTTACTAATAAGGCGATCTAAGGGTGCATTTTTTGAAGCTTTTGTTTGACAAGCTTTGCTTCTGGATAAACTACTAAGTGGTGAGCCATAGTCTTTGGATCAAGTCCTGGCATGTTAGCATAACTCCATGCAAAGTTTATCTATCTTTCTCTTAGGAATGCTGCTAGGAGCTCTTGCTCTTCTAATAGTAGTGATTCCACATAGAATGTGATATGTGGGGTCTCCTTTGTTCCTAGGTTGATCGGATTGCATTTTTCTACCAAGAATATTGACTTTTCTTGATGAATAGCTCTTAAAGGAAGATTGAATACCCCATCCTCGAGTGCCTCAAAGAGGTTTTCATCATTGGATGCGTCCTTTCTTTTTACTTTTTTCTCATCAAAGAGTGCCACAGTGTGGTTTTCACTCAAGGAGTTGGATATTATTCTTAATTTCTCACTTTTGCAACTGAAGGATTCAATCATTTCCCCATAATAGGCATGTGTGTCTAACTCAATTATGAACCCTACTTTATGATCCCTATCTAGAATGTTATCCCACAATCCCATGAATTCTAAGAGTGCCTCATCATTTTCGAATGTATCAAGAAATGATGGTCCTCATTGGTCATAGTCAATGAGTTGGGGATATGCTAGGTAAATCTCATGATTTTGGTGGTTTGTTTCAAAAGATAGGGTGCTAATCATGCAAAGAGTGGTATCCTCAAATAGCCTAAGTAAGTTGTGTTGTGCAGTTTTTCACACACACCCCACTTGGAGTAGGGACCCTCTTTCGGATGTCTTTTGACCTTTAGTCTTATTGGATTTATCTTTTGAGGTCTTGACATGTTGATCTTGTTGGCTTTGCTCTTGCCTTAAGGCTTGAATTGGCTAAAATTGAATTTTAAGCAAAATCGGGGTTTTCACCCGAGTCCGGGATTTTTCGACTCTGACGGATTTTCCCGGGCCCTGGTTCTTTGTCTGTTTCTGGCTGGATTTTTCGAAATCTGGGTTTCTGCCCAATTCCAAGATTTTCCGGTTTGGACAGATTTTTCTACTTTGCACCAAAATCCTGAACTTCGTTATATTCCCGGTTTCTGCATTTCCTCGAAATTCGTGTCCATTCGGATTTCCGCGTATCTTGAGATTTTCCAAAAATCTGTCCTGGGCTCGGGTTTCCGGATTTGTCAGTTGCGTCTTGTCGCTCATTAATGACTGAGGTACCTTTCTTCAGATGCGTAAATGGGTGGTATTAAACTCTTCTGAGCATCATTTTAACTTCATTGTTCACTTGTTTGCTACCTTATCGATTGAGTGCATTCTTCATTCGAAGCTTTGAGTGTTGATTCTGAGCCGTTGGCGTGTGGGCTGTCTGGATCGCTGATCGAGGTTTTCATTGTTGGGGTGTGTTTGCTTTGTGGTCACTTCTTCGCATTCAGGTTTTGTTTGGATTGACCCCATGGTAGGTTATCGATGGCCCTTCCATTTATTTACACTATGATTAGGTTTTCTATGTTGATTAGTGGTCATGTCGAGTCGGCCCATGTTTGGTCACATTTTTCTTCTTGTTGAGTTAGGGTTTGACTCATTTCTTCATGAAAACTTAATCACCCATGCCATATATGCTTGTATTTATCCATTGGATGATGGGTGCAACCGTTGGATGGTGTTCTGGGTAGATTTCGGCCCTCTAAGTGCGTAATTTTCCATATTGTGCAAGGGTAGGGTTTCTTTGGTGCTTGGCCCAGAGTAGTAAATTCGTCGTAATTTTTGTATCTTGCGGATTACGCTTACCCCTGTCTTGTGAGGATTCGGAGTGCCCTAGATTGATCTTTATAGATGGAATGTTAAACCCGAGCTTAACCCTAGTTTTCATGGCGGGAAGTTTATTCATTGAAATTAGGGCATCGCTATTTCACCATGAGGACTAGTCACTTAAAGCTTTTGGGGATTTGAATTTGTTTGCATTTGGGGTCTAGTCTTTTGGTGTCGATTTTGGGGTCATTAGTAGCTAGGTAGAGAGGTTTGCATATTCGTTCAGTCGCTGGTTCGTGTGTCGTTGTCCGTCGGGTTTCCGTGGTGTCCGCGGAATTCCTGTGAACTCAAATTTTCCCGGTTTAGGCTAATTCTGTGGAGTGGAGTAATTACTGGAACCTTTTGAACTGTCCACAAAAATCTGTTCCATCCGAATTTTTCTGGTTTCCCAGTCTGGCTTTATCTTTTTTCGATTTTCCAAAGATAGGATTGATGGAACAAGTGCTGAATGCTTATTTCTTGTTGCCAATGAATGAATTTCATGATAATCTAATGATCTTTTGGCTGAATTAATGATTTATTTGACTAATGATGTTTTGGTAGCAAGAATCCGTCTGGGTCAGATTTCTCTGAAATTCTGCCCCGACTGGATTTTCCCAATTTATGGTGTTTTCTCGTACTGCTTTATTTCTCTGGAACTTCAAAGATTAACAGTTTGCGATGGGTTTTAATTGCTTTATATGATTCTATGTTAACCTTTGGATGGGAATATGTATAATAATTGAATACTAATGATGTCCTTTGTGAATGTAGGCCAAATCAAGCAAGGCTACAACAGGAAAGACTAAGGGTGACACGGAGGGGTCATCCATTTGGGAGGCATAAAGACTAAGATTGGACATCAAGAGCCAACTGCCAGAAAGCAAGATATCATCCGTGTGGTCTGAGGCATCTGACACCAATGTAGGGGCCTGGAGATATGAAGATTTTAAGCAGAGGACAGCTGAGAAGGATCTATCAGCCCTAAGGAATGGCATGATGAGGTCCATACTTGTGCATGTGGCAGGGTTTCCTCCAGCGATCCAATGTTATGAGCTTATATTGGAATGTGCCAGGCAGTATGATTTTGATACACAAAGGGTTGTCAGTACCGAGGGAAGGGTCCTGGCTAATTTCAGTCCTGCCTCCATTTCCCAAGCCTTCGACATGCCTGATTTTCCCTCAGTGTGTGCTCTAAACATGGACTTGGCTAGGACGTACTATGAGAATGAGCCAATTAAGGCTCAACAGATGATCAACTCTTAGTTGGAGAGGCCAAAGTCACACTACTCCAAACTTCCTAAACAGCTGCATAGAGTCAAATTCAGGTCTGACATTTATGATGCTATAACATTTTTGAGCAGAGTAGCTGGTTTGAAGACTGTTGGAGTGCTAGAGAGTTGGATGGTCCACGTGATCACCAAGATTGAGCAAGGAACCAACTATCACTGGGCAGGGCTTATTAGTGTTGAGATTGATAAATAGCTGAGGAGCGTTTTGGAGACTAAGAGGTTCACCATGTCCTCCTATGTCATGTATGTGCTTTCCAAATTCTACCCATACAAGGGTTTGAATCCACGAGGGACATTTGGACAGGATATAATCTATGAGATCTACTCGGAGCTGCACCTAGGACACAAAGACTACCGCAGGGCTAATGATGCATTCACGATGTACATCACCAGGATGCTCTAGAATGTTGAGCATGTGAGGCTGTCAGATGGAGCAAAGGGGCTGATTAAAAATTATGGAGCCTGGTTCATTCAATTTCCCACCTTCACCTACATTAGAATTGATGGATGCCCGGTTGCTCCATACAGGTTACCTAGGTACCCCACAGATCACATTGTGCTATTGGAGATTGTCAGACAAATTTGCGAGTTTGATGCCATTATGAAGAAGGAAAAGCATAAAATAGGTTTTGGTGGGGATTTCCCTATTGGAATTGGAGTAGTAGAAGTATGCCCTTCCATCCAATCAGCACACACCGCAGGAGATGAATTGGCAGCATATGGTTTCTCCTTCCACTCCAAAAGGATGAACTTTGATATCACAGGAGAGGCACAGAAGAAGGCCACTAGGGAGTACCGACATAAAGATGACCTAGAGGACTATTGGGCTAACATTAAGGATGACCTTGAAGCAAGAAAGAAGAGGTACTCCAGACTCCCTATTGATGCAATCAGACAGTACAATGTCAAGTTGATCTCGGACCAACTGGAGGATGATGGAAACCTGGTACAGGATCACGCTTATGAAGCTGTGAAGGACATGTCCATCAGGGAAATCAATTGGAATGAGGATGAGGTTACAGATTTGGAGGACCTAATGGCCCCCATTATGAAATTCACCTCTTCCTAGTTAAAGCATAAAATTTGGGAGTTGGAGAATGAGAAGGTAACTTGTACCTTCAATTTGATGGAAAACCTCAACCCTATGTCGACTTCAGAGGAATCCGAGGAAGATGACCCCAAAGGGAAAACTACAAAGATCTCTCCTTTCAAGATAAAGATTAGAGGCCCCAAGGAAGGTGAGCTTGAAACAAAAAGGAAGCCAAAAGGAAAGAGGAGATGGCAGACTTTGAAGACTAGTAAGTCCTCTGATGAAGAAGAGTTGGAAAAAGCAGAAGAGGAAGATGTTCCTCCACCACCAAAGAAGACAAGAACAACCAGGACTTCAAAGAAGAAGGGTCAAGTTGCCTCAAAAGATGAGCCTCCTATTGTTGATGTTGAGAGTTCAGGAGGAAAGAAAACAAAGGTCTACATGAGAAGATCAAGGACTCCATCCCCTAAGGACACTGTGCAAAAGAAGGATTCTCCTCCAAGGCCACCAATTGTGGAGCCACCTAAGGTTGCTTCTCCTCATCGAGTGTGCATGAGCAAGAGACTCCTGGGGAGCATGAGACTAGTGGGGAGGTAGAACCTTTCAAGGAAGGGGCACTCTTTGGTGAGGCAACTGAGCTCGAGATGGAAGAAGAAGAAAGGAATACTTCTTCTTTAGTTCAGTATGAAGATTCTCTGGAGATTGGCAGAGGAAACGGATCGCCTGAGCAGGAGGTGGATATCCCAATTAGAACCCCATCACCGGTACAGCAAGAGGATGAACCTGAGTTAGGTGACCGAGGTGGGTAGCTCCCCGAGAAGGAGGAGGATAAAATAACCAAAGAGGAAGAAGAAAAAATAGTAGAACAACAAGAAGAAGCAAGAACAGAGGAAATCTGGGTAGAACCTGCGGCTCCGGATTGGCTTGAAAAGGAAATTTCAAGGAAGAAGCAGGTGGTAGTTGAAGACACTCCCTTGGATTGGGATGAAATGTTGTCTAAAATTGGAAAAGGGACGAAAAAGAAGGTGGCTAAGGTAGTTTCAAAGGTGGAAAGAGATGAAACAAACAATAGGGTCATCCACATTGCCACCCCTACTGCAGACAAAACTAGGGAAGAAGTCACTGGTCAGGATTACAATGTACAAACTATTAACCTTGGACCAGCGTCCATGGAGCAGGACATAGAGGAATATGAAGGGTCCAGTGCTGTGATTATTGGGAGATTGAGAAAGGAGACCCAGAGCAAGCATGAGTTGAAGAAAGAAAATGAAAGACTTAGGAAATGCTTGGAGGAAGTGATGAAACCCCTGTAGTCTCTCCATCCTTCTTCTACCATTCCTAGCTTTCTTCCCAAGGAAACTATCTCCAGAATTGAGAAAATGAAAGCTTCAGCTCAAACTACAGTGGATTGGCTGAAGGATGTGCAAATGAAAGGAGATAGTGCTATCAAGGACATCTTGTCAGTTGGGAAAGATGCAGTCCGAGCCAAGGAATTATTGGAGCATGTGCTATCTCAGGACAAGGAGGACCTTGACCTTCTATTACAGAAATCCAAAGTCATCATGGAGCAGGGTAAGGAACAACTGGCTACGAATGGAATCCTTCCTTCCTCTAGATTAAATGAACCCTGGGAATGGTTTGAAGCTCTGCAGATTCGGCATAAGGCAATGAAGAAGATCCAGAAGCGGAAGAAACAAATAGATGGAGATCTTATAGGGGTATATGAGGGGTGAATTGTATTCTTTGAAGTCATGACTGGAAGGAGAAAGATTGCTCCCAAATACCTGAGTCTAGAATAGCTAAGAGAGTGGTGGCATGAAGTTTATGCCCCAGATTCTGAGAGTATTATAACCGGTCACCAGTTAGATGATGCAGCCACCTACTTGGCGGTAATGGATAAGTACCAGGCCAACAAGGAGGATTGGGATAAGACTATTAAACAGTCAAAGGAGGAGATTGGCTCCATTGAATGTCGGCTTAGGATATTTCCTTTGCCACCTATCGTCGAATTGGATAGAACATTCTTGAAGGTTCAGGGATCATCGACTCAGAATAAGGATAAGGGAAGTGGCAGTTAATGCCTATTTTGAGATTTGTGCTTCCCTATTATCATAGGGCATGCATTGGACTGGACTACATTGGGGATTGTGTCAAGGCCGACCTTGATGATATATGGCATTTAATGTGTGCCTTATTTTGATTTCCTTAGGCTGACTTGTTTTGGCAGTTATTTTTTATTTTGTAAATGTTTGGCTGGGCCGACATATCTTAAGATTTTCTATAAAGGGCCTTCTTGCCTCATTGTAAAGGGTTAGCTAGAAAGTAATAGAGATAAGCAAGAGCAGAAATGAGCTAGAGTACTTTGTAGTAGGAGTAGTATTCAATTTCTTGAAGCAAGTATTGTAATCAGAATAGTTGAATTGTTGTAGCATTTTGGTGATCTAATACAATAGAAGGCATTGTGGTTTTCCTGGTGAAATCTCTTGTGTTATTTTATCTCGCATGGTTCTTGTTGTTCTATCTTTTAAATTGCTTGAAGATTTAGGGTATAGTGTTCATAATTAAATTAGTTTTAGTTTGGTGAATGATGTTTATGATTTCATATTTGGAATGTTTGTAGCAATCTCTGGTCTATACTCCCAGTAACTATCTGATTGTAGTAGGCTGGTGAAGTCAACCTAGACCATACACTTATATGTGCTTAAGTTCGATTGTGGATGAATATCTATGATTTGAAAATCTATATACCTCAGAAGATTGCACCGTTCTTGTGATATTGCATTGTGGGTTAAGCAGGAATTGGTTATTTGAGATTGGTCCATTCCAAATATTTGTTATTTGCATTGTTCATTCTAGGAATAGTTTAGATCTTATCATATCCTTATACCCTTATCTTTTGTTATTTCTTTATCATCTGGTTAGATTTATGATTTGAGATCACCATATTGCATAATCCGATAAATTGAAAGATACAGTTTGCTTGTAGTAAGGTCCCTTTGTGATTACCAACATTTTCACATATTATCTGAGTTGTTTATGCATTGTTATGACCTGACACCCGAGAGACCTTGGGGTGATTTTGAGTGATTTATTGTTGAAAATAACCTTTCAAGAGAGATAGAATATTGCATTCTGTCTGAGTTGTTGTTGTGCAGAAAACACCATCAACAAGTTGGTCGTGGTATCCTCGTGATCACTACTGCTACAAATGTTGGTTATATCAAATGTAAAGTCATCTATGACTCTACCTGTAGACACTGGTAAGCATAGTTCTATTGGGGTTGGCTGAGGAGGATTATTAACCATTCCACTTGGATGACTTCAGCCATGTATGGTTATACTCAGAGGGGTACATCCAAGGCCAAGATTTGTTATCGATCACATCTCTAGCATGATAGGTATTATAAGCCCATTTTTCATTTTGCCCAAGTCTTTGATTTCTATTGTAGCCCATTGCGAGCATCATTTGCAGACCCTTGCTTTTGTCATCCATTGGTAAATCAACTACTAGTCTTTCATCTTGATATAGCATATGAGATGGATCTACCTCAATAACTCCTTGTCCAAGATCTCCCCAACTTGTAAAGGTGGGATAGTTTTTAGGAGATGTTTGGGATGTGGAGGATTTATTTATTTGCAGACATCCCTGTGATCTAGGAGATTGCAGTAATTATCCTACCACAAAAGCATTATTAGGGAGCTTGTAGTTTCCACAGCCGTTATCCTAGATGATGACCTTGATATCAGATATGGTGGGAATAGTGGGAGTGGTAGGTGTCTCTGTCGCAGAAGTGGATGCGAGAGTGGAAGGATCGATGTATAGTGTGGATGGACCCTCATCATTTTTTGGTACTTGGGGGATTTTGTAATACTTTGCTTCAAGGATTTTGCAGTACGAGAAAGGTTTGGGATCCCCATGGATGGTCACTTCTTTTTTGTCATGTGTAAATTTCACACATTGGTGGAAAGTTGATGCTACTGCCTTCATTACATGAATCCATGGGCATCCTAGGAGGATGTTATATGGAAAGTTGAGGTCATAGACTTGACAAGTGGTTTCCATGATGGCAGACCCTACTTGAATAGGGAGCTTGATTGTGCCCTAAGACATTCTTTCTTAATCATCATATGCTCTTATCATGATACCCTTTCCTTTGTCGATGGAATCCTTTGATATTTTCAATTGCTTGATGAGGCTGAAAGAACAAATATTCAAGCCTGTACCTCTATCCACCAAGACCCTTTTGACTTTGCTCTTATGTATTATGGCTTCCAAGTGAAGTACACAGTTGTGAGATGGTTGAGTGGGGAAATCCTGGTCAGAGAATGTGAGGATGTTTGGCATAATGACATTTCTGACAATAGCTTGGAATTGCTCCACATCAAGGTCTACGGGGATAGTAGATGAGGCCAATGCTTCTTCAAGGATTTTCCTATGGGCAGATGATATTTTTAGCAACTCCATGATGGAGATTTGAGTTGGCATTCTCTTGAGTTGATATAGCACATTATAGCCATTAGGAACAGATCTAGATGCAAGGACTTTGCTTGGCTGGGATGATCTTGCGATGGTAACTTTTCTGCCTCTTGTGGTGACTCCACAATCTTCGGCATAGGAATCCTTGATGGTGATGACCATGCAATTTTCATCTAGGGAGGCAATGATTGTTTCATACACATGATTTACGTTTGAGTGGGTGTCTTTCCCCTTATCTTTGTTATTATTATTCCCTTTGTTCTCATGATTAGGCATCGAATTCCTGTATATCTTAAGATCTTGGTTTCTTGTAGGTTGTTCCACATTTATAATTCTTTTATCAATGAGATCTTGAATTATGTTCTTTAATCTCATGCAATTGTTTGTGGTATGGCCTTTAATTTTCATTATGTCTTCAAGCGGTTCCCCCAAAGTGGTTTATTTTCACTTGGGATAACTCTTGTTGCATTGAGGTGGTCCCCTTTGATAATTGAGATTGTTGATTTTCGAATTGTTGTGTGGTTGTTGTATTGCATGAAGATTGTTTTGGTGTTGGATTTGGATTTGTGGTGTGGGTGTATATTGGTGAGGGGCACTAATGACCACCTTGGCATCGATGACACCATCATTAGTAACATTTTTGTTCATTTCCCACATGGCGTTTATCATTATAATTGGAGTGTGGGTGGTTGTTTTGTTGTTTAGGGTATGAAGTTGATCCCGTGGGTTGAGTCATGAGGGCTCGTTCGATGCTGAGCACCTTGGAGATCAACTAATCATATGTGGTGATTCCATGAACCTTGAGATGAAATTCCAAGATACCATCAAGGTTGGCTATGATGGTGCAAACTTTTTGTTCTTTGGGCATGGTCCACTTGCTCTGATTGGCCTTGGATCACCAACATTGTAAGAATGAAGCAAATGATTCACCCTTGCCCTGTTTCAGAGCTGGGAGTTCTTCTAGAATTAACATACATTCCAATGTTGCATGCGTAGTTTTTTATGAATGCGTCTATAATTTATTGGAATGTCCTAATGCCTAAAGGTAGGTGAGAGAACCATTCCATAGTGTGGCCTACCAAACTCCTAGGAAATAGCTACATCAGATAAGTATCCTCGTATGCGACTTCCATGCAATGAACCTGGAATTCCCTAATGTCATCTTCAGGGTTTCCCATCCCATGATATTTGTCAAATTTAGGGGTCTTGAATCCCTTGGAGAATGGTTTCATCACTAGGCTCCTGTCAAATGGATAGGGACACAAGTTTCTTAGTGTTTTTGTTGTTCGCCCTGATTGAAGATCGAGCACTTGTTGCAAGAGCAACTTGATTTGTGTCGTTATGTCATTTTGCAGATCAGGGGGTGGGATGAAGGTCTTTTGGGGTGTTTCGATTGTGGGTTGGATAGGTGGGTTGTTTGATGTGTTGTTCAATTTATCTATATGTTTTTTCAAGCTAGGAAGGCTTCCAGCTGTTGTTGTATGAACAACGCTTGTTGTTGATCTTGTTGTTGTTGTGCTAAGATTTGTGCTTTTTGTTGTGCTTGTTGTTATTCCAAAAATTCTTATTGTTGGGCTGCCAATTGGGCTGCATCTTGCTGCTCTTGATATTGCTTTATTGATTACTGATATGTTTGCAATTGTGTTGCTTGTCTTTGTGCAAGAAGTTGTGCTTGTGCTTGTGCATGTTGTGCTTGATATTGGGTGTTTTTCCATGCTTGAGCTTGTGCTTGCGCTTGGGCACGTCCTTGTGCCGCTTATTTTTTTAAGAGTTTGTGCTTGAGTAGCCTTTTGTGCTTGTAATGCAGCTTGGGCTGCTTGAGCAGCTTGCACAGCTTGAGTAGCTTGTTGTTGTTGTTGTTGCAATAACGCTTGGGCTTGTGAGACTTGTTGCACTTGTAATGTGGCTTGGGTTGCTTGGGCAGATTACACAACTTGAGTAGCTTGTTGAGCAGCTAGTTGTATGGATTTTTCATTTTTGCACTTGTTGGAATCCCCTTTGAAAAGTAGCTTGCAATGTCGCATTGTATTGGCTTGATATGGTGGATTCAGAATGGCATTTATGGTGAGTGATGATGTCGTGTTGGTGATTTGAGTGGTGGACGGTGTTGTTGATATGGTTGGTCCTTGGGAGACCATGCTTTGTGATGTTAGGGGAGTGTTTGATGATCTTGCAATTGCTTGTACATTTTGCATCTATTGTTGCGATATCGACAACAAATTTTGAGCGTTTGGCATAATACTTTGATTGATATTTGGGATGTTGGTTTGATTGAAAGTTGGTAGAGGGGGAAGCCTTAAGCCAAGGAGTGATGTGGATGATGATGGAAATGGTGGAAGAGGTGGAAATGTGAGGGGTATGAGTTCTTGCAAAAATGTTATGGTGTCGAAAATGCCCCTTGGTCCAAATATATCTCCCTCCTCTTGTGAATTTGTGAGGACAGAAGTTTGAGGTGTTGCGTGAAAAAATAATGATGATGGATCATGATGGAATGTGAGAGGAAAATTCTTATGTAATGGGTTTTCGAGTATGTTTTGTTCCAAGATGGTATTTGCATCCAAGTTTTGATTGTTAACAAGGGGGTGTGTTTGAATAGAATTAAGAAATGCATTTCCCTTATTAACATTGGGTTGGGTTGGAGCAAAAGATGTCATGATCTGCGGGATGTTTTGAGTGATATTTTGGGATGGAGGTGTAGATGAGATGGGAATGGTGGATGAGATTGGAGGAAAATATTTCTCCACCATGGTACTCATGTCAAAATCCAAAGGTAACTTGGCCCCTTGTTTTGCTAGTTCAAGCATGTATAATGGAGGGTTAAGCCTCATCATCATGTTGATGATTTTATGGTTTTTTTGGATTTTGGAGCATTTCAATTATTTCTTCATGAGACATTCCAAAGGTAAGATCCTCTCCTTGGGTTTCCTCTTGTGGATTTTGTGATGATGAGATGGTCAAAGGATTACTTGATTTGATATGATAAGGTGATATGATGATGATGCAAGGGATGGATGATGTGGATGTTTTTGGCTTTTGATAAATCTTGAATGAGATACTAGGATTTTGGGACTTTCGGATATGTTACAAATTTTGATTTTGATTTGATGTTGGATTTGTGATTGTCCTTGATTTTGATTGATTTTGAACAAATAGACCCTAAGATGTTGGATGATTATCTAAAGGTTATATTTTCTCAAAGGATGATAAATTTCAATATGTATAGGTAGAAGGATGCATCTACCCACACCTATTCAAATAAGATGATAGTTTAGCTAAGCATATGAAGAAGGATGCATCTACATATACCAAGCTAAACAAGATGATTTTGATAGCTTTGACCAAGCATATGCAAAAGGATGCATCTACACATACCTAGCCAAAGATGATTTTGATAAGGATTTTCAAGGATTTAATCTCAAGGATTTGATGATTTTTTATTTTTCCAAAAAGCCTAGCATTAAGGATGATTTCAAGAATCTCCAAAAGGTGATGGTGAGATGATTTTTTTGTTTCGATGTTTGAAGGATGGGTGAAAAATATTTTGATTTCCTTTTGATCCTAAGATGAACCTAAAAAAGATACTTTGTTTGCCTAGACCTAGGTATTGAAGAGCATACAGTGCTTCTATAGACCTTTGTAACCAAGAAGTGATTTCACTTGAACATTCATTTTTAGATTTTGAACCAATGAATTTTTTTTTGGGATTTGAACTTTTTGAGAATCGTGAGGCTTCAACACACATGAAAGTTCATTTTTCTTAGCTTTTCTTAATGGCTTTATTTTTCCCAAAAACACTTTCTTTGATTAAGTTTTCCAAATTAAGATGTCCAATGTCTTAATCTCTTCCCCTCAAAGTATGTTATGTGGAAATTTGATGAACTCGAGGCAAGGGTTTACCTATTGTTTACTTGAGTAGACAAATCGAGATGCAATCCAATGTTTAGAAACCTTTAAGGATGTAAATCCCAAGGGCAAGCAATAACATATGGATTGAGTTAATTATAGTTGTCTCCAAAAGGGGTTTGAAATTTGGATGATAATGTTAAGTGTTTGTTTTCAAGATGTTTTCGTACAAGCAAAGCATTTTGAAGCCATGAATAAGTACAACCCTATGGATGCGTAAGACAATATTTGTTGGATTCCCACTTGGAAAAGTCCAACTACACTTATCTTTAGCGAATGGTTAGATGCTTGACCCCACTGGCTCACCTCCATGGCACTCACTTACACGGGGCAGCCAATCATCAACACCCATGAAACTCCCATGGCATGCTTTCCATTTCTACTAAAAGACTGTAAAAGTGTGGGGTGGCTTCAAAACGACCGTTCTTGTACCAACAAATAGATCGAAGGATTTTGGAAAATTCTAGAACATGGGTTTTAATAAGGACTTTCCATTCATGGATATTGACCCATATGGAAAGGGTCCCCTTTCGGATCCATCTTTTCATAATCAACCGCATGATATTGGCATTTACTCCAATACCCACACTTATATCCTGGTTGGAAATACTCCTTGCTTTAGAGTGTTACCGGTTGATTCATTCCCTTGGGTGAGTACTTTTTCCCCAAGGAAGGCCCTCTAAGATAAACAAAAGCGAGTAAAAATAATATTTGTAACTCAATCACTCTTTGTTGGAAACAAAGAGAGAGAATGTAAGCAATAATGCCCCCACTCACACTCGCACAAGATTTTGTTCAATTTTAAAACCCAAAGATGAAGTGTGAAGGTGATTTCTTTGTCTCACCCTAAAGTCATGAAAAAGGCCTTTTGATTCTCAAGATTGCTATAAAGCACAAGAGAAGCACATACGTCCTTGTTCAATGAATTTAGTTTAAGTAAGCCTTCATGAAAACAAAGTTGCACTTGTTCTTTTTAAATCCATAAAGCAAAATGTGAGTTCTTTTTAGAGCACCAAAAGACAAATGGTAGACATTTTGTTCAATTGTTATCGAAAGAAAAAAAACTCTAGTATGTTGTGATCCTAATGTTCATTCTAGCCTTTTGCAAGAAATGAAAAGATTCTTTTTAAACCCAAATGAAATTAGTGTCCTAAGAAAGAAGTGATAAAAATTTCTTAAAAAGTGTTAAAAAAACACTAAAGTGTTTAAAAACACTTTGATTTCATGAAATATCCTCCTCATACTTCTTATTTCTTCATGAAAATAGCTTAGATCTGATCCACAGCGTGTACAACAAATGGTCAAAGCTTGATCTACCCCTTTTATTTTTTGTTTTTCTTTCTTTCTTATGTCCTTGGAAGTGTATGCTTGTGCCTTGTTCTTGCTTCTTATTTACATTTGTTCTCTCTTGTGCCTATGTTGGTTTTCCATAAGATCCCAATCCTATGTGCTTGTGCAACCTTCTTGATCATTGTCATCCTATCTCAATCACATTGATACACTTGGACCCCTCTTGATGCTATTTTGTCTACTTTAGTGTGAATTTGAAGCAATTTCATCCTCTCACTAAAGTGGGGGCTAAATTTAGTGTAGAAAAATGTATCCCTCTACATTTTCACACTTGTTTGGGCCCTCCTTGCTAAAATTGGGCTTCTTTATGCCTTACTTGGTCCTATTTTGCATACATAAGCCTTATTTAATGCATTTTCCTAAGGATAATCCCAACACTTATCTAATGACTAATCATAATTTAGTGATTTTGGATTGTATGGTCTAGATTTAGTGATTTGGGACTCATGTGACACCTTGAGCATATGGGTCCCACTTAAGTTCTGAGGCCTAGTCCTGACTTTGGCATTAAACTTAACAATTCTTGAAATTTGTGTCTAAAGCTTAGCCTACTGGGACTCATACACCCCAACTGGTGTATGAGTCCTACTTAGCTTTTACCTATTTTAAATTCAAATTATTGGTTGGATTTTATTCTCCTAGATCTGATGTCACCTTGTAGTGTTGTAATTTCAGTAAATTTGGCATAAACAAATTTAAATACAAGGTTATTTCACATATTTTCTCATAGAAAATTGATGAGAGAATTCCAATAGCAAGTTTATAATTACAAGAGCATTCAAGAGCATCCAAGAGCTGATTATCAAGCATTTTGGAGCTACATTCAAGATTCAAGCATCATGTCAAATTCATAATGCATCATGTTATTTTTAAGCTAACATTTGTGATGTAGGTTCTTATTATTCAAGCAAGCATTATTGTTAAGATCTACAACATAAAATCAAGATTCAATATCCACATTCATGCTAGCCATTACATACAATATTTTATCCTTTATTCCAAGGGTTTGGTGAGTTGCAACATAGCATATTTTTTCATTCATCATTCCTTCTTTCTATTTCATTTCATTTCAAGGTTTGATTACCAAAATGGGGTTTGACCAAGGAAAACCCCTATCCACTAACAAAGAAACATTTTTCCCTCTCTTTGATGTGTGATTTACAGATTTAGGTTGAAGATCCATTGAAGAGCAAGATTGGAGAAAGTTTTCAAAGTTGCAAAGTTGTCAAAGTTGTCATCTATATTGCAAGATCATGGAAAGTCACCTACAGAGCAGAATTCAATGTTTCAAACTTGAAGACCAGAAGGGAGAGAGGCTATAGAAGATCACTAGAGGATTCCAAAATTTTAAATCAATCCTAATACTGGGACTAAATCGGCACTTGTGGCGCATGAGTCCTAATATACCAGATTTCAAGCATTTTTTGTAGATCTTGGTTTGGTAGTTCCTGGTTTGGTAGTTTCAACTTTTGGATTTAGCTTGAAACCCTAAACTATGACTAAATCACCTCTACTAGCATATGAGTCCTAGTGTGCATTAAAATTCACATTTTTGGGAGTACAAAACTTGTTTCAAGTACCTCTAATCTTATAGGTGCCCCTTTATCCTTTCTTAGTTCATTATTCTAGTTTTTAGTTTCATATCTTAAGTTGCATAGTTAAGTTTGAATATCATTTGAATATTCTTATTTCCAAGCCTTTGCTTGGTGGTGAACCCCCTTTTGTCTATAATCATACCCAAGGAAACCATTCTAAACCAAACAACCCTTCCCTCAATCAAGCCAATTGGTTAAGGGATCTTGGTTTCCTTTAATGAAACATAAATGAAATAGGTGGAGGAGTCTTAATTCCCCTTTGGTTACATCTCCCAAAAGGTGGAACACTATTTCCAAGGTTTCAATTGGATATGGCATTGATGAATTTGGTTATAAGATTTGGGATTTTGAAAATCAGAAAATTGTGAGAAGCAATGATGTCATATTCAATGAGAATTTTTTCTACACAGATCAATTGCAATAGCATGAGAAAAAAGAAAATGATTATGTAGTGTTGGATGATATTCCAAACAATGATGTTCTAGTGGTTCCTCATGCTCCACAACAACAACAACAACAAATACCACAAACTCTAGTGAATGTTAGACTACCTTAAAGGATAAGTAGAGCTCTGGAAAGTTTTTCTTCCTCTTTGTATTCTAGTTTATTAATTGATGTTGGTGAACCAGAATGTTATGATGAAGAAATTTATAATAACATATTTTTAATTTTAATTTTAATTTACCCTCTTGCATCCATAACCTTATCATGTATTATCTTAAATTATGAAATGAAATCCACAACATAATGAAAATAAAAAATCTTGAGCATCATAATTTCTCTCTCTCTCTAAGATATCCATCTAGGAAGTGTTGTAGGTACCAAAAACTATCTTGAACTTATCTTATATCTTAGGTAGATCGCTCTCTCGAATGTAATGATAATGAAATATATCATCCACAACAAGTGTGATGATTCCATGGATTCTTTCTCTATATCTATATTATCTCATAGTATCTATGTCTATATTATCTATATCAATAGGCCCACCTCCAATTGGATCATTAGTGAAGAAAACTTTTACTTGTAATTTTTTTATGGATTGAATTTGGACTCCATTTTTTATTTTTCTTGATATAAACTGAGATGAAAAAACCTATATTGATACATAAAGGAAAAAACAATTATGCATATTCAAAAAATTAGCTCAAAATTTTTCATATGGTAAATAGTTGGGGTATAGAGTTTATATTTTAGGGTTTAATATTTATAATGTCTATCATTTATATTTTAGGGTTTAGAGTTCAAGATAATTTAGTTTTTAGAAAAAATGAAACTAATCAAAGAAAAATATAATTTCATTAATCTAACATAAATATTGAAGGTGAACATCAAAATATATCCACCCTTAATGTCAAGCCTTTGAACCTCTATGCAGATTGTATTGTCATGTCTACTAGGAGTCCAAATTTCCCTCTATTCAAAGGTACAATCATTATCTATTGCTATATCATGTGTCCTACTTAAAATATAATAATAAATAGTGAAGTATATTTAATACTATTATTAAAAAAATAATAAGTAAATATCCCTTCTTGTAGGAAAATTTTGAACAAAAATATTTATTTTATTCCAAAAAACAATTAAAAATACCTTCATTTAAAAGTCAGTTGCAAATGAAGACCTAATCGATGGGTGAAGTTCAAGATGATGCAACCTTTCAGTGAAGGAACCCTCATTAAATGGTTTTGGTTTGTTTAAATTTTGGTTTTATTCTTTTGACATAGAGGTCATTTTTACCCCATCCCACAAGTGGAACACACTATTGTGGGCTCACCGATTGTTTTTTCCTAATACTAGTTTAGAATTTTCTTCTATTTCTCTTGCAATATTCTTGGCTATCACCATTTAGATAACCCTTTGACTCAAATGCAACCTCTTTATACTTGTTTAATCTTGCATGGGCTTGTTTTTTGGTTGTAGATGAAGTTTTTAATATTAGAAAGGGAATTTTCATTATTTAGACTAATGCATATTGCTAAAAGAATCCCTTATTCTCATAGGAAACACATTTTAGACAATTAAACATTTTCTATAGTCTTATTAGGGTAAGTGCATGGATTTGTGACACAAAAAAGGCTCTTAAGATGCCATTTTTTTTCTAAAATCAGCAAAATTTGATTTGCACAAGAAAATGAAGATAGTTACACGCAAAATTTAAAGATGCAACAAGAAAAAGAGTTGAAGTGCTCTAAGTCCAGTTTCTAAGCTACTAATTCTTTTTGAAATTAATGAAGATTAAGGGTCTCAAAAAGGAAGGGAGGCAAAAATAGGTCTTTTTTTATCAAAAACAAATAGCATAGCGTTTGAGGGCCACCCCCTTCCCTTTTTGATTTTTTTTTTAGAATTTCAAAAATCCAAATAGTGAGAAATTAGCTAACACCATGTAGTTTATCCTTGTTCTTTTGGATAAATTTTTTAATGAATATATAATATTTTATGAATTTTCAAAGTGGACAAATCCTGAAAAGCTAAGATTGTTGAACACCCAAGATACTGAGAGGAGGGTGAATCAGTATCTTCTTAAACTTATTGAACATGCACCATCCAAATACTCCAATGTATTTAACAGTAAGAATGAGCAAGAAATTTGGAAGAACATAAAATCACACAACACATGAACACCATGATTTTTACGTGGAAAACCCAAAATGGGAAAAACCATGGTGAGGATTAGCTCACAATATAATATAGTTGGTTATAAGATATTATAAAGGGTGGATCACTACCATGACTCACTGTCCAAAAAAGGGAGGCTCATTGCCTAAAAAGATACAATGTAGAAATGGCTTATAGCCAAAATATGAACTAATAAAGTTACACCCAACAAGTGTTGATTCAATTCCTTTGATGCTTACTAAACTGACTTTACACACTTCTTCTAATAAACTCGCATACCAACAGATATGTATTCATATTGATTCATCTTTGCATACTTATCTATCTCTTTCAATCTCAAAAACTATCCAATATATATATCTGACTCATCCACAAGCATCAATTAGGTCGGCCTAATTAGATGCAACCCTCATTCACCAAAAAGATTAACTGTTGGCTTCAAGTTTGTACAAAACTTTTCCAAGAATAATTCAAGTGTGTAGTACACTACATGTCAAAATTGACCTAAGATAGGTCATAAATACATCTGCAACACAAAATTAATTCATTATAATATCAACTATTGATTAAGTTGGGCAGGGATAGACCTAATAACAAAATACAACAACTGAGTGATGCCAACTCGCCATACGAGAACTTGTGCACATGAAATTCCAAATATACAAACTTGTAACATCCAAATACCATTTCCCAAAACTATAAGTTATGATATTCATCAATGGAGGATTGCAGACCAAAATACTAGAGGATAATGACTATTTTTGCATATTGGTTTAGAATACCAGATCAAGATTAAACTTATGGTGATGCAATTATAACTCATATAACATGGTGATATCAATGACAACCAAAAAGATGCATAATGATATTTTATTCTTCATTCTTCCAACAATCTCCCCCTTTGTCATTGACGGCAACATGTGCCAAAGAATGTACAAACCTCTTGTGTGCAACACACTCTCCTCTTTTCTCTTCATAACATTCTCTCCCCCTTTGACATCAAGGACAAAGGTGGTCTAGAAATATGAATATATATGTATATACAAGGGTGGTCTACAACAGTGTATGTATATAAAAAAAATCTAACTCCCACTTAGGAGTATAAACTGAAAAAGCATTATCTGGAGGAAGGTGAGCCTTGAAGTTCCTTGAGAATACCTTGCCATGCTGAATTTCCATTCTCCAAACTCTTCTTAGCAGATACTAGCATTCTATTCAGAGATTCTAATTTCATTAAGTTTTCTTGTACATCATCCAGATGCATGGAGTCAGATTGATCATTTCTAATTTTTCTACATTGGCCAAAGCATTGGCTACTGAAGTATACTCCATTCTCACAAGGTCGCATAGCTAACTGAATCATCTAATGATTTCTTCCTTCTACTTTTGTAGAATAAAGAATTTCTCTCTGTGAGTAGTGATAGCATTCCAAGTTGGCATGTCTCTGTCTTTAGATGCATTATATGTATTGGAAACAACTATCAACTAGGACTCAATAGAGTCCATGATATCTTTGATACTCTATGTGGCATTTGAACACCTTATGAAATAAGCAAGTATAGTATTTGCTTCAAACTCACAAGCTTCCAAAACTTCCAAGATCTTTTCCACATTGGTGTGTGCCAGAGCACACTTATCATGAAGTTTTGAAAGCCTTTTCTCTGCCATTTTCTCCTAAATTTATTTCCTAGTCTTCTTGCCTAGTCCAGAGGAATATTCCTTAAAGGAGTCCAATAGAAGTTTCATAATTTCTACCGAATTGAGAGATGTATCAATTAGTATATCGGGGGTGTCCTTCTACAAAGTTTTGAGGGTATCATCAATGTGTTATTTCCCCTTTTGGTGTGTCTCTAGAATTTCTTTTCTTCCAGATGCATGCAATGCATCCCCTAACACCAATTTGTGAATGGGGGATATTTTTTCCAAATTCACACTACCTTGAACCATGGGGAGTTGTAGAAGTTCTGGAGGAATTACCGACTAGAACCTTCTATTCTTGGATAACAAGCCTTATAATACATCATCGTCGAAGGAGGATTCTCCAAAGGACCTTTGTGATTCCACAACCTACCTTTGTTCTTCTTCATTCTTGTTGGTAGTTTCCCCATTTCTTTCTTCTTCCTCTTTTTCCTTTGTGTATTTTTCTTCTTCATTCCTTTCACCTTCATCTTTATAATTTTCTCCTTCAACTTGTCGTAGAGGGACAACATCAAGCTTTTCTACTTTAGCTTCTTCCTCATTCTATTTCTCTATCTCCATAGGATCATTTGTAACACCTATTTCCAGAAGGATATCTTCCTTTACCTCTGTAGAATCCTCTTCTCCTAATTTATGTATAGAACTAGATGGGAGTGCACCAAACATACCATATTTCTTAGCCATACTCTTGATAGCTTATGCAGTTTCTTTCTTTATTTTCCTTATTTTCCTTTTATCTTTCATCATCAAAGTATTTACACTTTTCTTCATCTGAAACATCTTTGGGCATACCTTCTTCAAGGTTTCCATATCATTTTTTAGTCAAAGAATATCCAATTTTCTAAAATGCCTCATTTCTTATCTTTTCTTCCAACTCAACAGCCTCTAATATTTTCATCAGGGCATCCCACAATTTCTCAAGTACAATAGACTTGACATAGTCCCAACTAACTTCCAAAGTAATAACATGTTGAATAATAGCTAAAATCAATGTTTCCCTGTCCTCTCTACCTACTTGAGTATAAATTTTTGTTGTAGGTTGCAACATATCTTCAAAATGTACTAAGCTATTAACTAATTCCTTTAATCTGAGAGGGGAACTAGGTCTTATCGGTGAGGCTTTGTGTTCTTATTGGTCTGAATATGCCTCTTTTGACATATTTTCTTTTTTCATGTTTGGTTTGGTATGCACATGAATACCAAATCCTTGTTCTTCATCTTCATCAGAGGATGACACATATATATATCTCTTAGTGCCAACACTTGCTTCTTGTGAAGCACCTTCACCAGAGGGAATATTCCCTTTCTTCTTTCTTATCAATTTAGCTTCAGGGTCTTCCTCCTCTTCTTCTTGCTCTTTGGAGATGCTGAGGTTTTTCTACCTTGTTGCATTTTCCTTTCTGCCTCCTTTGAATCATGCCACCAGAGGAGTCTCTTTCCTTTTTCCTGATCTTGCAAAAGGTCTAGAAGGATTTGATCCTTTTTCTTTGGGCTCTACCTTTACAAATGCAAGAACAAAGGTTGGTTTTGAAGGAGTTGTTCTATTGGATCTCCTCGGACCTAGAAATTTTCCAATCATCTACTCTCCCTTGGCTCTTGTGCAATTTTTTCATCAGTGAATCCATCCTTTTTAAGCATCTGATCTACATTCTTTCTTATCACAAACATCCTATGCTTCATGAAAATTCCATATATTTTTCTTCATATGTGCCCACTCTTGGTTTGCTGGAATCTTTTGGGCTTTTTAATAATATGTGTACATAGCATTTTTCTTCATCCTTTGTAACTTCATAACCCAATGGTTGGACCTAGATAATTTGGGGCTGAACTACTTCAATCATGCACTCACTTGTGGAGACATGAAATATGATGTCATCCTTGTACTTTTCAATAATTTTCCTTGGGATCCCCTCTCACTCATTCATGTTGCTTTTGAATACAACAAAGAATGCTATTAGAGCATTGTCCTAATTCTTCAGGTCACCCAAGTTTTGAATGTAATAAAAAAATTGATGTGCAATAGGTCTTGATGTATCCCATATTACCACATCATCTCTTCTGGGAAGCTATCTAAGAAAGTAGAACAATAGACAAACAATCAGGGAGCCAAAAATAAATGCATATTTCTTCTCCCTTGTCATCTTCAGGTTTTCAAACAATTGATGTCGGAGAAGTTCACACAGATCACATTTTGTTACATTTGTTGCCATGTCATATCCAGTGTATATAGTTGTAGCAGACACATAATTTTCCCTATTTGTGATGTGGATCTTGTGATTGATCATTATGGCTACATACTTCACAACAAGATTGGTAAGAGTTTTTGTTGCAAGGGATCTTTTGTCAAATGTTGCTCCGGTGAGTTCCATCACCACCTCATTTTTCACTAACTTCAGCATTGGTATGAGTTCGGTATCACATATTCTAGTAACTACCTTAATCACTTCTTTGGTTATTAGGTGAGATATGTCTGTCCACAAAAAATTATCATGAATTCTACTAAGAGTAGGTTTAACATACTTATCATCAAGAGTGGAACTAAAGTTGGGAAATTGATTCCACCAATCCAACTTCTTCGCAACAATATTTGCATATTCTGGTTTTATCAAGAAATCATCCCCAATGAGCTCATTGTGCCACATATCTATCAATTTTCTATGTTTGTATTCCTTAGTTTTGACACAAATGTACATTCTATTGTCTTTAGTGGGCATGACACCATGAGGAATCGATGAGAAGGTGCCCAGAGTTCATATTTGAATACCTTCATGGAATACTTCTTGTAGGAAGTTCTAGGTCTTTTTGACACGTTTACAACTACAACAGTTTCCATCCTTTTACAAATTGAGCTCTAATGCTTTCAAAAGAAGAGTCACACAATCCCACAACATGGAAGAGTAAAATACCTTTTTCTTTCACGAGAACTAAAACTAGGGTTTGCTCAAATCACTCTTCAAATCACCTCAATATTTCTCCAAATTGCTCTCCACTTTCTTCAATTGCACAAGTGATCAAAACATCTTAAAAATTCACTTTATAAATCAACAAGCTGCCCTAATTCGCATTAAATGTGGTAGAACTCAAAAAGCTGATAAAAACATTCATTGCACTAAAAAACCTTCATTTTCTTCTCAAATGATCATGCCTACAACATTTCTTTTAGTTCCTTTTGTAAGCTCTATTTATTCATTCTTTACAACAGATCTTTGTGCCAATTTCTGATACACTAGATATCCAAGGGGTTGAATATTTTTTTGTTAATGCTCCCCCTAAGACCATGCTAGTTCTAATTATCAAAGGGATTGTCTGCACCACATGAGGGCATAGACTCACTTGATGTTACTAGCTCTTCTTTCGTCTTCCATATCTTGTTCATTTCTTGCTTAACCTCATTCTTGTCAATTTTCTTTACTAGTTCATTCTTCTTTACCGGATCAGATTGCTTTCCTCCTTTACTTTTGTATACTTTTGAAATGTGTTCAGGCTTGTTACAATTGTAGCAAACAACATTTTTTTTTTTTTTGACCTCGATTAACCCTTGATCTGCATTGATTAGCTTTGTGTCCAAACTTATTACATGCATAGTAGTAGCCAACAAAAGATTGATTCATTCTACCTCCTTTAAACCAATTCATCATTTGAGTTTCACATTCACTAGCTCTATGTCTAACTTTCTTGCATGCAAAACATTGTTCGGAGAAGGATCTAGCATGTTGGTTTATTCTACTTTTCAACTCTATTCCCTTGTGACCAAATTTATTGCATGAAAAATAAACACCATTGAATGATGGGTACCTTTGGGCATTTGGCTATCTAATAGGTGGTCTTCTAGCTAAGCTTCTTGGATTTCTTGTTTGTTTTCCTTTATCTTGAGTCTTTTGATTGCCCACTGTGTTTGGGGTTTGTCTAACCTTTGAGCTTTCACCTACTTCTAGTCCCAAACCACCTTTTTCTTTAGTTAGTTTTTGTCCTACACTCAACTCATCGAGCTTGGTGGAGCTTGTTTTGAACTTATCTTCACAGACTCTTTCTTTTTCTAGATCTACTCTTAGGTTTACAACTTCTTGTCCAATCCTTGAGCATTCATCAATCTTTCTTTGCACCACTGTATTCAAACAATCTTCACTTCTCTTCTTTTCCTCCACTTGCATCTTCAATCCAGTGATCTCTTCATTTGCTTGTTTTAATTGCTCACTTACTTCTCAATGTCTTTCTTTGAATTTCTTCAAATTCTCTTTCAATTTCTTGATGCATTCATTTTCCTCATCAATGTTTTCCTTTAGATCTTTGTTTTCATTTTCAGCTTTGTCAAGATCTTCAAGAGCTGCCTAGAGTTCTTCTTTATCATCCATTTGCTCCATCTTCAAGATCTTCCTCAAGTTGTTAGGCTTCTTCAGAGGAACCAGGCTCTCATACCAATTGTTGAACACCCAAGATACTAAGGGGGGCTGAATCAGTATCTTCTTAAACTTATTGAACATGCACCATCCAAATAATCCAATGCATATAATAGTAAGAATGAGCAAGAGAATTAGCATAACATAAAAGCACACAACACATGAACACCAAAATTGTTACATGGAAAACCCAAAATGGGAAAAACCACGGTGAGGATTGGTTCACAATATAATATAATCAATTATAAGATATTACAAAGGGTGGCTCACTGCCAGGACTCACTATGCAAAATGGGAGGCTCACTTCCTACAAAGATACAATGTAGAAATGGCTTATAGCTAGAATATGAACTGATAAAATTACACCCAACAAGTGTTGATTTAGTTCCTTTGATGCTAAGTATACTAACTTTACACACTTATGATAAACTCAAATACCAAAAGAAATGTATTCACCTTGATTCATCTTCACATACTTATTTATCTCTTTCAATCTCAAAAACTATCCAATATATATCTGGCTCATCTGTAACCATCAATTAGGTCAGCCTAATTAGATGCAACCCTCATTCACCAAAAATATTAACTGTCGGCTTCAATTTTGTACAAAAATTTTCCAATAATAATTCAAGCGTGTAGTACACTACAACATGTCGACATGTACCTAAGATAGGTCAAAAATACATTTGCAACACAATATTAATTCATTCTAACATCAACATTTGATTAGGTCGGGCAGGGATAGACCTAATAACAAAATACAACAACTGAGTGATGCCAACACACCATACGAGCACTTGTGCATATGAAATTTTGAATATAAAAACTTCTAACATCCAAAGACCATTTCCCAAAACTACAAGTTATGATATTCATCAGTAGACTATTACAAACCAAAATATTGGAGGATAATGATTATTTCTGCATACTGGTTCAAAATATTGGATCAAGCTTGAACTTATGGTGATGCAATTATAACTCATATAACATGATGACATCAATGACAACACAAAAGCTACATAATGAGATGTTCTTCTTCATTCTTCCAACAAAAATTTGAGCGTTCTTCCCCCTAATTTTTTTGAAAAACTAATCAAAAATTGGAAGAAAAAAAATTCATCACATGTAGAATGGAGTCTAGTTTTAAAAAATGTAATTTGTTTCATGTTTAGATGAACGAGTAAAAATCTATCCTAAAACTAGCACATGTTGGGTTTTGACCAAAAATGGAGGCATTTACAAGATAATTTATGGATCAAAACCTTAACTAAATCAAAATGAAAAATGAATTATATATTTAGATAGATAAGATAGAGGTTAATGCCATCATGGTTTTTTATAAACTTGCATTGAAAGACGTGCAAATGTGGTGGTGAGCACAGACAAAAATATGAGGAAATTTGGAAAATCCTGTGCATTCACTCATCCAAAGCATTTCATTTTGTGAGTGCCAAATTTGGTACTCACCAAATGGCACATTACATTTGGCAACTACCTAATTTGGCATGCGCCAAATGTAATGTGTCATTTGGTGAGCACCAAATTTGGCACTCGCCAAATGACACATCACATTTGGCGAGTGTCTAATTTTGCATGCGCCAAATGTAATGTGTCATTTGGTGAGCGCCAAATTTGGCACTCACCAAATGGCCTACTTTGAAAAAAATCTAACTTTCCCCTCTCTTTGCTCGACCACTTTGATAATGCTCAAAGTGTGTGGTTAATGATCGGAGATGGATAGTTGAGGTTTTACCTTTCATACACTCTCTTCCTCCTTACCCTAACTAGATAACTCTCTCTCCCTCTCAAGTCTCTCTCTATCTCAAGTCTCACTCCCTCCCATGCTACCTAGACTACTCTCTCTCACTCCAATCCCCTCTCTCACACTCCCTCTCTCTTAGCTCTCATTCCCTCCCACCCTAAATAGAAAAATCTATCACTCCAACCCATTTCTCACACACTCTCTCTCTCCCATCTGGTATTTTTGTCTCTCTCACTCTATCTCTCTCTCTTAGGTCATTATCTTTCTCTATCCCTCTCTCTCTCAAGTCTCTCCCTCCTACCCCCTCTCCCTCTCTTTAGTCTCTCATTCTCTCACTCACTCTCTCTCTCTCTCTCAAGTATCTCCCCCCTCTCTCTCTCTCCCCTCTCTCTCTCTCTCACACACACACCCTCTCTCTCTCTCTCTCCCACTCTCCTCTCTCTAACACTCCCTCTATCTCTCCCTCTCTCTCTCCAAGCATCTACCCTCCCATGCCCTCTCCCTCTCTCTCTCTCCCACTCCCTCTCTCTCTCCCTCTATCTCTCTCCCACTATATCTCTCTCCCTCTCTCTCTTTATTTCTCAAGTCTCTCCCTCCTACCCCCTCTTTCTCTCTTAGGTCTCTCTTTCTTAGTCACTCCTATCTCTCTCTCACTCCCTCTCTCTCTCTCACTCCCTCTCCCTCTCTCTCTCTCACTCCCTCTATTGCTCTCCCTCTCTCTCACTCTCCCTCTCTCCCTCTCTTTCAGGTCTCTCCCTCCCTCTCTCAAGTCCCTCTCCCTCTATCTCCTCAACCCTAAACCATTAACTCTAAACCATTAAACCCTAAACCTTTAAACCCTCTACCCTCTACCCAATACCCAATACCCTCAACCCTATACCCCTCCCTCTCTCAGTTCTATCTCTCTCACTAAATCCCTCTATCTATTTCTCACTCCCTCTCTCTCTCTCACTCCCTCTATCTCTCTCCCACTCTCCCCCTCCCTCCCACCACCTCTCCCTCCCACCCCCTCTCCCTCCCTCTCTCTCTCTCAAGTCTCTTACTCATGGGTATGTGCAGGATCATCATGGAAAAAATAGGCCCTTAAGTGGGAAAAAAATTAGAAAATTAGAGTTAGACAAATTGACATAAAAATTTAAGCAAGTTATCAATATTATTTCAAAAATATGTAAGAAAAGAATCTGTAGAAAATTGAATGTAGTTTCTAAACTACTAGGTTTATTTACAAAAATAAATCGATTTGGTGAAAATTTGAAATTTCAATGCAGTAGTACTTAAATTTCAAGGAAAAAATAAGAAGTAGGTGTCTATATGACCACCCTAACCATAATAAAATGATCATATTTTTAATAATATTTTAGATATAAGTAGAGGAATCATGTCCCGATGTGATGCATATTCTTTTTTAATTTTTTTCCAAGTAAATAATTAATTATGAATTTTTTATTACAACTTTAAAAAAAAAAAAAACACGTACGCCTAACCACCTTGACTTGGTCAAAACTTCATGAAATTCATTTT
>VDFB02058242.1:474342665-474391966 GCA_007258455.2 Sequoia sempervirens
CAATCATAATTGAGGTGTTTTCAGGTTGTGTGGCCTATATTTAGTGATCTAGGACTCAATCACCACTTTGGCCATATGAGTCCCACCTAGGTTTTTGGGTCCTGACCTTGGTTTCACACCTTTCTAAGAATTTTTGAAAATTGTCCCATAAATTATGCCTAATGGGACTCATTCGTCACCTTGGGCAAATGAGTCCTGTGTGGCCCAAAATCAAAATTAATTCATTTTTTTGTTAGGATTTTATCCTCCTTGATCTGATGTCAGCTTGTAGTGTTGTAATTTTAGGAATTATTGCATAATTAAGTATAAATACAAGGTTCTTTCACTCATTTTTCACCTAAGACTTTTGTAAGAGCATTCATAATAGCAATTTTGTGTTCACAAGAGCATTCAAGTGTTTACAAGAGCATTCAAGGGAATTCAAGGGTAGATTATCAAGCGTTTTAGAGCATTATTCAAGCATCAAGTATTATGTCAAAGATTTTGTTGGCCTCCTCTAATGGTTCAATAACTAAGCCCTTAGAGCTATGACTTAGAGATTAGACATATGCACTAGGTAGCTATCTTACTCATCATGAAGGTGCATTTCATTGCCAACCTAGAGACGTAAACTTGAAATGGGGAAACACTGTATGCACACTAGGACTCCATTGTAGTCATCCATAAACTAGGAAAGAAACAGTATTGGAAGTAAGATACTGGAAAGAAATTAACATAAGCATTGAGCATAAATCAACAACTACACTAAGCATCAACAACTATACTAGAAATGGATGATAGAAATAGAAATATCAACAAATAGACATGAAACTACTTTGTCTACCTTGGCTATAGGAAGAGTCACAAAACAAAGTTCTAGTGGCTGCAAGAACAAAAAATTTCTGAAACTGAAACTAATTACTGAATAGAAAAATAACTTTTAAACTAAATGGGTGGAATTCTCACCAAGTGGGCCCCCTTAACTGAGTCTTCCTCAAGCTAACTTAGATGCAACAAATCAAAATATCATTTTATTTCTTAAAAACATGATTACAACATATTAACAATATGATTGTATTACTTAAACTAGAATGAAAGTACAATCTCAGAACATCCAACCTTATGAAAAGGGGCATCTAACCATTATTTATAGAAGGAAAAACTTCTAATTAACCCTAACTACCTAGGTAGTCAAATCCGACAAAATCAGAGGATGCCATTTATTGAAAGCATAGAAAATAGAGGGAGGAAGTTATGCATGCACCAGATTTGGTCAAAGTAGACTTGCCCCAATGAGAATCCAACACAACACACTCCCTAGATTTTCTCAACTAACAAACATGACCATTAAAAGGTAGTTAAAATCTTTCATTCAAACTAAGAATTTCCCTCCATTGAGATTTTTCCCTCCTTTTACCTCTTAGTGACTATCTTTTTTACTTTCTTAGCAACCGACTAGCTAGCAGGAGTTTCTTCCACTTTGCAGGCTTCGTTTACATCATCTTAATGTGAACCTGCATAATGTCATTAGCACGCATAAACAATTGCATATCCAAAATTACCTTAAAGTAACATCCATTCAACCACATGTAAAATTAACATAGATAATTCACATAGCATGTTAATGTTATTAAAAGTCACAAGGATAAGTTTATGCCCAATGTTTATGGATTTAAGGAAATAACATGGAAAATATAAACAACTAGGTGCCAAATTCTATAGTATCAACAACAAATATATGATAAATCCTATTAAAATTGAGCCATTAATTGGACTCATAAGATTTCATGCATCATGTTTGTTTTTGAGCTAACAATTGTTATGTAGGGTTTTATGATTCAAGCTAGCATTTCATTCAAGATCTATCACATTCTTGAAAGCAAGAATCAAGGTATACATCCATTGGACCACTTCATACATGTTTGCATCGCTTCATTGCTAAGGTTTAATGAGTTGCAAAATATTATTTTGTTCATTCATCATTCTCCATTCCTATTTCATATTATTTCAAGGTTTGATTACGAAAAAGGGGTTTGACAAAGGAAAATACCTATCCACTAACAAAACAACATTTTCGCCTCTTTTTAGTGTGTGATTTGCAACTTTAGATTGAAGACACACTAAAGAGAAAGTTTGGAGAAAGTTGTCACCTTGCATTGGAGATGCTTGGAGGACTTCCATAAGTTACAAATCAGGGTTTCAGACCTAGAAATCAATTGGGAAGCACAAAGCAAACCTTGAAGACTAGATTCATACCTTAATTTTTTAGAAATGCCTAACTAGATTGATTCGCCACTTTTGGCGTATGAGTCCTAGTTTAGGTCAAAATTCAAATTTCTACAGATTTGGATACCCATTTTCTAGATTCCTATTTCTGCATAGAAACTCAGACTTGGGACTGATTAGATTAGCTTGTCGTATGATTCCTATTCAACAATAAAGTCAAAATTTCCAACATTTAAAAAATCTGTCCAGTCATCTTCAGATTTCCAGGTGTACACATTTCATTTTGCAGATTTCTATTTTGTTTTACATACTTTTCTAGGTCATTTAGTGAAGCATTGCATCATATCAAGGTTAACTATTACATCTTGCATTATATTTGTCTTTCCAAGCCCTAGCTTGGTGGTGAACCCCTCATTAATCCCTAAACATACCTTAGGATACCCTATTGTTAGATCTCTTCCTCTGTTCTTCATTAGATTGAGATCTCTAAGGTGTCCTTGAGTGTAGCGAATGTGAGATAGGAATCCCACTCTTGTGCTCCATTCCTCAAAGGTGGGTGTAAACAAAGATTTTGGCACCTTAATGCTATTTAACTCTTCTAGGGTTTTTCACCTAAAAGGAGAGAGATGGGCCAAAATGCAAATGTCTACTCTCAAGATTACTATAAAGAGGGATGTAATATGCTTAAATTTGATATCTAAATGTAACAAACTAAAAAGGAAAGATGATCATTAATGTTAAACCTAAGAAATGTAAAGTGTTGGAAAACACATTGTGATATGAAAACATGAACTAAATGACCTAGAAATGCAAATAGAACCAAATAGAAAGCTGTAAGAAAAAAGGTATGCAACTGAAAGTGTGTTGTAGACTTGAAGCAACTCTGAAATTCTAATTTTTAAGCATGGTGGGACACTTAGGCTAGTTGGGGTGACTTAGTCCCAGATCTAGAAAAATTCTGGAAAACTATATTGAAGCCCATTTTGGCCAAATGCGTATCCAAATCTATAAAAATTTCTGAAAATAGGTCCACTTCTGAATTTTTGAAAATTTGGAAGTGGAAACGAAATCCCTAGGTCTGCACTCTGGTTTCCCACAGGGGTCCGCTTCTGAAACTTTGATTTTTGGGCCTAAAGGTGACTTTTTGTTGATATTTTGGCTAGGTCAACAAAGAGATGTCTTCAACAAGTCTTCAACCTTTTCTTTAATGATCTTCAAACCCTTGAAGTTCCTGAATCTTCAAACACATAAGACAAGAAGGAGAAAATGTTGATTGTTAGGGCACGAGGGTTTGCCTTGGTCAAACCCCTTTTAGGTAAATAAACCAAAATGATGAAAGAATGGAATGAAACATGCAATACTGGAGTTGATTACCTTGCCATGATGTTTGATCTTGAATTTCTGCAAAAAAAAAATGAAGAATCTACCCTTGAATGTCTTTGGAAGCTATATTGATGACTTCCAATGATAAACCCTAGCTTGCTTGACTTGAGAACAAGATGAGTGATGAGTTATGAATTAAGATGAGTTAGGAGATTGTATAATATGTAAAAATGAGGAGAAAAACACTTATTTATACACTCTTATGCCTAAATTCCCAAAGAATACCTCATCATAGGCCAACCTTAGGTCTTAAAGAATAAAAACCTAAAAGAAATTTGAATTAATTTTGATTTTTGTGCCACATGGGACTAAGTCACCCAAGGTGGTGACTTAGTCCACCTAGGAAATTTTTAGTGGATTTCAGAGATTAAGATGTACTAAATATTGTTATTGGGTTCTTCTTCAACAAGACACATAATTAAGGCTTGTAAGTGTATAAAGGGGCCATTTAAAGCATAAAAAAGGTGTAAATATTGATGACAAGCCTAGGAAAGTGTGAAATTTTGTTACAACACTTTGAAATAGGTCTTGGTAAGGTTATTTAGGTGAATTATAAAATTATGGTCCTAGAAAAGTGTGAAGATGTGTTACAACACCTTACAACACTCTTGCAAGACATCAAAAAATGAATTTTATTTAATTTGCAAGGGCCCAAGACCTAATTTGGATGTGTAAACACCTCACAACACCAAATCAAGGCCTCATTAAGTCCAATTTGTCATCAATTATTCCCATATCAAGCAAAGTATACACTTTTTGGCCACACATTAAGCTCACACTTTAGTGAGAGGATGAACTTGCTTCAAAATCTTGCTAAAGTAGCCATTAAAGTTGAGTACCAATGCAGATGACAAAGAATGACAAAGATCAAAGGTGGTTGAGCAAGCCTCCAGGATCTAAGATCCTAAGTCAAGCCAACATAAGCATGAAAGGACACATAGAACAAGATAGGCAATCATGCAATGGAAAGAACTAGAAGGAAATGAAAATGGGGTGGATCAAGCTTCAACCATCTATCCAACAAGTTGTGGATTAGATCTAGGCTTGTTTGTTTGAAAATGCGTACTCACTCTAGGCTGACAAAACTTCTTGGTTGTCTGTTGGGTGAGAAGGCCAAGGTATACTCACTCTGGGGGCCATGAAACTTCTAGTTGTCTGTGGGGTGAGAAATCCAAAACATACTCACTCTAGGGCTACAAAACTTCTGGTTGTCCGTGGGGTGAGAAATCCACAAAAGGTGAGAAACATACACTCGGTTGGTATGCACTCACACACACACACAGGTGGCTTTGGGGAAAGTTGTGTCACTAGTTGGGCTTCTCGCTTAACCATACCAAAGTTATACCTCCTGATAACATTGATTAGGTGCCACAAAAATGATCTTCGAGCTCTATGAGGTAAGCAAAACTTTGTATGCTTGGAACTCATAGACAAACAAGATGGCACCACAGGCATGCAAGCTGTATTATACAAGGTGGCCATATGACAATTGTTGTAAATGTGAAAATAGTGCAAGGAATATCCAAAGGGATATTGCTTAGGTCGTACAAGGTCTCATCTTAGGGAACATTGTGATTAACATTTCCAAGAGAGGAAAAAGGGAAAATGGTCTCATCTTGTTTCCAAGAGAGGACAAGTGCAAGATCTCATCCTGGGAAACATTGTACCTAATGTTTCAAAGAGAGGAAATCACAAGAAAAAGAAAATCACACAATGAAATGTGAGTGTGGATGTATGCCCCCACTTTAGAGTAGTTGCTAACACCATTATTGTGAGAAATTTCTTTAAAGTAGAAGGAGAATATGAGAGCTTACTTAGAAAGCCTTATGCCAAGTCATATGTTTTCGATAAGATATGTCATGAAGAAAGGTATTATGTCACATGCAATCCAACTTAAGGCATTTCATCCACATCCCAAGCTTGCTCTTATATGTTCATGAAAGGTTAACAACTTGTCAAGAGAGGAAACAAAAAGTGACAAGGGAGAGTGAAAATTGGTATCAATTAGAGGAATTAGGTTCCCCCACAGAGGAAAGCATACCAAACTCCTAAAAATGTTGGATTTTATGACTCAAAGCCTTACATTCATTAGTGGAATGACCATGAACTCTATGATATGCACAAAATGAAGTCTTGTAATAGAATTTATTTTGAGTTCTTGGAGGAGGGGTGATCAAGTGATCTTGGAGGAGTTTAGACAAGATACCCTCTTGATTAATGGGAGAAGATGGTCCTGTAGTTTTTTTCAAAAATACATTTTTCTTAGTATTAGTTGTCATACCTATGCAAGATTCTATAAATTGTGATATTTTGTTCTCTCCTTTATAGGAGGGTGTAAAATCTAATGAATTCAATTCATTAGTGTTTGCATGATGAAATTGATAGTAAGCAAAGATGCATTGATGTTGAGTGAAGGCTTGGTGATTTCTATCAAAGAGCAATAACCAAGACCATAATTTGTTTGTTGTGTAATAGGATCTATAGGGTTGTGGATACCTTGTTTGTGAGCACCACATCCTTTTCCACTATAGCCAAGTTGCTTCATAAGTTCATAACCTTTTCCATAAATCTTTTTCATTGCCTTGGAATCGGGTGGTTATTTGTTATTGTGTTTGTCAAAGGTTGTTGTGTAGTTTGCTTCTTTGTCTAAAGTGGCTAAGGTGGATGCTTTCTAAGTGTTGTCTAAATTTTTTTTTTACCTATTTGAATTTTTGTGTATGATCTTATACTAGCCCATGAAGTCATGTGCAAAATCCAAGGAACCCCAATCATCATGTAATAACTTCGTGGCTTGTTCACTATGTTGTTGTTTGTCCTTTTGTTGTGTAGGTTCCACTTGTATGGTTGGTGGTAATGTGTTCAAGGGGTTCTCTTTGGTTTTATCAAGTTGCAAGAAAATATAAGGCTCATGATCAACGTTGAGTATGCACACTTTGCCATTGTAGATGTATTTCATTTTTTGATGAAGAGTGAAGAGTGGAAGGCACACCATTCATTTCATGAATCCATGGCATGCCTAGAAGAAGGTTATATGGAAGATCATGAGGCATAACCTGGATTGGTGTGTTTAATGTGACTTCTCCAACTGTAATAGGTAAAGTGATCACACGAAGTGGTGTCTTTTCAACATTGTCAAAGCCCTTAATAGATAAAGATCTGGGTTGAATTTTTGACTTATCAACACGAAGCCTATCCAAAAGGTTTGTGCAACACACATTAAGGGATGAGCCATAGTCAATAAGGGTTCACTTTATCCCTATCCAATTGTATCAAGCAATGATCATGAAAGCTTCATTTTGTTTTCTCACGTCCAAAGGGGGTAGTCCACTCTAGTGGAAAACAATGTTGGAATTTATTCCTTGGATCATGGCTGCTATGTCAGTTGGTTGCACATTAGAAGGGATAGGCACTTGTTGCAAGGCTGATTGGATTATGTTGTGATAGTGAGGGGAGGCTTTAATAAGATCCCACAATGATATCTTAGCAGGAGTATTCTTTAGTTGTTTGACAAGATTGTACTCCTTTCCAGTAGGAAGTCCTGGTGAGAAAGGTCTAAAGGGGATAAGATTAGGCAAAGGTAAGGGTGTTGGGGTTGGTTGCAGTGGTTGTGGGTTATTTCAAGTGCTATATGTATGAGAAAAGGTATTATAACTTAGCTACTGCGACAAATTAGTTTGAGGTGGGTATAGGGTGAATTCAGGTTTGTGCGGAGTTTGTTTGTGTGAAGGGGGATAAAGGATGAGTTGAGGTTGAATAATATTAACATCCCTTGGTGAATGAGAGGCTAACATAGGCTCTTAATTTATTTTCAAGGGAATAATATTACTATCAATGCTATCTTTGCCTTGTATGATGATATTCTCCCTAGAAGGAAAGTATTTAGGAGAACAACAAACCTCATCTTCTTTAAAATTAAGGCTTGGTTCATCCAAACTAACTTCATCAAAACTAAGGGAATTATTAATAGTTGAATGTGTTTGATGATTGATAGTGAGAAGAGGAGAAGAAGACTCTATTTGATTGTTGGTTGTTTCTAAGGTCTCATTATCTTATACCATATTATCTACCCTACTAGGAAAGCTTGCAATATGTTCATCCAAATTTGAAGTTTGTAAATTAGCTTCATCACGAGTGGGGGAAGAATCAAGAGAAGGACCATTATGGTTCTCAAAGAGATTATCCCAAGTGGCAGGAGCATTAGGGAAGGGAGGGTCAATATTCTCATAACTCATAATAGGTATGTATTTTAACACCAACCTATCCTCTTTACATCGAGGATGGATATTAGGAGATGGACAAGTTTGATTATCATGGTTATTGAAACTAGGTAAGGTGATATTTAGAAGTATGTCTATGATCTCATGCTCTTGTTGTCTAACATCTTCCAAAGGGGAATAAGGAGATGGAGAATCATGACTAGCAAAGCTTGTAACTTCCCTCACCAAAATACCTTCGTCACTAATAGGAGAGGTATTGGGAGAAGAACAAGTATGTGTGTTATGATTGTCTACACTTCCATTCGCATGAATGGGTAATGTAGGAGTTTGGTCAAAGCTATGTTCCTCATAGTTGTAATCGAAATAAAAATCATAAGAGGGGATATCATGTTTATAAAATCCATGTTTAATCAAATCAAAGACACATCTTGTGAAAAAGAACATGCTATGGAAAAGTAAATAAAGTACAATTTTCAAATGTAAAACAAAGTAAGTTGTTGAGTATGTTACACAATAAGTTGAAAAATGGAATATTGGAAATGCAAATGTGAAATGATACAATGGATGAAATGAGCTATTATAAACTAGATCTAGAATGAAATGCATGTTATAGAAACTTAGCCAATTGATATAGATAGGTAATGGCACCAAACAAAAGCTTAAAAATAGGGTTTTCAGCTCTGTAAAAGGTTGTTTTAGGGGGGAACAAGGACTAATTCTCCCAAGGTGGTGACTTAGTCCTAGTAGAGATTTTTTTGAGATTTTTCAAATTTTTTTGATGGGTTTTGATGGTCTCTATACTATATAATGTATTCCTAAGATGAAAATGCAAAATTTTAGAGATTTTCAATGATTTAAGATGCAAAAATGCTCGTAATTGAAATTATTTAAAAAATTACTACCCTAAATTGATTTTTTTGACCTAAATGCATAAAAAAAATGTTCCCAGAAGTTTCCATACTTATAGTATATGATATTAGGAGGCTTAGGAAGCATAGTATATGATATTAGGAGGCTTAGGAGGCATAAAAATGAGGTTTTTGATATTGTATTAGACATTGAAAAAAGGTAAACTTGATTGAAGTTCAAACCTATCAGGGCCAGACCAAAAAGTCTCTTGATATCAAATTTTCACAACAAGACATAATCAAACATGCACCCTATGGTCCTCTTTGCATAGTTGGAAGAATCAATAACAAGCCTACTAATGGGATATTAATTGATCTTGTCTATGTAGAGAATGTGATAACTGATGAATTTTTATTTTTGCATGAACTTTATCAAGATACTTATGAAAAATCAAAAGAATGGATCAAGATGCATAATGGTTTTTCTTTCCCTATCACAGGTTCAATGACTTTACCTTTGAAAGTTGGACCAAAATAGTTGAATGTATCATTTTCCATCATCCTATGTTTAGATCAATTTTGTGTGAAGTTAGGCTATCCATGGATTTTCTCCATGAATATCATCCCTTTAGTTGTGCATAGATATTTAAAGTTTCCCTTTGGAAATGAGATCATTACTATAAACCAATTGATTTATTTTTGCCTGAACTTGTGGAACCTATTAATCCTCGTGAGGACTTCTTTTTCAAATCCTATCAAAAGTTTTTAAGGTGAAACACATAGTTGAACTTTCTCTTCCTAACATGCATCGACCTATCATTGATGAGAACAAGATTGAACCAAAAGTTCATTTGAACATTCAAGACAATACAACTATAGATACTATTTCATACAAGAGACCAAGAGACATGAGTCCCATTGTGCCTCCTAAAGTGAAACAAGTTTGTAGAGCTAAAGAGATTATGGTTGAACAACTTCCTATGGCTCCTTCTGTTCCTCCCTTAAGGGAAGAAAATAAATCTATGGTTGATAAACCCTCTCCTGCATAATCAAGAATTGAAAATCAAACAAGAAGAAAGAAAAATGCTAGTGAGTGTAGGTGTAAATGTCATGCTATTGCTCATTTTATACAAAATCAAGATACATATATAACTCAAGCAAAGCATGATGAATCCACCCCTTCACTGCAACATGAAAACTCTACAACAAAACACAAACAAAAAACCTCTATGGATATTATCACTAGACCTCTTATTGTGATAAATTTGAAAGATGATAATGAAACTGCTAAGATTGATGAGGAAGTGCATAAGGAGTTAAATTCATTTTTTTTTCTATGAGCTTAAAAGACAATTTTCCTAAGAAGAGTGTTGAATTTGGTAATTTTCCTAGTACAACACTTGATGTTGTCCCTTTGGCTAGTTATCCATCTTTTGTATATACTGAACAAAATTGGGATGTAGATGACCTTCTCATAGGTTGACTCACATATGTCATACTAGTCTTTTCTTTAATTTTCTTTTTCATGTTCTTTGTGTGATTGCATGTTTGTGATGTGATCCCCTGTATCGTTATGTTTGATGTTTCTCTCATATTTGTGACATTCCTCTATTTGTATCTTAATTCTTCTATATGCGGTAACATTTTTATTTTCTCTTGTCTTGTGTTTTCCTTTTGGGGATGATGCAAGGTGTTAAGAAATTTTGGTCTCTTCCATGTTTACCCAAAATATTTTTCTTTGTTTTCACTCTCTTTGTGTCATTCTTCCTTGATATATGAGTTATTTAGGGTGATGATGTTATTGAGAGCTCTCTAATATCATTGTAGCAAAGACATATGTTGACCCTAAATCCATGGATCTCTTATTTATTTTGGGATTTCGTTTTTGGGGAAACCCCTCTTCATGATGCAACTTTATTTGGAACATATGACTTGGCATAGGGCTTTTGGAGTAAGCTCTCATATCCTTTTTCTTGTGAGAATTTATCATTTTCTAATTTAAAGTAATTTCTCACAACATGGTGTTAGAAATTTCTTTAAAGTGGGGGACATACATTGGAATTATCATTTTGAAAAAAAATCATGTTCATTGTACAATCTTCTTATTTCATATGATGCATCTTTTTCTTGGTGGTGTCATTGGGTTTGATATCCTCCAAGAGTGTGACCTTTCTTAGCATATCACTTTCCTCTTAATGGTGTTGTGACACACTGCACTCCCTAAGTTGTTAATCTTTTATCCTTTGACTTGTCCTCTCTTGGAGACATTAGGCACGATGTTCCCTAAGTAGATACCTTACACGAACTAAGCAAAACCTCTATGAACATGTAGTTGTTCATATGTGGCATAACACAACTTGCTAAACCTTATGGATATCGAACCTTTATGTAGTCACCTAGAATAATACACCTTGCTTGCATGTGGGGCCATTCCTTATTTTTTCATAGTGCTTAACATAACACAACTTGTTAAGCCCTATGGAGCAAAAATATTATATGTGTGGCACCCTATTAGAGTTATCAAAGGGATAAATTTGGTATGGTAAGTACAATGAGAGCCTAGAAAGAGGCATGAATTTCTCACTAAGCCACTTTCTTTGGGGCTCACCTAGTGGACAGTTGGGGTTCCGCTAATGGGGGTTTATATGGACCTCCCTTCGATCGAAAGGGTCAGGGGGTTCGCTTGAAGGGGGGTCTATACGAACCCCCCATTTTCCCCCTTCTCCTCCTCTTCTACCAAATATCTACAAATTTTTTCCTTTCGAAGCTCGGGTTGAGCATGAAAATGGAGGAGACTTCACATACGCAACTGGATGATGGTAGTCCCCAGAATAGGCTATCCATCAAATACAATTTTAATATGTTTTGGTTTTATTATGTATATTTTTTTAGTTTGATTAAACGTAGCTTTTTCACCAAAAATCAAGCTCTCTATTTTGCACATGTGGAAAAATAGAAGATTATAATTTTTTTTTGAAAAATATCAGTGCACTGGATATTGATGTCCCTGATCTAACAAAAAAAGGAATTTTGATACATTAAAAAAAAGTTATGTTTTAGCTAGTAAATCATGTCAAAATTGTAACTAGTTTGAATTTGAAACTTAATTAAGAAAAAAATATTCAATGAAATTCTATGAAAACAATTCTATGCACTAGATATTGTAGTTACGAATCTAAATTCGAAAAAATTGGAATTGTATCGTTCATAGAATAAAAGTTATATGTTAGCCAGTAACATCACTCTTTAAAAATTGTGTTTACTATTAAAAAATAGTTTTTTAAGTTGATGTAAAAAGAAGTGCAAAATGATTCCAAAATTTTTGAACTTTTTTTTTTTAGAATTTACAAAAAAAATGTCACAAATCACTAGTTTGCATCATCTTCAAATTACTCATGGTTTAGCCACTATAGGTGCCCGAAAGTGAAGATTTAGTTAAAAAATTCAGTTCAATGTCTAGTTTGGCCAAAAATTGTAAACTAGTATTGTGAGATAACCCCTTGATTATCTACTTTAGTGTGAGTTTGATGCAAGGTCATCCTCTCACTAAAGTGGGGGCTAAATGTAGTGTAAGAAAATGTATCCTTATATTTTCACACTTTGTTTGGGCCCTCCTAGTTAAATGGACTTAATATTATCTTTATTAAGTGTTGTTAAATGTATTTATTTACACTTTCACACTTATTTAGGTATCCTTGAATAAATTGAACTTAATTATTCCGTAATAAGCCCTTTTATGCATTTACAAGCCTAATTAATTGCAATTTCCAAAGGGGAAACCTAACAAAAATTAATTCCAAAACATTATAATTTACATTGGAGAATGTGTGTTCCAAGTTTAGGGGCTTGGGAACCATTCACCCATGGGAGAATGGGTCCTCCCTAAGCCTTAGGAACCCATTTTTAATTATTTTTTTGTGGGATCTTAAGGTTTCTTTAAAATTAAAATTCTGATTGTTGGCTTGTAATTTTTAATTTTAGGGAATTAAGGTTACACGTGTATAAATACAAGGTTATTTTCAATCAAGTTAATCCTAAGAAGCTAAGAAATTCAATATCAAATTCTCAAGAGCTAATATTATTTTCAGGAGCATTCAAGAGCATTATTATTAGAGATTTATTGCAGCAATCAAGATCAAGTCATCATGTCAAAGTATTCTTGCATCATGGATGTTGTTTGAGCTAACATTGTGGTGTAGGTTTTATGATCAAGTGAATCATTTCAAAGCACTATTTCAAGCACATTCAAGTATCAAGATCTATATCCATTGAAGCCTTTTCATGCAAGTTGCAGACCTTTATTATCAAGATCCATTAATGGTTTTTTGAGTGGTAACCTAGCACTGTTAATTCTTCATTCCCACCATGCTATTTCATTTCATTTCAAGGTTTAATTACCAAAATGGGGTTTGACCAAGGAAAACCCCCATTCACAAAAAAAAAAAAAACATTTTTCTCCTTTATATGTGTGTTTGCAAATTTAGGTTGAAGAGTTTTTGAAGACCTATTGAAGAGAAAAATTGAAGAAGTCAAAGTTGAAAAATTTGTCATCTTTTCATGGAAACTCATCTACAAAATTCATTTCCAAATTTCTAACATTGAAACCGAGAGAAATTTGAAGCTACAAATCTGCATCAGAGGCTCCCAAGAGTTAAGAAAAATATTTGAAGGTGGACCCTTTCACCCTAGGGTGAATTAGTCTTTGTCAACATTCTAAAACAACTTTTTGGTGATAGGTGCAAGCTACTCTACCTTTCTTAGATTTATAGTTTATCAATGGTTTCTGTTTGTCATATAGTTTGTCTTCATATTGCAAGTTTGAATTGGCATGATTGGATTGATTTTACATCTTTTATTTATCTCCCAAAAGTGTTGTTTAGTCCATTTCAACTTTTAACCCCCATCCCTCAAATCATACGGAAATCAACAGACCTTTACTTTCAAATGGTTGATTCACCTAAGGGTTGATAGTCAATTCAAGGTAGTGATCTCATTTCCTAATGAGATAAAGGTGATTAGGCTCATCACACCATTTCCATCATTTCATATTGGCGAACCTATTATAATCCCCTTTATATCACCTACCTCTCCCTCCCTCTTTCCCTCCACTCTCCTTCTCTCCTTTTCTCTCTCCCCCTCCCCATCTCCCTCTCTCAATACCTCTCTCTCCCCTTCCCTCTTCACTTCTCTCTATCTCTACTCACCCTCTCTCTACCTACCTCTCACTCTATCCCTCTCACCTTACCTCTCTCCCCCCTTAAATTTGTAATTCTCACTATATTTCCTCACCCTCCCTCTCTCTACCTACCTCTCCCTCTTTCCCTCCCACCTTATATCTCTAATTCTCTTTATCTCCCATCTCCATCTTCCTCTCTATCTACCTACCTCTCCCTATATCCATCCCATCCTACCTCTATATCTATATCTCCCTTCCCCCCTCCATTTATATTTCTCTTTGTCTCTCTCTCTATCTTTACCCGCCCCTCACTCCATTCCTCCCTCATCCCTCTTCTTTATCCCTTAAAATATTTGTATATATCTTCTCTCTCTCCTCTCTACCTCTCTACTTCCCTCTATCTTCCTCTCACATTCCCTCTCTACTTCTATACAAGTGATAGGGAGAGAGGGAGAGAGGAGAGATGGATATAAAGAGGGATAGATATCTAGAGATAGATATGACTTGGGAAAAATATAGGGGAAGAGAAAGGGAGAGCGATAGGTAGAGAGAGGGAGATGGAGATGGAGATAGATAGAGAGTGGGGAGGGATAAATAGATAAATATATATGTAGTGTAGGAAATTGTATACCCTTTACAATTTCACACTTTATTTGGGCCCCTTAATTTATTGGACTTAATTAAGCTTCTAATTTTCCAAATTATGCATTCTAAAGCCTTATTATTCCCATTTTATGAAAGGGAAACCAATATTTAATTAATGTAATTAATATTTTAATCACATTGGAGAATGAGTGTCATGGACTTATAGGTCGGGACCCATTAGCCTAAGGGTGAACGGGTCCCCTTTAAGTCCTAAGACCCATTCGCCCAAGGGTGAATGGGTCCCATTTAAGTCCTAAGACCCATTTTTATATATGATTTTTGTGGTATTTTAATGATTCAAATTTCATATGCAATTGCTAGCTTTTGGAATCTAATTTTTAGTAAATTAGAAAAACACCTATAAATACATAGTCTTTTTATCAATTCAAATCTAACATACATGATCAAATATTCTCAAGAGAAAATTGTAGTGTAGAAAAATGTATCCCTTTTACATAATTCTCACACTTAATTTGGAATTGATATTAAAATGGATATAGTTGTGCCTTATTTTTGCTGTTGTAAAGTGTACCTCCTTACACTTTGACACTTATTTAGGGCTCCTTTAATTAATTGAGCTTAATTTTCCTTAATTGGACCCTTTAATTCAAATCCAAACCTATTTTATTACATTTTCCGAAGGGGAAACCTAACATTCATTAATTCCTTAACATAATACTTCTCAATGAGCAATGTGTGTCCTAGGGTTAGGGACCTAGGACCCATTCTCCCATGGGAAAATGGGTACTCTGTTAGACCTAGGACCTAAATTTAAATTATGTTTTTGGTGGTATTTTAAAATATTCAAATTCATATTCAGATGTTAACTTGTGTTATTTGAATTTTGAGAAATTAAGGTTACATATCTATAAATATAAGGTTATTTCACTATGTTTCACCTAGATTTTCAAGTGTTCAATTACAAGAGCTAAAGTGGAGATCAAAGGAATTCAAGAGAAAATTTATTGAAGATTTATTGGCTCATAAATAAATATTCATTTGTCACATTAAAGTCTTCTTACATCATGCATGTTTTTGGAGCTAATATGATGATGTAGGTTTCATGATCCATTCAATTATTCAAAGCATTATTTCAAGCAAGATTCAAGATTCAAGATCCACATCCATTGAAGCCATTTCATGTAAGTTTATAATTTACATTCCAATGTTTATTCAAGGGTTTGTTGAGTTGTGACATTGAGTTGTTCATTCATCATTCCTTTCATGCTATTTTACCAAAATGAGGTTTGATGAAGGAAAACCCCCATTCACCCAAAACAAAACATTTTTCCCTCTTGATTTGTGTTTGCATATTTAGGTGGAAGAAACCTTGAAGGTCTCTTAAAGAGAAAAATTGAAGAAATTTTCAAAGTTTCAAAAGTTGTCATAAAAGTTGTCATCTCACAAAAACTAACTCTCAAAAATTATTTCCAACTTTTCAAACCTGAAACATGGGAAAATTGAAGGATTTAGATCTATAGAAGAGGCTCCCAAAAGTTGTAGACAAACCCCAACTTAGGAAACATTTTCCCCTTGGAAAATTAGTCCCAGATCAACATCAAAAACTGACTTTTGGTGAAATGTACACTCAAATATGCCTCTCTCTGATCTAAATTTCAATTTCTGGGTTTTTCAGTATTGAGCTTAGTCTTCAAGATCCAAGTTGTATATTGAATTTTGGAGCTAGTTTACAATTTTTAATATTTCTCCCCAAATTTTTGTTTAACTTAAAGCCCCATCCGAACACAAAAAGGAAATCTATAGATTCACATCTCGAGTTGACTCACCTAACCTGGGTTGTAAGTTAATTCTTTGTGCCGATCTCATTTCCTAAAGAAATAAATGAGAATAGGTTTATCTATTATAATTTTGGTGAACCCCCTATTTACCCACATTCAAACCTATTTTTTCGTTGTCTCATTCTAGTGAACTTGAGTTTGATCATTGCATTTTTCTAATTTTGGAGTCCATTTTCACCCTAGATCTAGATCTTTGATTCATTTGCATTGCATTGCATTGAATTGAATCTCATTTAGGGTTATTTAACTTGTATTATTTTTCATTTCATTTAGGGTTTTAGGATTGCATGTTTGCATCTCTTAAAATCTAAGAAATATAAAAAATCATTCGTTTTGCAAAGCATTTACATAACATTGCATCATAATTCATTTGCATTTGAAAATTGAATCAAAATTGCACATCAAATTAGGTCTTCTAGTTTGTCATTTTGTAGTAATTTGCATTTGCATTCAAACTTAATTTCACAAAAAATTCAAACTATAACTCACTATTTTAAATCAAAATCTGGAAACCACTAGAATCAACTTATAAATTTGTAAAAATATTTTTTAAAAACCCTAAGCTAGGACCCATTTTACCAAGGGTGAATGAGTCCCTATTCAGGGTTACTTCCTGAATTTATGGGCATTAAAAAATTAGTTTATGTATTTTGTTTTGTTGCTTTCATATATATTTTTTAGTTTGGAAAATTTATGTTACTTAAAATCGATCATATTAAGCTTCATTTGATAAATTTAGTGCATTGTTTGAATTCAAAATTACATTTACAAGGCATCATTTTCATGTTTTTACATAACATTATAAAAAAATTATTTGTTTGAAATCTAAAAATTGCTTTTACATATTTACATTGCACTTTACATCCTAGGTTATTTCATTGCATTTCACATTCTAGCCATTTTTGGTTTACATGAAGTTTGTGAAACTTGTATAAGCTTCACAACTTGGTGTCCTATTAGCAATACTGTTATGCAATGTAGTTTGAGACTCATGTCATCCTATGATACACAATTCACCATGGATATTGGGTTCTCCAACTCTTTCACCCATAGTTTTCATACTAATCAACCCACTATGGATCATAGTCCTCATAGTCTCATGTTGATTCCCACAAAGCTCCTCTTCTGGGGGTGATGATTTGACATTTAAACCTAAACAAAAGGTTTCTATAACACCCCAAAAGAGGTCCTCTACCTCAGAATTGTAGACCTCAAAAAATTGAGGATCTTCATCCACCATAGTAGGGGATAAATATGTCTACTACTCCTACACCAAAACCTTGGATTTTTCTTCACCCATCAATCCAAAACCAAGTTGCTCAGAAGCCTCAATAGATGTAGGTATAGTTGATCTATCCTCCTCATATTCAAAAAAATAAGGGAACACATCAAATGAGAGGAATGATTCCTCTACTATATCATTTTTCTACCTTTTTAATGCCTTGTTGCTCCAACACTATTTCATCTTCAATTTTTTCTTACAGCAAAGCAAGACACTCATTATTTTGAGCACATGAAGGCTCTACAAAAATAGCCTCCTCAAGAAAAGGTTCTTGAAAGGAATGGATGCTCTCAAAACTTGGGATCTCCAACATAGGAGATTGGCTTGATGGCACAAGAGGTTCAATAGGGGTTTCAAGAGGCTGATTAGGATTCTTGAAACTAAATATTTTATGCTTACAAACCTCTTGCATAATAGGTTGTTCTAGAAAAAAAGGAGGGCTAATAGAAGTTTCAAGAGGTTTCATAGGGTTCTTGAAACTTACAAAGTTATGCTTTCTTACCTCCTCCTCAATAGGTTGTTTTGGAACAAATGGAAACCTATTTGTTTGAAACTAGGCACACAAGGGGCTACCTGAATCTCGAGTGCTTTTGCTAGTGCAAGGGAAATAATTTTTTTTTCTTCCCAGAATTAACACCATTTACTATATACTCCTCTTGTTGCTGCCTTCTTTGAGCCTCCAATTTCTCCTCATACCTCCATGAAGCTTCTAACTCTTTTTGTTGTGAATAATGAGCTTGATGGAAAAACTCATCATGTTGTGGAAAAAACAATGCTACCCCTAGTAGGCTTGATTAGCCCACTCTTCTTGTTGTAGGTCAAACTTTTGTTGTCTCTCAAGCTCATCAATTTTTCTATTGAAATCAAAGAGGAACAAGGCTGATTTTGAAAATGATGAGTCTCTTGGGGTTGCTGATAAGAATATGTATGCATCCAAGAAGACTAAGCAGGGTGGGGTGGGTGGTTAAAATTTTGAAAATATTGAGAGCCCACAATAGCAGGGTTCCGTGGAATAAAATGGGAGGTATAATCAACCCGATGTGGTTGATTGGGAGATGTAGAGACAACAATATCATGAAATGGTGGAGTAAACATGTGGTTTCCATTAAAACTTGACATTTTTAAGAACGAGAAACACTTTGAAATTTTGAACGAAAAATGGACTGCCCAACCAAATATTTTGGGTACATACCAAAAAAGTCGTCCAAAGATGTATCTTGCAGAGTCGCTAGGTGCTTGTAGAACACCTCTACAAGTTGAAACGTTGAAGAAGGCACCACTTCCTCAATGACATGAAATGAAACTAGGCTACTTGAACCAACTAATTTTGAACGGAGTCTCCATGTTGTTTAAAGATATGCCTCAAAAGGAAAAATGTGTTGAAGAAAACACAAAATTCTTTAATGGAAAGTAGTCCCACCAAGCATGCCAAAAATTGTTGTCACATGAAATTGCACCTTGTTGAGCACAAAGCTCAACATTCCATTGACACAATGGAAATGAACTCAAGGTGTGGGACCTTTGGGAATATGAGGTCAAATATCCAGAGAAGGTAAAATTCCTTTTCAATCCAAGTGCAATGTGTTGGTCCAACTCAACACATGAAAAACTACCACTACCCTACTGTAACAACTAATAGGGGAAAAGGGTTAGAAGGAATGCATGGAAGGGAAAGTGAAGGTGATAAACCAAGATGGAAAGGTTGTTTCTTCCTAACTGATATTTCACAATACATCGTTGAAGAGGGGAAAGGGGACTTTCACAACGCTTTGTTTGTTTGAATTTCATAGGCATACAAGAAGGTAAGGGTTTGACAAGGCACTGGAAGGTAAGAGGGTTTCACAACCAACAAATATAAAATTTTTAACACAATATACATGAATGAAAAATACAAAAAAACACTCAGATATGCAAGGTAATAAAATTACTAAAACAAAAAAGAGCTAAGAAGAGGAAAGATTGATCCATTCAATTGATGTAGAGGAAAAAAAGCTAATATTTATAATGGCAGAGTGTAAAATATAGTCTGCAAAAGAAAAACCCTAGAGGATCTAGAGGAAGAACCACAAAAAATATACAAGTTTTGCTTTTATATATCAAGCTAACTCAAATGAATACAATCAAACCCTAACCAAGCTAGGATTAGTAGTTAAAGAAATATCTGATCATGAAAACCATGCCAAGAGGAGCTTGGAGAGAACCAACCTACATGCCATCCATCCTGCCATAGAAAAATGTTTTCCAGAAAGTCATTCAAAATCGCTCACAAAATTAGGGAATTGGGTAAGGGATTGTTAGAAAGAGTAAGGTAGCAATAATGAATGAGCATGGTCACTTCAAATTGACTTGGAGTTAAAGAAAGCATTAAAGTTGTCCTTGAAGCCCTAAAAATAATATCTTGTAGCTAGGGAGTTGCACATTAATGGCATTATTTAACAAAAACATGCCAATCCATGGATAGTTGGGGCACTGGGCCCGAAAAACACCTTTGCAAGAATTTGAATTGAATGGTTCAGACCCCAAAAATATGTCTTCATTAGAGGTTGGGCATTGGGCCTACCTCATGCTTATGCTTTCATCAAAATTTATGTGCACTAGCATTGAGTCATTAGATATTGGGTGTTGGGCCATTGGAGGATGGGCGTCGAGCCTGTAGCTTACTGCACACCAAAGGAAGAAGGAAACCGTGACCACCAAAAAGAACCTTCCTTGAATGAGAATCAGGTATCAGGGAGATTGGTTACCTATTACCGAAGAAAGGTAAGAGGCAATGGAGAAGGCCGAAGGCTAACATGCGAAACCCGATACTTAGCTGAATTTGGAATCAAGGAATTGGTAGGAAAAATAGATGGAAGGAGAAGGGTGAAAAAGAAAGCATGCAAGTGATAACATTGTACCTTGAAGGATTGAGCGTCAGACCCTCAGGCATGACCGATGAAAGGGAAGGTTGAAGGCCGACACCTAAAAGCTTAATGAAAATAGAGAAAGGAGATGGAGGTAGAAGGATGGAAGAGGAGAGAGATTGGTAAGGGGTAAAGGGTAAAGCCAAAGGCTGACACTCAAAAAAATTAGAAGAAAAAAGGGAAGGAAGAGAAGAAGGAGAAAGAGGGATGGAGAAAGCATGTAAGGTAAGCAAGTAAGAGACAACTCAAAAACCTAAAAATCTGGGATTGCCAAAATTTAGGAAACTTCAAGGAGAAAACATGCAAGATGGCCCATGTGGGATCTCTCATATCAGTTATCAATGATGGGACATCAAAGGGGGGCATGAGAAGTCAATAGTAACTAGGACTGAAAATGCATGTATGTTGTGGCACCATAGATTGGGTCACATTGGTGAAAAAGGTCGTAAGACCATACTAGATAAGAGACTAGTAGATTGTATTTCTGATTATTTTGTAGGTAAGAGTGATTTCTATGAACATTGTGTGTTTGGTAAACAAAAAAGGTCATCATTTCCTAAAGGAGTTAGTAAGGCTAAGGGACTTTTAGAACTTTTTCATTCGAATGTATGTGATCCAATGGATGTTGATTCTTTGATTAGATCTCAATATTATGTTTCCTTTATTGATGATTTCTCAAGATATGCTTAGATTTATTTTATGTATTCAAAATATGGAGTTTTTGAACACTAAGTTAAAGGAATTTAAAGCCTAAGTTAAAAAGCAATCAGATTATAAGATAAAAGTATTGAAAACTGACAATGGGAGTGAATATTGCTCTAAAGAATTTGGTGAGTTTTTACAAACATGCATGAATTGTTAGGAAAAATACTACACCTTAGACTCCCAAAAAAAATGGGGTAGCAAAAATAATGGACCGTACACTAATGGTAAGAACTAGGAGAATGTTAAGTAGTGCTTAGCTAAATAAATGCTTTTGGGTAAAAGTTGTTGGTATTGTTTGTTATTTAATAAATACAACTCCTTGTAAAGCTATTGTTGATAAAATGCCTTATGAAATGTGGTTGAGTAAAAATCCTTCAGTTTCACTTTTAAGGGTCTTTGTTTGTGATGATTTTGTTCATGTGCCTCAAGAAAAGTGATCTAAATTGGATCCAAAAGGTCAAAAATGCATCTCTATAGGATATGGTGAGAATGTAAAAGGTTATAAGCTTTGAAATCCTCTAACATGTAAAATGATCTTTTCTAGAGATGTTATTTTTAAGGAATTTAGAGCTAAATTAGGTGAAGAACAACCAAAGGTAAAGAAAAAGATGATGCACATTGAAAATAAGAAGGAAGATTCACATGTGAAAGAAAAAATAGATGGACTAGAATATGGAGAAGAAGAAGAGAGTTCAAGTGAAAGTTTTGAATCTGAGTCTGTTATAATAGAGGAAGTCAATCATAATGAATAATAGGAGGAAAAACCTCTTACTCCACCTTTGAGAAGGTCCACAAGACAATATAATCCAATTGATAGGTATAGCCCACCAAATTTCTATTGTAAGTTTACTTTATTTAGTATTGGCGATGAACTTAGATCTTATAGGGAGGCTCTATCTTCTAAAGAAAGTGAGTCTTTGATGTAGGCCATGCAAGAGGAGATGATGGCCTTGGATAGTTGTGATAATTGGGATCTTGTTATTTTTACCAAAGGAAGGAAGCCTATTGGATACAAGTGGGTATATAAGAATAATTTTGAAGTAAATAGTTTGTTAGAGCAATACAAGGCTCGATTGGTGGCCAAGGGCTACTCCGAGAGAGAGGAGGTTAATTTTGGTGAAATATTCTCTTTTGTTGCTATGATAACCTCTATTAGATTCCTATTATCTATTGGACCGTCGCTTGTTATTTTGAGATAGGGAAAATGAATGTTAAAATTTATTTCTTGTATGGTGATCTTGAAGAAGAGATTTATATGTGACAATCTAATGGTTTTATTGTGAAAGGAAAAGAGCACTTGGTTTGCAAGTTAAAATGGTCATTGTATGGTTTGAAACAATCACCCATGATGTAGTACTAGAATTTTGATGCCTTTGCATGAAATTTGGGTTATGTTAGAAGGGAATATGATCACTGTGTTTATATTAAGATTATTGATGATCATATATTGATTATTGTCTTATATGTTGATGACATGTTGTTTATTGGTAACAATAAGGCAATGATTAGGGAGCTCAAAACCAAATTTTTTGACATGTTTGATATGAAGGACTTGGGGATTGATAGATATATTCTTGGGATGAAGATCAATAGGTATTAGGTACATAGAAAGCTTTGGTAAGTTAGAGTAAGTAGAAACTATTATACAAAGGTTTAAAATGTAGGATTATAAACCAGTAAATATTCCATTTTCGGTTGGTACTAAGTTGAGTTCAGACATGTTTCCTAATTATGATAATGATATTGAAGAGATGTGTAATGTTCCTTATGATAGTGTCATTGGTATTTTAATGTATGCAATGGTTTGTACTAGACCAGATATAGCCCAAGTAGTGGGAATTCTAATCAAGTTTATGCCTAACCTTGGTAAAGAGCATTGAAATTTTGTTAAAAGGGTGTTTAGGTACTTACAAGGTACTTGCGATTATTTTTTGGTTTATCATGGTACTAATAATATGGATAATTCATTGGATATACAAGGTTTTGTTGATACAAATTGGGCAAGTGACTTGGATAGTCAAAGGTCCACTAGTGGCTATGTATTTACTTTGTTTGGAGGTTTAGTGTGTTAGATGAGTAAAAGACAACCTACAATTGCATTGTCCACCACTAAAACAGAGTATATGAGTGCTACAAACACCTCTAAGGAGGTTGAATGGTTAGAGAGACTTGGTATTGGTATTGCTTTTGATTGCAAGACAGTGAAGATCATATGTGACAGTTAGAGTGCCATATGTTTGGATAAGAATCCTACGTATCATGCTCATACTAAGAATGTTGATGTTTAGTATCACTTTTTATGAGAAACGGTTGAGAATGAATAGGTCATGATTGAAAAAGTAGACACTTTGGATAATATTGCAAATTCTCTCACAAAGTCAATAACCACAAATAAGTTCTCTTTGTGTAGGAAGGCCATGGGCCTTGATCACTATACTTGATAAATTATGTTAATGTATCTCTATGGGTGTAATTTACAATGTATGATGTCAAGTGGGAGAATGGTAGGATTTAGGTGACATCAACCTTGTAAATCCATTAATTAATTAATTTCCTAATGTTTTTTGTAAATTACCCATAAGAGGTGAAACTATTTAACCAACGGTGGTGAAATAACTCATGTAAGGACAAAGTTATTGTTACCGTTTGTCTTCTGGGAAAAGGAAAAAATAGCTAGGTATCCCATTTGGAATCTCCTATTTTTGGAGGGATATGGCTTCCATCATAAGTTGTAAGAGGATCTATGACAACTATGACAATATTCATGGTGGATTTGGTGGTTGTAAGGAGGTATCCATTGGGTTTTTATAGTTAGTTTTGTTGCCTTTTTTTGGTGATAACATATTGGTATTCATCCCCACAAGTTTCTATAAATTGGGGCTTTGGGCTTGAGTTCTTCATTCAAGTTTGTTCAATGTGTAGGTAAGAGGGTGTTGTTGGATTCTATAGAGTTATTTAGAGAAGTGCATTTCTGTTGTAATCTCTCTCATTGTATTAGTAATATACTTTCCTCTCTATTTTTATGGTTTCTCCATGTAAATATGGTGTCATGTGTTATGGTTTTCTATTTCTTTCTTTGATTCCGTAATCACATACATTTAAGGGTTAATATTTAGATTCAAATTTGTAATTATATTTGGTTAAAGTTCTTAATGCAAGAATTGTTCACCTTGTTTTACAATATGTACATGGAAATGTGTATGGAAATAATTTATATTTGACATGTGTATAGACTTGTATATGTATGTATATATGTACATGTATCTAGATATATACATACATACATACAATATATATATATATATATACATGTATGTAACATTGTATGTTTGAAGACCTCATAGAGTGTCAAATTCAAGTTCCCTAAATAGTTTACTATATGCTTGCATGTATGTGTGTATGTATGTATTTATGTGTACATGTGTATACATACATACATACAAGCATCCATTCATGCATACATATATATGTCTATGTGTGTATGTATATATGTATGTATCTTTATATCTACATACATATATAAAGATACACACACATATATGTATATATGTATATGTATTTATGTATGTATATGTGTGTGTGTAAATATAAATATATATAAGTATATGTATGATATTATATGTATATATCAATCTATATATAGATATACATACACACACACATATACATATATATATATATGTGTGTGTGTATATATGTATGTATGTATACATGTACATGCATATATACATACAAGTATAAATGTAAACACATACATGCATATATATATATGCATGATATGCATGTATACATACATACATACATACATATGAATGTATACATATATACATACATGTACGTACATACATACATATATCAATTTGAACCCTAAAATTATGTCAAATTGAAACACTAAAGAATTGTTTTGAATGTGCAACACAAATATATGGATAATTCAATTTTTGAACATAAAGATAGGGAGATTATTAGATTGTGATTAATTTTAAACAAACCAGAAACTATTGGGGGTTTATAGAATAAATTGCGACAAGATATTAGATAGTTTGTTTAACATCAAACATTCATTATGGAGTGTTTCAACTTATTCTAGTGAGAATTTAATAGCTATTCTCACCCAAATGTGAGAAATAGTTTCTAGTGATGTTTCATTGAGCACAATGTAACTAAATGTGCAAAAATAAATTATCAGAAGGGATTTCTTTCCTTGGTATGCCCCAAAAATAGTGTTAGGGAAAATCAAGTGACTAGATGTGTAGACCCTCAAATGGAACCATTGGTTTACCTTATTTTTCTTGACACGTATAGTTTTGATCCTAGTAACAACTAAATCCAATTATACTTTATATTGTAGTTGTATGTAGAGGTTCATTTAGGCCTCAATGTCTACTATTTATATTTTCATCCACATTTGGGATAGGGGTGCAACAGGTATGCGACAAAGAGCATATATTCATGTAGATAAACAACTTCCTTCTTATAGGATTTGGTTGGTGGGAAGATTCTTGTCATCTCTCCATCACTTACTGATATTGGAGATCATGTGGTCATTACTTTCCAAAGGAAATAAATTACTATGATTCTTGTTTGTTTTTTTTAATTTGTTAGTTATAAGAAAGCATGCTTTTCTATATCTTTCTATACTCTATCCATGATTGTCTCCTAACCATACCAATTATTATGATTCTTGTTTCTTTTTTTAGTTCGTTAGTTATAAGAAAGCATGCTTTTCTATATCTTTCTATACTCTATCCATGATTGTCTCCTAACAATACCAATTACTATAATTCTTGTTATTTTTTTTTAGTTTGTTAGTTATAAGAAAGCATGCTTTTCTATATCTTTCTATACTCTATCCATGATTGTTGTTCATTCTCCTCTTCAAACTTAAAATTTGGTGGTTCCTTGTGCTCTAGCTCTTCATGTGTGTTGGGGTATAGAGATCATTATAAACATATCTCATTATGTTTAATGATCCCTGATGCAGTTCAAAACTTGAGTCTCACCAGACTAGCAATTTTTACAACCTACACAATTTTAATCACAAATGCTAATCCATCAATTCAGAAAATTCAATTTTGCACAATAAAATTATTTGCAAATCCCCTTTTATTTATGTGACCAAATTTTCAATCATATACATATGATGCAATCTGCAATTTTTATTTTGTTTCCTAATTGCCCATTTCCCTGTTCAGGCACCCCTCAACTTTGATCTTATTTCCATTCATTTCTTCTTTGATTATTTACTCCTGCATAATCCTCCTATCTTATTTTCTCTGTAAATTATATTCTTATTTCGTGTCGCATCCTCTCTTTTCCAGCGCAACCCTATTTACCTCAGCTGCGTAGCATTCTTTTTTTCGATCATTACTTCACTTTGCATCTTTCTTTTCCTGTTGCCTTGTCTTCTTACACATCCACGCAGCCTATTCTCCTCTCCTATCACGTGCAACCCCTCTCCTCCTCACCTTCTACGCCACCCACTTCTACTCTTCTTTCAACTTCCCCTCGTGCATGGTCTTCCTTCTCTTCTCCCTTATGCCTCTGCCTCCTCCTCCTTTTTCTTTTCTTTTCTTTCTTTTTTTTTTTGGTTCATGGTCGATCTCTAGAAATCAAATGAAATTTATTTCAATAGACAATCAAGCTTCAAAATATATATCAAAACATGATATTTTGTCAATTAAGGACAAAATTGTCATTCAATCTCCTCTACTCAACCATAAAAAAAATTGCAACTCTAAACGGTAAAACCTAAATCAAAATGAATAGACAAAAATTCAAATGTTTTTGGATGATGCGGACTTCCCATTCTCTTAGATATTCCTACGTCAATCCCCCATTTGTATATTTTAATAACCTTTGGCCCTCCCTATGTAGCCTACATAATTGGGTGCTAGTATCTCCATTGGAGGCACCTCATGAATGAAAAAATAAGATTTATCCTTGTGTTAAAGGGTTTTTTATTGCTAGCTTTGATTCCCATGGTGACTAGGAGCATAATTGTGAAGTTGAGTTAGTAATGTGATGAGAATACTCCTCATTTCTTAAGTTGTGGCTTTGTGCTATTAATCTCCTTATAGAGATCCTTCTTATCATGCCAATTTAGATTTGATTACCTAATCCCCCTCACCATTTCTAGGAAAACTTCTATTTTGAATCTACTAGGAATTCTATTAGGAAATTTTTAAAGGTAGAGTTAGAGAGATATGATGTTCACCACACTATGTTTACTAGTTTCTAGTAGATATCGAATTCTCCAAGAATCTTCCTAGAGAGTTCATTTTAAAGTTGAAGGATATGTATTGGATTAGGTCATCAAATTTGAAGGTATTCCCCTCCATTGTAGGAATTACTTTAGTTTTGGATACTTTGCTTCAAATTTCCCTTGTTCACATTACAAGAATGTTTTCTCTTTTATGCGGTGGTAAAATTCCCTCACCAAACACTTAATAGTTTATTTTTCTAATATTTTGACATCTCCTCCTAAGTCTCTAGTGTTGGGACTTGGGGCCCTTTTGATGCCTACTTCAAACACTTTTTTGACTTAGACCATTGTTGGAGTGGAGATGCCTTTTCCTTCCATATTGCTTGGTTTTCCTATTGAAGACTCTATTATGGATTTTTTATCCTCTTTATAAGGATGGTGTTAGTGTGCCTCCTTCAATTGATGTTATATTTTCTACTCAATAATCAACTTCCTTGATTAGGTGCTCCTCTCTTACCTCATCATTTATTGAGGCCTAAGAGAGGAAATCAACTCCTCTCTCTCTTTGATCTTAGAATATGGATAATGATGTTTCTTGGACCATTGTCTAAGGAAGGAATAAATATTTTCCATAACATGTATCTTAGTCCCACACTACAATCAAGAGTGCGAGATTTTCTTGTTACGGGTTTAGTGTTATTTAGTCGTTTTATATTTTGTTCCTCATTACCTTATTGCAATTGTGTTATCATATGAATATTGTGTGCTACTTGTATCTTTTTGTAAAAGATTCTAAATCCTTTCATAATCTATTTTACCCTTAATAAAAAATAGTTTAACATTTGTACTATAGTTTATGAATTTAGTATAGTTTAGATTTATTGTATGTATAAATTATATAATTTTAAATATCAAAGGCTTAAAAAATATATGAGGACCATTATATTATAATATATTGTTTAAAATAAGGCTTGTACTTTTTAATAAGGTTTGTATCTTTAATTGAATATATAAAGAATGACTTAAGGCGTCTCCAGTACTCTGTGTGAACGCAGAGTGAAAAAGTTCAGGGCATCCAAGAAAATAATGGAAAACTTGGTAAAGTATGACACACGATAAAGTACCTATTGAACTTTCGGATGGGACTAAGAGCAATCATGTGGCTAGCCTGCAGTATTGGAATTATCTTTCCAGACTAAGGAGACTAAATGTGGAAATAGAAGTACCTCCATTATTTCGTGAGACCCTCGTTAACCAAAGTAAAAATGACTTTTCAAGTAAACCCAGACAAACCGGTAAAGCCAGAATGAAGTCGTCAATCTTTTGCTCAAACGGAACTTTCCCTTCACTCACCATTTACAAAACTCTAACTTCTTTGACTGATAATTGAACATTCCACGCAATTGTGAGAGTTTTTGTTTGTATTAATATTTCTTTAGTATTTTATAATTATGGATTTTATTGAAGAAAAATATGGTTAGATTTTTAAATAATTATTAATTTATTTTATAAAATATTTAAAAAAAATAATAATTTATTTTAGCTATTTATTATAGAAGGTTATTATAAGTTACAAATTTTATAATTTAATATTATACTTTGGATATATAAATATTTAATTAATGTTGAGAGGTATTATACAAGTGGTAAGTGTAATAGTTTAAATGTGTTAACAAAAAACTCTCACCTTTTATTTTAAATATTTTTAAAAATAAACAAAACATAAAATTTATGCCTACAAGTATATAGTAAATAAAATAGTTTCAAAATAAAATTATACTATCTAATGAATATAAATTATATATAATTAAGTTAATTAAAAAATGTAATAATTGAATATTCAAGTTTATAATAAAAAAAATTCATAGGAGAGATACATTTAAATTTTTTTAATTTAAATTTTTAAAATTGACTAATAAGATTTTAGTGCTTTTTTTTCTACATAATTAATTGATTAATGTCACTTATTGTGTAATTATTCCAATAGCTTGTGAGGAAAGTGAACCTTAATTTTTATTGTAATGACTAGTCCACAAAGAACAATAATGAATGTACTTACAAAAATAGTTTTAGTAGATCCTTGTGAATCATTACAATCCACATGAAGAAAGTACTTGTTTCGCATGTCATTAAACAACTCTAATTGTATACTTGAATAGAACTAAAAGCTTCTAATAAATTAATGAGAATGAAAATTGGAAACATGAGAAAAGAACACCCAACGAAGTAGGACTTCCAAATATTATTAGAATAAGAAGAGGATAGGCTTGAAATTTGATTTACAATTTAAATTTGTTTAGATTATTTAATTTGATTTATATATTTTTATATTATCATATATTACATTAAGTGATTAATAAATTATAAATATATTATTATTATAGAGGGGTAAATGTTCTGGAGCTATGAGTTGGTGAGGTCACAAATGGGGGACCTCATCCCCAATATAAATTCTCAATAATTATACACCAATGGGGTGAACCTTGATGGTAAGAATACCAACACAACTTAATCATCAACCATGCCACTATTGGTTAATAAATCATAAATATATATTATGACACATTATAATATATTTTAAATTTTTATAATATATTATGTAAAAGGAAAATATAATTGAAAAAATATTTAAAATAGAGTATTTCTTTTAAAAAACATATTAGAATAGAAAATTATTATTAAATTGTGAATTATTTTTTTCCTTTTTAGAATGCTTTTAAATTTTACAATGCATTATTATTTTGATCTTATTCTAATTTCAAATATATCAATATACAAATTTATCTTTAATTGTACTAGTGAATTTAACATATTTACTGGTAGAGCTTAACAAAGAGAGAATCTCGTGTTTAAATTTATATAATTTTCTTAGAACATCAGTTTGAAGGTAGCTTAAATGGACAAAATTTTATCTCTCAAAAATGTATTTGAACATTTCTCAAGAAGATAAACAAGAAACCTAAGGCTAGGGAAACTCATCGTATGTTGTTGGGTTGTAATTTTAATTAGACTATGGAATGAGGAGCCAATTCTTGAAAGCCTGTAGAATCTCAATTTCATAGTTACGAATACACTAAATGGACAAAATTTTATCTCTCAAAAATGTATTTGAACATTTCTCAAGAAGATAAAAAAGAAACCTAAGGCTAGGAAAACTCATCCTGTGTTGTTGGGTTGTAATTTTAATTAGACTATGGAATGAAGAGCCAATTCTTGAGAGTGGGTAGAATCTCAATTTCATAGTTACAAATATTCTAGTCTAAGGGGGTGTTCCTTGAGGTCCTTTTAACAAGAAAATTAAGATAGAAATAAATAATCAAGCATAAACATCTAAAGTATCTATACCGAAGATGTTATACTCCCTAAATTTTCTCACTAAATCCATGTTAACATTGACTACATATAAATCAAAAATTCCTCTAAAAAGTAGATAGTAATCTACTCTTTACATACACCATAAGATGACAATAGTGTATATCCCTAAAAGTAAATTCACTTGAATTTACATGTACACATATACACAATGGAAATATAGTAATATTATTCTCTCATAGTCCATAAACTTTAGGACTACATAAGATATGACATAGGATGCACTACAAGATCATATAATGAAAGAACTCAACACTATGCATAAGCTATTAAGAACAAGAGATGATTAGATTGAACTATTTGATTAGCCCCTCACCAACTAGAATAGAAACTACTCCATTGGGAAAATAATTCAAATCCTACAAAGATGAAGAGAAAAAACCTAAAATACAAAATTATAAATAATAAATAAATATATCTACAACTAGACATGCTTCATGTTACTATTATCAATGTTGCAATAACCCACATGCATAAGAGAATGTCATTATAAAATCATTTATAATGAATTTAGAATATTTTCATGGATTTTATCTAAATATAACTCTTGTTACATTAGGAAAAAAAAGTTGGAAGAAGGAAGTAGTAGATAGCCTTAAAAATCTCCCTAAATTGCTAAAATTTACAATGGAGACATTGAATTACAAATAAACCTTGCATGAATAACTCGAGAATAGCTTATTAATTATGTTCTCAAATCTTATAAAAATTGGCATGGATCACTTGATGTCTTAAACCAACCTAAGGCACTCATAACCAAAAATTTGGCTCAAGAACTAACCTTTAGAACAAGTCCAATCTTTGTTATTATATAATTATAGTTACAATTCAACCTCTTGGGCATAGGAAATCCTACATTCATTCCCATAGGCTATCCTTATTAATTATTTTTCTTATCTCAACACATAATTGTTGGATATATCACACTTGGATGGAAAATAAAATACACCTTTCATATGAATAAAGATACTCGATGAAAGGGAGAAGATAATTCATCAAGTAAAATTTAAGTAAATTGGCCTATGAGGGTTCAAGTAGGTTTTCTCGTGCATTCAATTCAATGCATTTATTCATTAGTAGGATGTAACAAGAATAACTCACTCATAAATAGGAATGGGGTTCAAAAAAGGATAACATAATAAGAATTTGATACATTCAAAATATTAGAACTCTTTAAAGAATGATGCCATAATTGACCTATCAATTTCAACTACATGTAGGAATCAAGGATATCTCTCCAAGGGTGAAACATATTTACAAGTAAACCATAGTTAGCAATTTCCATCAATCTAATCCACCAAATATCTATGTGGCATTGAGTAAAAATAATATGAGATAATGGGTAAGTGCATGGATATGTGACAAAATTTTGATGCCAAATTGGAAAAAAATGCAAAAAACATAAAAAAAAGAGCATTTGGCGAGCGCCAAATTTGGCGCACGCAAAATGGTCAAGTCATTTGGTGCACACCAAATTTGGCATGTGCCAAATGACTTGACCATTTGGTGTGTGCCAAATTTGGTGCTCGCCAAATGGTAAAAGTGAATAAAAACAAAAAAACACATTCCAACCCTCATTTTATGTTGAACTCATGGCTTGGCTTGGAGATTTTCATCTTTGCAACTCACACTCACCAAATATCTTCCATTTTTTGCACTCTTCTAAAGCTTGTAATTCTTCACAAGGATGCCACCAACATGTCAGAGAGGTCGAATATTGCAAAAAGGTATTATTGTATTTATTTCAAATTTGATTTAGAATGTAGATTGAAATAGGTTTTTTAAGTAAAACTTTGTTCTAATTCTTAGGGAATGAATCTCCACCTCCAAACATTGAGAATTCACAATCACTCTCTCACAAAGAGCCTCTTATACAAGAACAACCTCAAACCCCTCCATTAGTTCACAGGAATCCTCAAGGAACACCAAAAAATATCCTAAATCAAATTGAAAACAATAAAAGAGACATTGAACAATTACTTGGAAGATTAACTGAGCAAGTTGAAACCCACCCTTATAGGAGAGGGATTGCCAAATCATTGAATTCAATTGTACTCATGTAGGAGAAATGAGTGAGAAAATAATTTTTTGGTCAAATAAGAGGCATGAGTTGAGGAAAATTTATGCTAGTGGTTTTTCATATGTAGATGTGAAAAAAACAAAAATTAGCAAAGCTAACTTGTGTGCCCTATTTATAGACCCAAGAACCAACACACCTTTATCTCATGCATGCAAGAGGTTCCCCATCCATTGGTGCCACCATGAATCAATTAAAAATAAATTTTGGGAGCAATGGTGGATGGTATGTGACCAACCACCAAGCAATAACCATGAGGTACCACCGTACTTTTTGACAAAACTCTATTGCGAGTTTGTCCTTAATAAGATGCCAAATTATTTTGAAATCTTAGACTTTCAAGGTAGAGGTGGGGGCTCCAAACATGATAGACCGGGTGCATGACATATTCCACAATTGGCACCGAGACCCTTAGCTAAACCGATGGTGGAGTATGTCGTCTTTCCTTACATTGTTAAGGGAAGTATCGAGGTGGACATGATGGAGTAAATTATCTCTCTCAACTATACCATTATACAGTGTGTGAGACCTCTAGTAGAGCCTAATGTGGAGGAGACATGTAGGCCTCGAGCTCCACCCCACCATTGTGGTGCTTGCTGTGCTATTTGCACGTAGGATTATCAGAGTGCTTGAGATGCAACTACACAACATACATCAATTGAAGAGGCAATGGCTATGATAGATGATTTTCTGAATAATACATTCAGCATTGATGCTCAGGTAAAATTCAACAAGTTTATTTAATATTGTTTATTAAATTATATTTTGAAATTTAAGATAACTAAATTAGTAGAATCAATTTGATGGAATTTCAAGGTCAGAGTGTTCTTGAGAATTGCTCCATTCCTATAGACCCTTATGCATTCTCAATGTTGAGTCCACAGGTATACAACTAGTATTAAAGATATTATTATTGCATTTAAACAGTTGAATGCTATTTGAATGTTTGTCTCATAACATGCTTTGGATTTCAAATAGTTTCCTGGTGGACCTTCGAGATCCACACCTCACTATTCATGTCCTCAAACAAATTTCATTCAGGTAACCTTTATTCATTAATGGTGTTGTAAAATAATGTTATCTAGTTTCCATAATTTTGCATATACAAATCTAAAAAATTGATGAGAATCACAAATATTGGTTGGTATTTTGAGATCCTAATTATATTTCCCATTTAACATCCATTAGATTCTTCCATTCCTATGATCACACATATTTTAACCATTTTATATCACATATCATAATCTTTAACACGTTATATATGTAAGGAAAGTCAAGGTGTGGAAACAACTTTCCTAACACCAAAACCTCAGAGAAGAATGTAGATACATTTTTAATTTTTTAATTACAGTTCAATTAAGATGCACTATGAAGTTAATATCATAAACAGAGTATTTGAAAAACACATAGGAACACCAGATATACGTGGGAAAACCCTTACGGGAGAAAAAACCACCACACCAAGAGAAATCACTTTGTATTATAGTAATGGAGATTACATACAAATGTCAGACTTATCTTTCTGGTGTATGTTTACATCAACATTCACTATGAACAATCTTGTATAGGAACCTTAAGGTTATAGTTTTTATAGAATAAAATTCATTCACTGATCATACATGCACACAACAATCCATTAATGCAACCAACCAATCACAATCTGTAATCACAAAGTATATCCATGTTGTTCCATGTCCATCGAGCTTCCTCACAGAACCATTACAACAAACAAACTTCCAATTGTTCAAAGTTGGCTTCTCCTATTGGTCCATGAGACTCCACATAGGATGGTCAAAACAATCAAAAGGATTCACACTGATTTGGCATCTTGGTGAGACACTAACAGTGTCTCGCCGATGCCACATAGACTTCATATCGACATCGCCAAGAGTTACATCGAGCTTACAACATATATTGACTTCAGTTTTCCTTTCGACAAGAGTATCACTCTCGCTAAGACATCCCAACAATCCTCTTTGTGTTACACTGAGTTCAAAATATTATCGCTAAAACATTCTTATGTCACCAGGAGATGACATCAAGATCCATATGTTATACCAATACTAGTTTTCTCATTGGCCAAACAATCATCTTTCGCTGAGACCATATATCGAGTCATTTAGGGTTACCTCGAAGCATTCAATATTCGGTAAAACATAACCACTTTTTCTAGGAGATCATACCAAAGCATCAAAGTTACTTCGAAGCCACCGTTCGCTAAGAGCTACACCGAAGACTTCAACCTCATTGGCAAGACATATCATTCTCGCTAAGACTTATCTCCGAGACTCATTGTTTTATCTTGATGAACCCAAGTGCATTCCTATTAGTGAGACTTTCATTGTTCGCTAAGAGCTCTTCCCAAGATCCTTTGAGTTACACTGATGACCAACTTTGAACCTTTGTCAGTGAGACCTTTTCACATTGGTAAGACTTCTTACCGATAGACCAAAAGATACGTCGAAGACTATAAAAGAAAAGTCCTGTTGATGAGACTCAAACACATCACCCAGACATCATCCTAAACCAAGCCTTTCGGCCAAGAGTCTCAATGACAAGTGATAGAATGGCTTGTCGGCCAAAGATCTCCACGAGCGGTAAGAGGTCACGCTGAACTCAACTTGTCACAGCTATATGATCCTTCGATGAGACAAAAGCTAGGTCATAGCGACCTGAAAAATACATGATGATACAAACTACTTGTCGGCCAGACATAGAAGCTATCACACTGACTTGGCTCCAATGAAGGTTTCAACCTGTAATGATTGAGGCATACATTTCCAACAATATATTATACCACCTTTCTCCATATTTCATCTTATACATATATCATTACAAGAAGCCTTTCCTTCTGCTCATTATTGACCAAATCTCTTATACATTATTACTACAGACCTCAATTTCACTCTTCATGTCCTATATCCAAACCTTAGACACCACCTAATTCACTTTACGGTCTAATATTCCCTCCTAATTACTTCCCATTAACCTCTAGTACAATTCACCTTAAATGTTTTATTATCCCATCCTAGCTCATCCAATTAATCTCTACTAGTCCATTCTATGTTCCATTATTCCCTCTTGATCATGTCACATTATCTTCTCCTTATTCACTTTTTTTTCCTTTATTCCTTCCTAATCCCATCCCATTAACATTTAATAGTTCACCCTATTTTCCATGATCCCCTCCTAGCCCATCCCACTAATATCTTCTAGTCCATCCTATGTGTCATTATGCCCTTCTACTCCCATCTTATTGTACCCTTTTATTATTTCACCCTATGTTCCTTTATCCATTCTATGTTATACCATCTTTATCCATGTTACATCCTATAACTCTTCTCTATTATTACTACACACAGGTCAAGTTCCCACTTCATGTACTATCTATTCAAACCCTAGACACCTCCTAATTCACCCTATGTTCCATTATTCCTTACTAATCCCATCACATTAACCTCTAATTGTTCACCCTATTGAATAGGACAACTGAGAGGGGGGTGAATCAATTGTCATAGAATTAAACCTTAAATTCAATCACTAGAACTAACTCTTAATACTGCTTAAATGATTAATCATCAAATTCCAATGTGGAAACTTAAATCCAACACATAAACACAATAACACCAACTTTACGTGGAAAAACTAATAAGAGAAAAACCACGGTGAGGGTTAACTCACACTATAGAGAATATCAAAACCGATTACAAGAAGGCTCATACCAAAATAAGGACTCGCTGTTTGGAACAAGCAATCACTGTCCAACAAGGCTAATAACCCGGAAGGCTCACTGCCATAGAGATACAAAGAAGACAAAGAAGACTTGTTATAGAGAGACTACAATCCCAATGCAACAAAGGATTCCACCACAATCACCTGTAGACATGCATGAATGATAGAGTTCACCTTCTATTCACTACATCCGAAAACTCAACATTAAACTTAGCCTACCACACTCACATCACACACACTCACTTTATAGAATCAATGTCGCATCAAATTGCACTTCCTCTTTTCTCCTTTTCACTCATATTCTTTGCTCTTGTATCATTCTTCACCATTAACTCATCTTGCATTTATACCATCTTCAAATTGGAAACATATCCAAAGTCAGCCATCCAATTCAACTTCAAATTAGGTTGGCACCAAAACATCCTAGGGTGGAATTAGAATGAGGGCGACACAAACACATGCTTCAAGGGACCCAAAAAGATCCAACATGCTTCATCAACCTCAAAAGTAGTATTTCACACAAGGTCAGCCAAACTAGTGTAAAACACATTGAACCATTAAGCACGAATCTTCCAAATTCCAAAACTATCTTCAATAAAATCAAGGCAACATAGCTCTAGAACTGCAAGTCACAAGACTTCATCAAAGAGAAATCCAGACCAACAACATTTCTCCTGGACCTCAACCAGAAACACAAAAAATAATAGTTCACAACTAGTGAACACAACTTGCACTATACAATGAATCAACAACCAAAAATATGGATATAACATCTACTAAAAACCATAAAAAACATGTCTGAACCACACAACCATATTATCAAATCTAGACAAAAACCCGGAGCAACCACTGAACACCTGCAACATATCTTCATTACAATTTTCTCAATATCCTTGACATATATAGTCAACAACAACTAGTTGATAACCAATTGAACAGTTGACATCAATACAACACCTTCAATCTTTCTAGAACACTTTCAATATTTTCATTCTTACAACGTGCACCCTATATTTTGTTATCCCATCCTAGCCCATCCCATCAATCTATACTAGTCCATCCTATATTCCATTAACCCCTTCTATTCCCATCCCATTACCCTCTCTTGTTTCACCTTATGTTCCATTATCATCTCTTGGTCTTGTCCCACTATCTTTCCCTAATTTACCCTATGTTCTGTTATTTCCTCCTAATCCCATCCCATTAACATCTAATAGTTCACACTATATTTTGTTATCCCATCCTAGCCCATCCCATTAATATATTCTAGTCCATCCTATGTTCCATTAACCCCTTCTATTCCCATCTCATTACCCTTTCTTATTTCACTGTATGTTCCATTATCTCCTCTTGGTCTTGTCCCATTATCTTCCCCTAATTCACCCTATGTTCCTTTATTCCCTCCCAATCCCATCCCATTAACGTCTAACAGTTCACCCTACATTCTATGATCCCCTCTTGGACCATCGCACTAATCTCTACTAGTCCATTCTATGTTCCATTATCACATTCAACTCCCATCCCACTGTACCCTCTAATACTTCACCATATGTTCCATTATCCCATCTTGGTTTTGTCTCTTTATCCCTTCTATTCTATAGCACCTCCATCCAAATTTTATCCTGTACACTATACCACTACAAGAAATTTTTCCTTCCAATCATTATTGACCAAAGTTCTCTTCTCCATTACTAATGCACACCTCAACAACCAACTTCATGTGTTACAGTAAAACCCTAGACATGTCCCAATTCATCATGTGTTCCATTATCCCTTTGAAGATGCTAGTACATAGTAATCCTCACTTCTTTCATGTGAACTTCATTGCACGACATTATCACTATGTTGAAAACACGCCCTCATTAACATTACTTCATCAACATATGCAATTTGAATCTCAATGAGCACTAAACTTTGGCATTTAAAAGAGTTTGGACTATCCCCGTGGACTTAGTACTTTCACCATTCTATGATCTATACGCACTATACTATATGTCTCAATTGAGGCCAACCATTTAATCTTTCATGCAAGGTCACTACCACCAATAGGGATTGTACTATTGCATAGACTGCCATCACTTCCCAAAGTTTTCGTAACATCGAGTTTCAAGTTCTTTCAACTGTCATTGACCTTTACCTTGTATTGATTTTTGTTATCAGTATCACCATTCTTGTCTAGTTTCCTTCAAAATTTTTTGCACTCATGATGCAAGAATTTTTTGCATTTTTATCTACGAAGTTGCTACACTTTTACATTTTATATTTTTTCTCATTTATGACAGTCATATTGTTTCTCTTTTCATCTTTATTTACTGCTCATTTATGAAAGTTATAAAGGAACTACCTGAACTTGTTTATATGACTGCTAGATATGTTGTTTCATTTGTAGATGTTGACATTAGAAAACCATGGTGATGTTGGTGGCATGATGGACCATGGAGTTGCTACAACAATAGCTAGTTCTGATCCTTTTAGAGAGGTATGCAACAAATTAGTCTATTTGACATTATATTTTCTCTTTTATGGTCTATTATTGAAAATTTTCATGATACTTGTATGTAGTTTAATTTATATCTTTATGGTTGCTATAGGTGGTTGTCACTTTTTAATCATGGACGTGGTAATGTTGTAAATGTGCATGGTGACTATTTGTATGCGGTAAGTGATTATATTTTGTTATATGTCATTCCACAATTCAATTTCTATGTATTAACATTGTTACTTTTTATTGTATCAGTTGCAGGTCTGGAGTGAAGAGAGGAGGAATAGTGAGCATGTTCGAAAGACAAGAGAACCAATAGGCACTCCATCCAGCTGAATTTTGAAGACCACACGAGATATTTTTCCTTCCTTTAGAGGGAAATGACTATGTATTAGGGTCATTTTTTGTATGCCTATGTGGCATTTTGGAACATATATTTTGTACTATCGATATATACGTGACATTTTATGTCCATAAGGCTCTTTTGTACTAAGCCTATATGGATTTTTTAGATATATTGTAGATACTTTTATCAATATATATCATTATATATAGCCTTACGACTTTTTGATTAAAGAAAATCCTATTTTGCTACTGCCATTCTTGAATGATGTTATCATGCATATCGTGTAAATTGTATGCTTGAATGTTGTAGGCATAGATTTTGTTTACATCTAATGCTTAATTAATTACTATTGATTTATCTTGATAAGCTCTATCTAATGTGTATTGTGTAAATAAGCTCCATTCTTGGTGGTTTGTATCCTTTGCAATGCTTCAATTACTTGTGCTTCACTTATTCACATGTATGCTTCACTTATTCATATATATACTTCCTGTATATTGCGTGTATTCACGTGTATGGTTCATGCTTCTAATGTATAATTCATGTGTTCACGTGTATTCTTCATGATTCATGTATATACTTCATGTATTTGCATGTATGCTTCATGCTTCTTGAGTTCTATTGTTGTCTAGTGGCAAGGATTTTAACGCCAAAAGGTTTCAAATGAACTTTAAGAGCTCCTTTTGATAAAAAAAAATATCATAGAAAAATGTATTGCTTTTAATTCATGGTTGAGACTAGAATCCAACAACTAATGGTTATGATTCTAAAGCTTAGCAATCATTAAATTTGCATATATAGAACAAGTGGATATTTCAAACCTCACGGGCATATATATAACTCTATGGACTTGTATGAATACATCAAAACACATGATAGTTGTTGATCCAACCAACAAAATTTATTTTCATCTACTAATATCACAAGACTTGACTTCTCATTAAATGAAATCAATGCACAGGTCAGTTTTAATGATATTCTAAAGCTATTAGATGTGTATGAACAACAATATAAGCTTGATTTTTGGATGCATCACCCGTGTACAGTTATCACACTTCTCCCATAGTCATCATTTAAATAAGTTAAAAAACCTCTTTCCATTTTCTATGCGTGAAATGACATGACAAATCATTGGGAAACATGGTCCTATAACTGCTGCCACACCATGTTTTACAAATTTAGAGCATGAAAAAACCATACATCATGGATATTGAATATATAGATCCAATGTTTCACTAGTAGGCTAAGTTTTGCATCTCAGCAAGGGTGCACTATTCAGTGACAACAACTCCAGTTCAAACTCTTAAGGGATTATTTTAGTTGAATGTAGCTCAGAGCGATTCAGCATGTTTGGGTGTTAAAGAAGACCATTCCTAGCATAAACGTACCCATACAAACACATTGGAATAGTTCATTTGGTCACACGAGTTGGAAAACAAAAGTTGCACCACTTTGCAACTTTACACTGCTTGCATTTGACAACCTTTTATTCAAGAAAAAAGTCACCACCACAGGAAAATGCCTCAAAGATAGAGAAAACTAAGAGAGGTTATTGTAGAGGGGACCAACACAGTCCCATAGGCTTGAATGAGAAGTTTTTAAGCATTATGGTATCCGAGTAACAACCTGTCGAAGATTGCAGCCATTTTGAACTTTGGGCTCTTAAAGGATTATGTCGATTGAACGTAGCTCAAAATGATTTAGTGTGTTTGGGTGTGAAAGAGGACCATTCCTAGCATAAAAATACCCATCTAGACATTTTGGAACAATTCATTTGGTCACACAATTTGTAGAACGAAAGTTGCACCACTTTGCAACTTTACACTACTTGCATTTGACAACTTTTTCCCCAAGTGAAAAGTGGCCACCATGAGAAAATTCCTCTAAGATAGCAAAAACTGAGAGATTTTATTATAGAGGGGCCCAAAAAAATCCTATAGGCTTAGATGAGAAGTTTCTAAGCATCACGGTATCTGAGTAACAACCCATTAAAGATTGCAACCATTTTGCACTATGGACTCTTAAGGGATTCTGCCAATTGAACATAGCTCAAAGCGATTCGACATGTTTGGGTGTGAAAGAGGACCATGAATAGTGTAAACATACCCATTTGGACATGTTGGAGTAGTTAATTTGGTTACATGAGTTGCAGAATGAAAGTCACACCACTTTGCAACTTTACACTACTTGCATTTGACATTTTTTTCCTCAAGCGAAAAGTCACCACCACAGAAAAATGCCTCCAAGATAGAAAAAATAAAGAGAGATTATTATAGAGGAGCCCAATTCAATCCCATAATATTATATGAAAAATTTCCAAGCATCATAGTATCTAAGTAACAACCCATCGAAGATTACAACCATTTTGTACTTTGGACTCTTAAGGGATTCTATTAGTTGAACGTAGCTCAGAGTGATTCAACATGTTTGGGTGAAAAAGAGGACAATTCCTAGCATAAAATTACCCATATGGATGTGTTGGAACAATTCGTTTGGTCACATGAATTGTAGAATGAAAGTTGCACCACTTTGCAACTTTACATTGCTTACATTTGACAACTTTTTCCCTAAGCAAAAAGTCACCACCATGGGAAAAGTCCTTCGAGATAATAAAAATTGAGAGGTTATTATAGAAGGTCCCAACACAATCCTATAGCCTTAGACAATAAGTTTCCAAGCATCACGATATCTGAGTAATAGCCAGTCAAAGATTGTAGCCATTTTACACTTTGGACTCTTAAGGGATTCTGTCAGTTGAACGTAGCTCAGAGTGATTTGATGTATTTGGGTGTGAAAGGGGACCATTCCAAGCATAAACATACCCATCTAGATGTGTTGAAATAGTTTGTTTGGTCACACAAGTTGCAGAAGAAAAGTTTCACTACTTTGCAACTTTACATTGCTTGCATTTGACAACTTTTTCCTTAGGCAAAAAGTCACCACCATGGGAAAACACCTCCGAGATAGAGAAAACCAAGGAAGGTTATTGTAGAGGGGCCCAACATGATATCATAGGATTAGACGAGAAGTTTCTAAGAATCACGGTATTTGAGTAATAACCCGTTGAAGATTTCAACCATTTTGCACTTTGGGCTCTTAAGGGATTTTGTTGGTTGAACATAGCTCAGAGCAATTCAACATGTTTGGGTATGAAAGAGGACCATTCCTAGTGTAAATGTACCCATATGGATATTTTGGAATAGTTTTTTTGGTCACATGATTTTCAGAATGAAAGTTGCACCACTTTGCAACTTTATATTGCTTGCATGACAACTTTTTCCTCAAGTGAAAAGTCGCCACCACAAGAAAATGCCTCTAAGATAGAAAAATTGAGAGAGGTTATTGTATAGGGGCCCAACATAATCCCATAGGATCAGATGAGAAGTTTATAAGAATCATAGTATTCGAGTAACAATTCGTCGAAGATTGCAACCATTTTACACTTTGGACTCTTAAGGGATTCTGTCAGTTGAACATAGCTCAGAGCGATTCAACATGTTTGGGTGTAAAAGAGGACCTTTCCTAGCATAAATTTCTCCATCTGGATGCTTTGGAACAACTCATTTGGTCACATAAGTTGCAGAACAAAAGTTGCATTGGTCACTTTGCAAATTTACACTACTTGCATTTGACAACTTTTTCCTCAAGCGAAAAGTTTCCACCACGAGAAAATTCCTCTAAGATTGAAAAAACTGAAACAGGTTATTGTAGAGGGGCCAAAAATGATCCCATAGGCTCAAATGAAAATTTTCTAAGTGTCACTGTATCCGAGTAACAACCCGTTGAAGATAGTAGCCATTTTGCACTTTGGGCTCTTAAGGGATTCAGTTGATTGAATGTAGTTTAGAGCGATTCAACGTGTTTGGGTGTGAAAGAAGATCATGCCTAGTGTAAAATTACCCATATAGATGTGTTGTAATAGTTTTTTTGGTGACACAAGTTGCAGAACAAAAGTTGCACCACTTTGCAACTTTACATTGCTTTCATTTGACAACTTTTTCCTTAAGCGAAAAGTCATAACCATGGGAAAATGCCTCTGAGATAGAAAAAATTAAGAGATTTTACTATAGAGGGGCCCAACACGATCCCATAGGCTTAGATGAGAAGTTTATAAGCATCACGGTATCTGAGTAACAACCCGTCGAAGATTGCAATCATTTTGCACTTTAGGCTCTTAAGGGATTCTACCGGTTGAACATAGCTCAGAGCGATTCAAAGTGATTGGGTGCAAAAGAGGACTATACCTAGCATAAATGTACCCAGATAGATGTGTTGGAATAGTTCATTTTTTCACACAAGTTGCAAAACAAAAGTTTCACCACTTTGCAACTTTACATTGTTGACATTTGACAACTTTTTCCTCAAGTGAAAAGTTGCCACCATAGGAAAACGCCTCTGAGATAGTGAAAACTGAGAGAGATTATTGTAGAGGGGACCAACACGATCCCATAGGCTTAGACGATAAGTTTCTAACCATCATAGTATCTGAGTAACAACCTGTCAAATATTGCTTCCATTTTGGACTTTGGACTCTTAAAAGATTCTGTTGGTTGAATGTAGCTCAGAGCGAAAACTAGTGCCTCACCTAAATAAGCTAAAAGTTACTTAGAAAATATTTATTACCACAAGTGTAAATCCTTGGAAAATTTGGAAATCTCCTTGCTTCGAAAGAAGTGTCTTAGAAAAATTCTTTTGGAAGTCCTTTCGATTGACCTTTTGACTATAATTGCAAAAATACACACTTTTAATGACTACCACTTTTCCATCACTTAAGTTTGTTGTTTCAACTTAAATTTAACAAACACATTTACTTGGAGAGAAATAAAAGGTGTTAGTTGTAAGAAAGTGATAATAAGAAAGAGGGGACACTCTACAAAGAATGGACAGTCATGCCATTATCAAATTTGTAGGGACAACAGGGTGTAAATGTCACTATGCATGGAGGTCAAGACCATAATGTGAGGTAAATGATAATAAATAGACAACAACCATAAAGTATGCAAAGGATCATCAAATTTTAGACAGAGGAAAAGGAAATACTTAAAGAACAACCATAAAGTATTTAAGTCAAAGGTCTTTTATTTTATGACAAAAACATTCAAAAGGAATTTTAATTATTTCATGGGGCTTATTTTCATGATATTCAAATGAATGAGTGAAAATGGACTAAATTTCATCTTTGATTTTAGAGTTTGGAGGGAAATCATATCTGTGTTTGCAATGAAAAATGGGTGTTGTTTGAAGTTATGAGAAAACAATATGCACACATTGTTTAGCCTTATATTTCATAAGGATAAACCCTTTTTGTTAAGAGCTTGTTGATTGGTAAGGTTTTGAAACCCTAGGAATTGAAGGTGCAACAATTTTTGAAGGGGAAGCCCATTGATATAGGTACAGTAACAAGGTCTCACATTTTTCATGGAAGTTAGATACTTGGTAGTGAGCCACATCATGATGACAATGATTGAAGGGTGATCATGATGCACAATGAAGGAAAGCTATATCATCATGATGTGTATGAAGGGTGACTAAGATTATGTAAAGAGACAAATCATGGTGACAGTGACTCTAAAATTCATCCAAGATTAGAGTAGATTTTGGAAATCCAAACACAGAAAACCTGAGAGTAGATAAGCTTGAAAATGATGGATTCCATTTTATTGGTTTAGACATTTATAGTGGGGACATATTAATTGGAATGGCGAGTTCATAGCCTTCTGATGAAAACTTTATCCTCAAGTTGAAGCATACTAAATGAGGAAGGGTTGATCAAGTTTTAATGTCAAAAAATGATGATGGAAGGAGTTCTAGGGTTTATAGAAGAGCAAGAAAATATGCCTTTTACAATATAAGGTGTTGTTTTATACTTTTTCATAAATCCACATGCTTTTCCTTCAAGACAACTTCACAGCCACCATTGAATCCATTACTGAACATCTTCACAGTCATGGTTATGGATAGTGGAATCTTGTGAAGAATGCAACCATGTTAGCAATCCAATGCATCCTTCATGATGTTCAAATCAAGTCATGTTTAGGGTAGTGATTTCTTCACTTTAACTATGAGTAGGGACAGTTATCAGATGCAGGTGAGTAGTGGTCATGGTGTCATTGCAGGGATACAAATTTTGTGTAGATTTGAGAAGATTTTCTGGGTGTAATTTCCTAGTTTGAAGGCAGTTTGCTGAAGTTTGATGCCAGGGTCAATTTTCCTTGTTAATGCAACCTTTCCAAATTAGAAATTTTGGGAAAGTTGCCTATTCTAAAGGAGTTTGTCAGTGATTTATGGCAGGGTCAGAATTTAGATTGCAACAAGGAAGGTTTCAATGAAGGGGTGAATTTAGAAGTTTAATTTCTTTATAAAGGAATCTCTAAGCCTTTTTTTTGTTTTTTTTAGTTTTGGATTTTTAGTTGTGTCCATTTCAACAAATTAAAGTTGTCAAAACCACATGTTGTTGATGGTGTGTCTTCAGCTGGAGATGTGATTGTTGTTGTACTTTGAGCATGATATATTGTAGATGGTGTGCATTGAGCTTCACCTATGATTAATGATGTGCCCCCAACTTTGGGATCCATTTGTGTCCTATGAAGTTTGTTAATTCATTCCCTTTATGCTGCCAATTGGAGATCTCTCTTAGATTGCACAAGAATTTCTTGTTGTATGGGCTGCAATTCCTTTTCTTCATGAGATTGCATTTTTTATTCTCTTCTCCTTGAATTTTTAACTTCACGTTCTTCCAGAGTTAGAGGATTTTCTCATTTCCTCGACATGACATTGAATGCTACATGTTCACAACCACACATAGAACAAAAGTAAGGAATTCATTTTATGAAACATATTGATATCATTGATCACATTGCATCTTATGAAAGAAGGCAATGAGTTGTTTGGGAAAAATAGCTCCAAGAAATGTGGTCTCGTGGTGATGGACATCACCATATGAGACCACATTTCTTTGAGGCATTCTTTTAAACAACTCACTCCCTTTTTCTATGCAACCAATTTTTTTGTACATGTCTACCAAAGCATCTTATCAAACATGTCTATGCTACAAAATTTTTCATACATGTCTACCAAAGCATTTTATGAAAGAAGGAAGTGAGCTATTTGGAAAAATGCCTCCAAGAAATGTGGTCTTATGGTGATGGACATCACCATGAGACCACATTTCTTTGAGGCATTCTTTCAAATAGCTCATTGCCTTTTTCTATGCAACCACATTTTTTCGTACATGTCTACCAAATCATCTTATCAAACATGTCTATGCTACAACATTTTTCATACATGTCTACCTCCATATTGCAAGAAAAGTAATGCATTTTTTGAAACATATCCATATCGTTGATTACATTGCATTTTATGAAACACATCAAGCATTTTATGAAACATATTCATATCGTTGATTACATTGCATTGCATATCTTTAAAGCTCAAAGCATTACTTGACATTGCATAACTAATGTAACTTATCAAACATGTCTTTTGATTCCTATACGTAATGTAACTAATGTAACTTATCAAACTTGCATATCTTATCAAACATTGTTGTCCCCAACCCAGGGTTTAAAGGGAGCTTCAAAAAACCCATAACTTATGATGCATCTGGTGAAAATATATGAAACTTGGTACTAATTTTTTGTAGGGCTATATGCATGTGCTAACAAAAAGAGGGTTTCTAAATCATTATTTTTTATGAGTTATTGAGGACAGATTGTTTCCTTTTACGACTATATTGTGTAAAACATAGTACTTTGAGGGATTTTTTCAAAATTGCTTCATGTAAGATTTAATCAATGTTAAGAAGTGTTTGAGGGGAGTATTTGGAGTGTGGAAAAGTGCTTAGGAGCAAAGAAGTGTCAAACCTAGGGTATAAGTTGCTGCCACCTTTAGAAACTAGATAATCTTGTGCTTATTGTTGTCAAAACCACATTGTGATTGTCCTTCAAAGCTCCTTAATTTATCATAGAGAATGATGAAAAACACAACCAAGCCATGAAGAATGAATTCAAAGAAGGGTTTGTGATGTTATATCTTGGAATTATTCACTATTTCTTTAGCAATGAGGTAACTTAGAAATACAATAAGCATTTTTAATTGTACAAAATTTTCCCATTTTTTATTTTTTAGAAAGATAAATGGTATGAATGAATGGAAACTTGCATTAATAGCTATGTCAAGTCACTTGAATTTATCTAAGCACATGATGAAAGTGAATTTTTATGGTACAAAATAATGAATGGAAACTTGCATTAACATTGATGAAAGCTCTTAGGTTTTCCAAATTAGTTGAAAATAAAAGTTTTCCCACAACCATCACTAAAAATCACAAGTCAACAATGAATAGAAATTTTGACTCATACCATACTAGGGAAAAAACTTCACAACAAGTCTAGGTATCAACCATTTCCTATTATGTTATTAAGTCATGAGGAAATGGTTGTTCAACAAGATAAGATATTAGTATATTTATGACAATGAATATGATTCTAGGTATGAATGTATAGATGTTTTCAAATATATTCTAGTTTCAAGAAGAAAATTGAAGGGAAGTGTTTGAGTGATGATTCAACTAATTGCTTATTTGTGCATGCTTTAGTTAGGATCCTGAAATCCTAAATTATGAAGAAATCAAATGCATAGAATTACATTAGAAGAGGTTAAAGGTATAGTCCATCATGGAGCAAAAAATCTTTTGATTTAGATGTGATGTGCTAGTTACATTAGAAGAGGTTAAAGGTATAGTCCATCAAGGAGAAGAAATGAATTTTTTAAATCATCTAGATTTATAAGTTGTTTACATTCCCTGAGAGCACATTGCTTTGAGGCATTTCCTTGAGGTAATTTTTCAAATCCTCTATATAAGTTTACATGAATTTGAATCTATTATGTCATGTTTTCCATTTTTTATCTTCAAACTCCTAAAAATTAAACTTTTACATGCAAGATCCATCTAATTAAATGTTGAATTCTATATGTAACAATGAAGATTAGTCTATAAATTGTCAAAACAAAACAAAAAACTCAATATAAACATCTACCTAAAATGAATAGAGTGAATTCCACTAGCCATGATGGAAATGGACTACTATAAGCAATGTAAATAGAATTCATAAGAATTTTTGTGTTAAGTTGATGTCATCTATATAATTTTAAACATGAATTCATCTAAATTATGTCATTTTTTTCAATTTTTTCTTCAAACTCATAAAAATTAAGCTTTTTTATGCTACTCCCATCTAATTCAATGTTGAATTCTATGTGAAACTGTTATGATTAGTAAAATCATGAAAGGAATTTGGTTTATATTGTCAAAAACAAAAAAAAATAAACTAAGTAAAAATATTTTAATATTACCAAAATGAATATATTACCTAAGATAATGTAAAATGATGTAGAAACTTCAAATTGTCTTCTTCTACATTGTATATCATGCAAATTGATTGTGAAAGGGTGATGGATCAAGTATAGATTGGTACAACAGGGAGTCAAGTGCATAAAAAAGGCATTTTTGAGTCAAATAAAGCGCTGAACCAAAAAAAAATAGAAACATGTGGACCTGAATCATGAGCTCAACCCCTATTTTACCATTCTAAGGAAAATACACATTTGGCACTTGCTAAATTTGGAGAGTGCCAAATTTGGAGAGTTCTAGATGTGTTGCATTGAAATGTTTTTTAGATAAAGAGGGAGGGACTGATACCTGAGAGAGAGGGAGAGGATAGGAGTGAGAGAGATTAGTCTAGGTAGTGTGGTAGGGAGTGAGATTTGAGAGACAGAGAGACTTGAGATGGAGAGAGAGTTATCCATTTAGGGTGGGGGGAAAGACCTGACAATCAGAGAGGGGTTGGGAGGGATGAGACCCAAGAGAGACAATAAGACCAAAGGGGGAGAGAGAAAGAGGGAGTGTGGGAGAGGGGGTTGGAG